>JAUCNO010000386.1:7378708-7403753 GCA_032353835.1 Enteromius viviparus | reverse complement strand
TCGACGGATGTCAATGACGTAGCATCCTCGAAATTCTGGCTTCCGAGGATCCTTCCTTGACATTGAGAAACACCCTGAGTGCAGTCTGTGGGTGCTGATCCGGGGACAGAAGATAGTGACTGTGTGACATTAATAAACATATTATGATATGGTAATATTAGTTAGTAAGTAAGTTGTAAATTGTCGTATGATGTGAAAAAAAAAAAAAAATATATATATATAAATATATATATATATATATGTTTGTTTTTTAATGCTGACCAAGGCTGCAGTTATTTGATTAGGTAAATATAGTAAATACATACACAGGAAAAACTGTAATATATTGACATGTTATTATAATTTAAAATGAAAAAAGCCTTTATTTGCAATATAAATCCTTTGAAACTACCACTATATAACACTTTATATATGAGATAAATAATTTTGCATAATATAAGATAGGGTCATTAAGTTAAAAGTTTATATTAACAATGGTAACATGAAAGCATGAACTCAGAACTAGTTTTTAAAACAATGTTTCATTCACAAATCTCTCTTACAGTATATGCTATCCCATCTTCCAGCTCTCTCTTGCTCTATTAAGGCCATGTAGTAGGCCACCATGTAGCCATAAACACAGCACCAAAGCTGTACATAACAATGCTCCACCTGTGCATCCATTGGAAGTTTAGAAAGTCCTGCTGCTCTAGTCATGGTGGGGCTGTCGAGGAAGCGGACTGCATAAACAGAGCTCCTCCTGCCAGCTGACCCAGCAGGTAGAAATCGCTAAGGTACATTCTCCCATTCAGTGGTCTACATCCTTCTCCCAACCACAGGGATCCTATCCTGTGCTCTTACTCCAACTCAAACCCCATCTAATGCTCTGAGCTCTGAATTTTCATTCTCATTTTCCAGCTTATTTGTCGTGTCAATTTATGAGGGATGTTGGCGAATGGAGCCTGTCATTTCCTTTGGCTCATACGAGTGCGGTTGTGAAACTGTGCCAATATTCAAGTTCCGCTCATGGTTGCCCAAATCCGACTGCTCTTTGCTGACATTTTACGAAAGAAAATCAATTTCTGAGCATTACCAAATTCAAAAATTAGCATTCTCTCCACCTCTTTCGCTCTCTCCTTTTTTGATTATGTCAAGACATTGAGCCTCACTGTTGCCCGTACTATCTGGACTCAGATGTGCATGTTTGCAGGTAGAAAAGCAGAGGGCTGTCAGCAAAGCTTGATTGTTATTTCAGGCACAAGTCCTGGCTCTCACTCAAGCGCATCAATGTACTTTATTTTTCTGTAGAAGCAACTCAAGAAGTTCCTGCTTAAAGCATTTCAGAATCTTACTTTCATCTCTAACTCATCTCACAAAAAAAGCATCAGAGAGTCATAAACAGGATACACCACACAGAGCGAAATCCCCACGTAAATGTAAACACACCTAAATTTGGGGTTTATAATGACAAAGAACATGTTTGCATGAGGCTAGATGTGGATGGTTTGTTTCTTGATAAGATATCTGGATTCAGCAAGGCAAACTTATATTAGTTGTGAGAGCATATTGAAGTTCTCCTTGCCTCAGGTGATTAGTGATCTCATTATAGTGTTGGAGAAGATAATCATTAACCTTTGCATGCGCTGCAACCCTTTCCCAACCTGACTATCCCATTGTAGCTATGCAATAATCACCTCCTTTAATTAGCCCATAGTAGCACCTTTCCCAGAAGAGCAGTGAGTCATTTAAGAAAATCACCCACATGAATCAATTACCGGCCACTACAAGCCCAGTGGACAATGAACTGTTTGCACAAATGAAGTATATTGTTTGTGCAATAAAACAGTTACAGGAGCCCAATATTGTGTTTGTGTCCGAGAGGCTTTTCTAATTACTAGAAGCCTAAACTCAGGTAGAAAATAACTGTGTAATCTTGAGAATTACTACTACTTTCATGAGAATTCAGATCAGGTAATATCTCCTTAATACTAAAAACAACAAATACTCCAGGTGGAATTGTGGGGGTGGGGGAATTCGGAGATTTCTTGTTTCCATCTATATTGCGGTTTCATTGTGTCAATGTGGTTTCTATTCTCTCGAAAAGCCTGGTGTAATGTCAGTTACTGGAATTCACAGGAAACAAGCTGTCACTCAGTGAATATGTGAGTGTGATCATCATTCTGTAAAATACTGTCAGATGTTTGATACTGATCAAAACAAGAATTTTTAATAGATCGTGAAGTGATATAAACAGCATTACGCTTATTTTACCTACACTTATCTACAAGCAACGATAAAACCAAAACCATTGGTTTGATTCCTAGAAAAACTATGAATTCAATAGAACAATTTTGATGACATCAGAGACCCATCTATCCTTCTATTAGACAACAATACAACTGAAATGATCCAAAAATGTAGCAAAAACATCGGTGAAACAGTCAATTTTAGGTAATGTGCATATGATATGATTATGCTGTATAAAGCATATGATGCTGTAATATTCTTTAAAATGGCTGGAAGATAAAGAAGGGTTGAGTATATGATGTTATTTTGGTTTTCTTTGTGCAAAAAAAAAAAGGATTCTCATAGCGTTGCAAAACTGAAGTTGATCCACTGATGTCACATGGACTTTTTTACCGGTGTTTTTACCGTGTTTCTGGATCTGGGATCATTTCAGTTGTATTGCTGTCTGTGGAGGGTTTGATGGCTCTCTGATATCATCAAAAAAGATCTTAATTTGTGTTCCAAAGATGAACAAAGGTTTTATGGGTCTGGAACGAAACAAGGGTGAATAATTAATGACAGAATTTTTGGGTGAACTGACCTGTCTGGTCTTGTTGAAATTGTGTTTACCACTGGTCTGTCAGTAAGCTGAGTATGGGAATTCTCTGGCTCTCTCCGTGTGTGTGTGTGTGTGTGTGTGGAGAGGGTTTGCTGTTAAAGTGAACAGCATGGGACTGGCATGCTTTGGAGTCTCTGTATCTGACCGTAGATTGATTCTGACATATTCTTTACCAACTATCTCCCTGTGATAGAAACCAATGAATAAAAATCAGAAGCTATTTGTTGGCTGGTGAAGAGCCGTATGTGAAAGGGAGGGTCTCCTTTAATCTATGTAATAGGTTATTGACTTTGACCCTTTGAGAGCTGGGTATGAGCTATTAGGTCGGATTTAACTTACATTACCGTTTAGCCTGTGGGATTATCATACTTCTCTTTATTTCTGTTCTCGCTTACTGTGCTTCACCCCAAGAAAGCTATAAAGAGATGTCGCTGAATGTACTTACAAAGATGCTGTTTTACACTTGGACTACATTTGCAGCTTGCAATAGATGAGAGAGCCAAGAAAGTTCATGGGGTTGTGTGCTAAAAGGCGCGTTCTTTTGGGTGTCTATACGCCTTTGAATACCACATTCACATTAAATGGCATATTGGAGCAGCTTTTAAGTACTGTGGTTCATTAGAGGCACATCAAGCATTTCCCTATCCGAGGACAAAATCAACTGATTTATACAGAACTGACATAATCCCTGATCATATTTCTCACTCAGTTCAAGCTGACAAAAGGATTATTAGAAAGCATTGGATTTAAAAAGTAATGAAGACAGATGCCTGATGATAATAAAAGGCATGTGCTGGTATGAGATTAAATCATGTTTGAAAAATCTGATTTAAACCACTAACAACTTCTTCAGTGCCAGAATACAGAGAAACAATTTTGATTTAAGAGTTATGGAATGATCCTATTTGAGTTAACTTTAATAGAATTTACCTGTCAGTAAAGTGTTTCAGTTTGCCTGTAATTGCCACACTTGCACAGTTATGATCAATTGCTAACATTATTTATTACTACTAGAATTTTTTTTATTCTTCAAAACATTACTAGAGAAATAAGTTATGGTGTTTTTTTAATAGTGATATTTTCATATAATTTTAATAATATGTTTTAATTATTTAATTTAAATAAAAATACAATAAAAAAGATAAATCACAATTATTTTGTTATATATAAGATAATTTTGACTTTATTTCACAATTCAGACATCCTTTAATTCAATTTCCAGGGGGGGGAAAAATATTATTTGTTTATAAATATATATATATATATACTTATTTATTTATTATTATTTTTTATTTTAAGCAAAAAAAAATTCCCCCTGTTATGTGGTGAAATAAATTGCAAGAAAATTTTGCAATTAGATTTTTTCCTTTTTGTTATCTCTTCCTTTTTGTTGCTGGCATAAAAACCTTTTGTGTTAAAACCCAAAATGTTACTGACCAAATCAAGCTATATATGTATCTAGTTTCTGATTTGCTAACTAACTGAATTACCTATTGGCTTCCAGTAAAACATACCACAGATTTTTCATAGAATGACCAGAGAAGGCCAAAAAGATGAATCACAATAGGCTTGCTTTAAAAACAACATAATCCAACAATTTCTCAGTGACTCATTGTCTGTGACTGCTTAGTTTGTGGATAGCTTGCTGCCTCAGGTAAAAGAAAGACTTAATCATTAAACTAGAGGAAAGCTGTGTGAATTGTTCTACAGCTCATTCTCGCGCTCTGAGAGGCAGGAGCTATGGAAGCTTTGTCAAGGCTTGAAAATGCATGTTTGGAAATTCATCTTTGGACAGCCATTACACCATCATTATTGAGTTTTGAGCGTGCTTAAAGATTGTCTTGATTGCCAAGTCAAAATCCCATGTCAAAGTTTGTTTTAATTACACTAACAGGTGTTGCTAAGCAAGAGACAGATAACGAAATCATCATCCGCATTTGCAATACAATGAAGGCAAAGCAACAGACTTGGCTGTCATTTAAAATGACTTTGCATAATTATGCATCTATTGAATAACTTTGCATAATAATTTATGTGTTAATGCTCTCCATGAGAATCTAAAGCATGGATCATAAACCTGAAAAAACTGAGTGGTTTGCATGTAATTGCTGTCCATTCTCTTTAACCTGCGCCAGTGACAGGTCAAATGTATTCAGACTGTAAAAGACACCCATGCACGATCCATTCTCAATTTGTATATAAAAAAAAGCTAAAAACATACGATTAAATAAAACCTGTCCCTGTTTAGTAGTTTATCTCACATTTATCTTCATGTGAATGCCACACAAATACAGAAATATCTTAAGGGGTCAGAAAAACATTTACTTGAGTAGTTGTATAACTCAGCTGATTGATTATCTTGCCGGGGAAATAAAGTGTAGAGGGGTCCAGGAGCAGGATCTGGCCTCCTGGAAATACCCACACTTTCCCAGACATGCTGTAGGAATTCCCACGAGTTCACCAAGTAATTATTTTATTTCAAATTACATAACAAATGAGCAAACAATCAGATATTCAGGTATATATCAAGTATTCAGACTTACAAAATAAAACTCACCTAAAAAATTGTCATCATTTTCACCTGTAATAATTCACAATGGCTTAAAAAGGATACTATTTTTTTTTACATTGAAAATATAATTTGGCTAAAAAATGGAAATCTTTTTTTTCAAATTTATTCACACAATGGTAAAAAATTGCAATAATAAAATTACTAAATAACTTTTGCAAACAATATTCAGACTAGCAAAATATAATGAACCTAAACATAAAACTGCTATTATCAATTACTCACCTGTAATTACATATAATAGTAAATAAATAAATAATTCACATGAAGGTAGAAAAATATAATTCACAAAAAAGACTTCAGATCATTCTACATTGGTTTGGAAATGATAATTGATATGCTACTCCTTTAAGTAAGATGGGCAGATATCAGATGTATACCAGATTTAAAACCATGTTTGAAAATGGGCCAAATTAAATGAAAAAAACCTCTTTCCACCTTAGAGAAACTGCAATTACTTTGTCCCTTTGTAGCTTAACGTAACAGTTACCTGCTTATGTTTTACTCTAAACATCCTTCTGCACTGATCTGTGACAAATACCAGTAGAAAAAAATCAGAATAGGTTGACAATATAAATGCTGCCGGTAAGATAAAAGCAGCAGGCTCGTTCATTGTGCTGGATCTAATTATTGAAAACGTTCAGTAGCTCACAGTCAGACCAAACATATTTCTCCTATTCTCCAATGTGGCACAGCAGCGAGTAAGAGCTGACCCTGTGGTCAGTAGGTCTTCACTTCTCTCCTCCAGTTTTTGGCAGACCCAGGGGGACCCGTGGGCTGAAGTGAGGTGTTCCAACCCCCTTCTGCCATGTCAATTCCAGCCTCTAGCCCTGACCGACCAGTCAGAGCCCCGTGTTTGTCCGGGTGCCAACTTCTGAAGGTAAACAACATGCACAAGGGCGCAGAGGTCAGGCTGCCGGACCGTCTGGACAGAGGCGGCTTTTCCCCTAAAGACAGATCCTGTCAGGGGCTGAGGCTGGCCTGTCTGTAGCCCGCAGAGCTTCGAAACCCGCCTGTCACTGTGGCTGACATCACGTCAAGCGCCGGGCCTGCGGTTGTCATGGCGTAGTGCTGTTTCCTGTCTCAGACGCGCATCTTAGAATTCCATAGTCGTATGCTGGTGTGTGTGAGGCTGGAGGATCTCGCAGCAATTTAAAGGCGTGCTGTCAGTGAACACTGGCGTAAATGCTGAGCAGGCCAAGGCTTGAATACTGAGCCTGCCGACATGACAATATGTGTATAAACAACGACAATAGGGTGTAAATTAATAAATGAGGCCTCACCTGCTGGAAAATCTAGATTAAGCTAGTAGCTGTCTTTCTGGAACATGAAAGCTGCTTTCTAGCAGGTCTAAACTGGTTATCTGTTGACAACAAGAAGGCTATCGGCTGCTCAAACCAGCTATAAGTGGTCAAGCTGGGTTTTTTTAAAACGTGATAGCTGGTTAATCAGCAAATGTCCATTACAAAGAAGCCACACCATTATTCAAAGCACCGCTACCAGTTTAATCCATAGCAGGATCTGAATTGAAGATGTAAATGTTTCAGACTTTTGCATGTAATCTTATCTGCTACATAATAAGTAGCCCCATGCTCAGGTATAACTGATAGTGAAAAGAAAAAGAGGAAATGAGAAAGCTTTGTATTCCTAGTCAAGGTTACAAAAATACATTTGTATAATGTGAAGCAGATCTAACTGTAGTAGAGGGGGGGAAATAAACAAGAAATTTGAAATAAACAAATGCCAGATTATTGTATGCAAAGCTGCATACTTTTAAGACACACTGGTTTACCATGTACATGCTAAATTCCACATCCAATCATTTAGAGTTTTTTTTACAGTCACAATTCTTAGTCTACACACATTTATTGTTTCATTTTTACATTGCAGTTTCTTAAATGAGCACGTCTGTGTTTTTCAGTCTATTCGATTTCCATTTTTGATGATGTTTTTGAGAAACAACCAGCATGTTTTATACATTAGCTCTTTGTGCACAGATATGTCAGTGTAATAATTCAAATACACACCCATAGGTCTACAAAAAAAGCTACCACCTAGAAATAGGTGCTTTTATAATTCAACAGTTTATTTTTTATTTATTATGTTGCTGTCAAAAACATATAACCCCTCAAAAGGCTGCAATTGGAAGGGGAAAAAAACATATTTTTGTTGTGATGTTTAGCCATATTTGACCTTTTTTCAAATAGGGACAACAGGATGTTGGCATAATTTACAGAAAAAGCCACAACCTGGGAACATGTTGCATATGTTGTAGGTATAAATTTGAATAAATTTCTTTCTGCTTTTGAAAGGGTCATATGATGCCCATTTTCCACACGTTTATATAATTCTTTAGAGTCTTAATGGAAAGTCTGTAACATAGTATGGTTACAATTTCTCACTTTTCAAACAATTTTCTATAAATGTTACTGAGCTCTGCTGACCCTGCCCCTCTCTTCTGAGCCGCTCTGTGGGGGACTTCTTATTTAGCCACATTCATCGTCAAATTTGCTAATTAGCACGTTATTAGAAGGGCGATTAGTGAACATTGACAAAAAAGCCTTGTACTTTCTTTTTCTGTAGGTGAAGCTGGATCAAGAAGCAGGATTTGTGCGAACATAGATAGGTAGATCGTGGACGCATTTGCTTCAAAACCAAATCAACGTTGATCCTCTGCATCTTCAGCTGCTCAGATGTCGGAAGTAAATGCCTACTGCTATGTTCATTATTACATCCAACAACAAAAAACCTCAATCGGTTAGAAGTCATTCTTGTCATCTCGGATGGACTCAGTCAGGGCAGGTCTGAGATAATACACCAGCTCAGTCTGCGCTGAAACGCTATTGTCAATCTGAGATCAGCTCGATTTGAGAAAGGGGTAAAGATTTTAGAAGATAAAAAATCACTGGGTGGATTTTTATCATTATAGGGTGGTTGTTCACACACTCCCAACACACACAGTCCAAACTACTTGTAGAAGTGCATGTAGCGTTACATGACCCCTTTGAGGAGATTTTATAAATAACTTTAAAGTAATCAATAATGCATGTTTTCAAGTATAATGTTTGTGTGTTTGAGTAAAAACATGTTTTCGAGTTTAAATCCAAGCGCCCACAGCACAATGTTTTGATATGATGGCTATAGGATTCAATGCAATGCATATATGACAGGATGAGATAATAAACTCTTGTGGGTGAAAAGCACTTCTATGGTCACAGTTCTTCATTCACAGAGTATCAAGAATTAGATTTTTCATGCTCCAGGTCACACTCGAGCACTGTGTTACGGTTGGCTCTGTGGAAATATGTGTGCAGTGCACTGAGTCATAGTATAATTCACCCTCTTTGACTCTAACCCCTTTGTGACTCCTCTTAGCCATCAATTAAACCGCCACCAACGCACAGAGCTCTTCAAAGTGCTGCAGAGAGACATTTGGACCAGCCGTGTAACTTGACATGACACCTGACGACCTGAGTGCAGACGGCAGATACTCTCCAGCGCTCATGCTCACGCTTTTGCAGGTTATGTCTCAATCAAACCAGGCGGAACTGAGAACGTTTTCGTCTGAAAGGAGATGCTGGGAATCTAAGGAGCCTGCCAGGTTCTCAAAGGTTTCGGGAGAAGTCTGAGGTTTTAAGCTGATTAGAATGCTTGTGAATCAGCTTAAAACAGAAGGAGAACAAGACAAGCACTCAGGCCCGACCTCTGCTGCTCCCTCTAGCTCTGCTTTTGTCTTGAAAAGCTCCGACATGGCGAGGCACATGTTTGTGCAAGAGCTCACAGGCTCAAGCAAGCAGCTGGGTCACAATTGATAACTTATTAAAAAAAACGACTCCAAACAAGGTGAAGACATAAAAAGAGGGAGGGAATTCTCATTTCGTTATTAAAGCAGTACAAGTGGGCAGATGTTTCTACGTAGGCATGGAGGTTATTGTGACAGAATCCCAGCTCTGGAAATTTCACAGATATGTTGCACTTGTCAACATCAGCCGTTTATGAGATGTTTCTAACAAAACAAAATCAGTAGAAAAATAAGATTGTCTTGGGAAAAAATATTTTAGTTCATATAGAAGTTCATATAATTATGTCTTATTATTATATAATAATATAATATAATTATTATAACATTAGCAAGGTTTGGGATGTTTTGTGAACTGCCATTTTCAATAGCATGCCAGTAGTTCATCTGTTTTGTAAGTAGTGTAGCTTTTCTGGTAACAGGTACGTTATGCAACGAGTCACAATAGTCCAACCAAATGCTTTATTGCAGTGGAAATTTGAGGGAATAATAATGTGCAATGCTGGAAATTCTCCTTTCTGTTCATTTTAGTGAACAATTTAGTGAACTAAATAGTCCTAAACATTAATTCTAGCAACTCCTAAAATGGCCCCCTCTTTCTTTTGTAGACAGTCCGGTTTATTCAAATGAATAATCAGTGTTTATGCATGCATAAATAATAAAAATATTGTTATTAATTTAGTTAGCTACATTTTCTTTGTAGCTTTAGTTAAAGTGATAGTTCACCCAATAAAGTTACATGATGTTTCTAAAATTATTTTGTGTATTTGATGTAATGCAATGTGTTTTTGCAGTTTTAAGGGCAAAAAAGCATATTATTTTCCACATGCTTTACATGATTGCTTCTCCTATAAGCCCCTCCTTCTGAAACAAGTCGATCTATACAAAGCTCACTGTTCTAAAAAAGTGAGGTGTGCTCTGATTGGCCAGCTACTGTGCAGTGCAATGTGATTAGCCGAAAACCGCAAGCATCTGGTGGAAATGTTACACCCCTTATTATAACCTGATACACATTACCAAAACGTTACAGAGTAGTTGTAAATTAAAAGAGAAAGTCAGTTTTCCGTAAATGCATTGAACACGTTGTAATATTTGGTTTGAACTTTTCTGTTCTGGTTGTGAATACAACTTGAGCACTGATTTTTAGTTGTGTCCTGTTTTGGAAGCACAAACGATATAGTTTCACTGCATCTCCGGAACATGGCACCCGCAGCAACACTACAGCGAGAATAATAGTTCTAATAATAGTTGCGTAAACATTTGGCTAATGTTAGAAAATAAACCCACTCTGTGAAAAGTGGGGGCTTGTTTAAACAAGCTGTTTTAGGGGGCCGTGGGCAAGTCATCATTTTTAGAGTATCTCTAATCTTTGCAACTTTAGGGATCTTATGCACTAACAGCTTGTAACACTCTAACGAGAAAGGAAATGTAGAAATCACATCATATGAAAAAAAAGAAAAAAATTATTAAGGGAAAAGTCATCTATTCTAAAGTGTTACCAGAATTTTCATTTTAGGGTGAACTATCCCTTTAACTACGTTTTTAAACAAAACAACAATGGTTTGACTGTTTTTCAGCTACATCAGATTATGAGTAGCTAGAAGCTATTTGGCAAGCTGCAAAAGTGGCAAGTCACTTCAACCAACACTTGCTGTGTTCTAAGGGAGACCCATAAGAGATAACTTGTCTAAGATGTAAGCGACTTGAGTCAACTTACTCTCCATGAGATATCAATAATTTCTGCCTTTCTATTCTGTTAATTTCACAAGTGTCGCCCAAAACTCTTAGCTTATTGTATCAATAATGTTATGTTGCTATGCTGGAGTACATTTTAATATTACACGCACAAAAAGTCTCTGCACACTCATTTGGGTGATTAGCTTGAACTATTCGGCTGCTTTGATTTATCCCCTGTGTTTATCATTGTGTGTTTTGATAGCAGACAACATCACGACTGTCACTGGAGACCGGCTTCGACTGCATCCCGCCCATCTGCAGGTCACATTTGCAGTGGCACTCTGGGAGCTGGAGCTGAGCTGAGCAGCTCTCTCCAGAACTGAAGCATCGCTGCTTTCCTGTAGGTGGTGGACCATTTGGCAGAGGATGAGAAGTGGGTTTATTTCGCCTGCAGAGGGGGATAATTAAAATGCAGGCAAGCTGCGCCTGTTTCTCTTCTTAATTTAACCATAACGCTAGATACTAAATAATAACCCAGCTTTAAAGGAGGATACGTGTAACACATTCATGGCAGATTAATTAAATGTGCTTGTAGTTTATTTTATGCCCCTGGAGGTTTTGTGAACTTTGGCCGAACCTGATAAATTCAAAGTTTGAGTGTAAGTTATCAGGTGAGCAGTATTTGGGACATTGACATGTTTGTGCTGAAATGTGGCTCACAAAAACTATAAACAGAAGGTGACAAAAATTGCTTTCATGATTGCTTCAGCAAAGGCAACAGCTGTTATGTGTCTTATTTTCCTGTTGTCTTTGAGCTCCTGAACTTCAGTGTGGGAGCTGGTTTTGTTTGAGAGAACAATCAGAGGCATTTGCAGTTGGTTGGATGACATCTTGTATCTGTCGCCAAGAGACATGCAACAATATTGTCTGTCTGTCTGTCTGATACCATTGAGCTAAGAAACATATTTTTGCTATGATAATGTTACGAAGTGGGGGGGACACAGGTGGTAAGTGCAATACAAAGGTGTTTATTAACAATAGAGTTGCAGGAGAGAGATGACAGGTGAGTAATATCAATAGATAAATATTTAGAGAACTATATTTGATGACTGACTGTTGGTATCTTGTTGCAGGGTTAACGGAGAAGGAGACGAGCACACACAGACTGAGACAATGCCACAACGGAGACCACCACCCCACACCGTAGATGCTGGAGAGTCAAATAGGGAACTCTTTGGGACACAGAGGATAGAGCAAACGAGGAGAGGTTAGGTAAGTTCAACAGGTAAGTATAACTGAATTCGCTGAGATAGCTTTTAGTCCACTAGAAGTCTCTTTACTGTTATTTTTGCTAAAATAAAATTCATCCGTTCTGAGTTTAAATCTTAGTGGCCCCAAACTTTTGAATTGTAATGAATATTCAACTTCTCTGGTCTTGAACCATCTCCCAAGGTCCTATCCATCTCAGATCCACACAACGCACCCAAGTGTAAACACTCCCAGTGATGTTTTAAGACAACATAGGGTCAAACAGTTGTTAACTACAACAAAACACAAGAAGGACTTAAAAGAAACTGCGTGCTGTAAATATACGACATCAAAGTCCTCTACTGTGTGCGTTGGTCTTTCAGCTAAATTTAATGATTAGCATATTTGAACATACTCAAGTAGCGCCTTTGTACTTCCCACATAAATTCAAAATTGCAGTTGAAAGAAAGGAACGAGAGAGAAAAAAAAAAAAAAGGAAATAGCCATTACATTTTTGAGTGACATCCATGTGCAGAGACCCTGAATATCTGCCAAGAGACTTAAAGAAGAGCCATTCAGTGTGGGATTTAGAAGAGAGCAACATAAAGTAGAAACATGTCCAGAGGTGCTGTGCTGTTTTGCACGTCACCTGTCCAGATTAGCTTTGGGATGAGGCCTCCCCGCTGTGCCAGCTGCACATTCACAGGCTTTAGGGGACTTCCTGGAGTGTCAGTATCGCTGGTGAGGTGAGAGAGAGTGTGAGGGTGTTTTTCTGTGGAGACTGAGGCTGCCGCTTGTGTTTGTTAGTATAAGGCATCTGTTCTGGATGTCAGGAAGAGACAAGCCTCTGGCACCTCATCCAGTCCCCAAGGCCACTATACTGCAGCAGGTCTCCACAGAAAGAAGGACAAGAAAGAAAACATGTGAAGAGGGTTAGAGACAGGAGGAACTTAGTGAGAGAAACTCTGGAATTTTGTATTGATCATTTAAGATTAGTATGTTTACTCACCTGCCCTGCCGATATTACACTTCCCCTGAGCCACTGTGAAATAAAAGACTTTAGGTATGTTTGCACATAGTCTGGAGAAAAAAAAAAACTAATTAAACAGACAGTGTTTGCCACCTTAAAGGGTTGGTTCACTTTAAAACTAAAATTTTAGCAGCTTACCCCAAGAGCATCAAAGGTGTAGGTCTATTTTAAGTCAAACCGTTGTAGTCTGTCAGTCATATATTGGTCGGTATAGGGAACTTTCTCTATGAGAAGAAAAAAAACATGCAGAGAGTAATCCAGATTAATTCATACCCCATCGTAACAATACATAGATGGCCTAAGACATGAAATGAGTATTTATATTGGTTTTTACCTCTTTATCTCAATGTCCAAATGATCTGAGGGCATGCACGCATCTCGTTGCATGACTTGGGACTGACAGACTATAACGGTTTGGCTTGAAAATCGCAAAATTGGCTGATAAACTTCAAATTTTAGTTTTAAAGTGCAGTATTGCTTTAAAGTATTTAAGTATTACTTTAAAAATGGGGTGTCATTCGTTTAGAAAAAATAGGTTTATTGATAGTGTTGTCAAATCTGCAAATCTGCAGGCATGCATGCGCTGTATACCAGAACCAAATTGGTTATATTAGAGATATTTTAATTTGTCTGCATCAACTAATAATGAGTTTTTAATTGATTATAAACATGCCTTATGTGTCACAATTCACCCCAAAATTTCATTTGCTCACCCAATGGTGAATGATTTCTCACACAATGATATCAGCTTAAAAAAGGGTCTCGTTTTATATTAATTGGCCTTGACTAATATATACTTACTTTAAAAAAAAATAAAAACAGTATATTTGCATATTGTACTGCAAAAAAACTATTGAGGTGGGATAAGGTAAATTAAGGACAGATTTGGGGGATGTGAAAGACTGGATTAAGGTGTAAGGGATGGGTCAACAGTAATTACAGACATTAATTACAGAAGTAAAAAAAAAATAAAATAAAATAATCCATATATATATATATTATATATATTATATTCAGCAAATCTTAAATTAGGTATTAATACTGTGCATTCTAAGTTTGGTTAGCATTTTTAATTTTTAATTTTTACATTTATTTAAATTAAATAGTACTAAATCAACAACTTAGTCATCACATGAAATTAATTAGCAGCCAGGATTGTAATATTAGTGCATCATGTTAGAATTATTTGGGAATTATCTTCTATTGCACACAAGCATTTAAAATAAATAAATTCATACATTTTAAAGGAAAATTGGGCACAATTTTTTAAAAGCCTTATTTGCACAGAAAGCATATTTTTTCTGAAAAGACTGATAAAGACTTAAATACTCATTTTACTTCTTTTATCATCCATTTAGCATCTGTTTACGGATTATAATACTTCTTCTTTTTTGCCAAAATACCATACACAGAAGTGACGCAACTATTCAGTGAATTTGCCCCGGAGTAGCTAGATCTCCAATAACAGATGTTTAAAGTGTTTTCCATTTTCAGTCATTCTGCTGAATGTTGTACCAACTGTGTTACATTCTCCCCAGAGCAGAGGCAGTTTCCTTAGTTTTTACGATTACCTTTACTCTTGATTGAGAATAGCTGAAGGGGAGAAGAGCGTATGTGATGTGTTTCTGTTACTCGCCCGGGCCACAGGAAACATGAAAATCTCAGTTTAGCCTGGAAGACACGTTCATGTTTCACACCAGATACTGTTGATCTCCCGTGCAGCAATTTCACTGCTTCCCCTCTTGCAGTTAGCCAGGCCCTGGGGCGCACCAAAACACACACACACCGAACATCTTTCACGTCTATTCAACTATTGTTCTCACTGCACACTGTCAGCTCAACAAACTAAATACGAGCCTGGAATCTCATTTTTGGCTTTTGTTGTCCTCACTGAACAGTGTCAAAACTGTCAATCTCAGTATTCTCATAAAACAGTTTAGTTTCAAAAATGCCCACCAGTTTCTGCAATTAATAAGAGACCATGAAAGAAAGAAAAAGGAAGCCTTTGAATTGCTATATAAGAAATGTTCGGAAAAGGCAATTATGCTGGCTCTTGATGGAAAGACGAAAAAGGGCAAATATAATTTTGTTTGCAATTTACACAAGTTCCTCAATTATCAGTGTAGGGAACACAGCGCTAGGTTGGCGGGTAAGCATTGTGAATGAAATTGAAGCTGACTGCTCCATGTTGGCTCACGGTGTGAGTGAGATTGATTCGCTCACGAGGACGCCTTCCTGGAAATGTTGCCCAAGTTATTTCTAAGGCACACCGTTTTAGCGATCAATGGCAATCCACAAAATTTTCCGTACACTGCAGTAAGTTCGAAGAAGCCCCGCCGAGCTCTTTCCTGTCATTCCCGCTGTTTCTTCAGTCTGCAACAATGGATGTTACAGACACGTTGTGACAGAGCAAAACACAAACCATTTCTTTGGCAAGAGAGTGGCATCTCCAGTGGTTTCGAGTCCTCGGGTTCGTCGAAGGGGTAGGCCGATGAACCGCTAAGAAATGAGATGTGCATGGTATTTTCTGTCAGGTACTGATGCCCGTGGTCACCAGAGACTAATCTCGGGTGTCCTTTACCTTGTCAAATGTCAGAGATAAAATCTGTTGTGGCGTAGAGTTCAAATCTGCAGGGACAAGCATGCATATAACATGCACAATCGCACGCCGTATCTTTGCTTGTCTTGTTAGTTTGTTGTGATTTATGTGTTGAGGAGTATGTTATGTTTGGACGGTTACGACGGCCCATTTACTTTAGTTAGAGATTTTAAATTATTAACAGACCCACTAAAAATATTCTAATATATTCTACAGGGTTTATATATTGTGGCATAGTTTTAAAATATATTGAAATGTTCTAAAATTGCAAATATTAAAACAATTAACAAAAGTCGTTAAGTAATAACTATATCAGAATATATCGGTAATTAAAATCAAAAACTAATTAAGTCATAGTAGCTTATGGTTATTTAATTAATTAATTAATTTATTTAAGTTAAGCATATGTTGGTACACACACACACACACACACATACAGTGTATATTTTGAAAATATTAGCATCTACTTAGAGTATATGTGTATATATATATATATATATATATATAATTATATATAAAATATTTAAAATATAAACAACATATTTTTCTTAAATTTTTTTTTCAAATATATTGCATGCGTATATATATATACAGTATATACATATATAATATGTAAACAAAAACGTTTTACATAATATATATAATTTACTTGTTTCTATAATTATATATAAACCCTTTAAGTAAATTTTAACCCATATAAAAAAATACAAATAAATAAAAAAAACATGCAATAAGCATTAAATAGCTTTTTGATGTCTTGTAATTACAGTTTGTGTATAAAAAATGATAAGTTGTACTTATCATTTTTCCAAGCCACCCTCTTAACATAAATTGTGTAATATTGTTAAGTGGCTGGTGTTTGCATACTATTATGCTTTAATAAACAAATTTTAGCCATAATAACCAGGTTTCCAAAAAAAAAAAAGTACAAATCTGCACATGCTTTTAATAATGTACTGTAATACAATGGCAGAGTTTTTTATTTAGTATTCTGACTTGATGATTTGCTCTAATGAGGTGTTTATGATTGGTCAGATATTTATGGTTTAATGTTTACAGCTCAGTGCCTGGTACCTTTTAAATCATCTGCGTGTGCGATATCAAATATCTGACCTCCGCAAATGATATATCAAATTAACAGCACCATCCATGTGATGTTCGAGGAAATGATGCGTTATTATGATGCGTCTCTGACAACCCATATAAACACATAAATCTGTCCCCTCTCACTTCCTACTGTCACGCTGCCTTAACAATCACTTGGGAAAAGAAAGCCATAGCCTTTGTTGTTTCAGAAGGGAGTAACTACAGGCTCTGATTTCAGCCTGATAGGCACACACTCCCCCTCAGACAATTAATATTTCACCTGATAGGCTAAAGGGACAGGCTTTGAAAACAGATTAGAATGGAGGCAATTTAAACATGCAAAATGAAACCATTTTACCTCAGCGCAAGTGTAAGTCATCTCAGGCCAGCTGTAAAGGCCAGACGGCGAGGCTCATTTCTCAATTATAATAAAAGCGCCTCTTTTTGCAGCCTACTGTTTGTTCTCTTCCAGCCTTGGCCATTTGTGAGCTTGGCCTGCTCGTATTCATTCCCCAGAAGAATAGCGCTTGTGGTGTGCTATTTCATATCAGTGCTCAGGTATACCCGGAGTTGCCACCTTCACTTTAGATACCCTTGTTGTTTGTAAATATGTGAGATATGAGTGATGTGGGCTCTAATGGATTATTACCCTTCAAACAGCCCTTTGACCCGAACCTCCCGTGATTCCACTGCAGTGAAACTCAACCTCGTGGCCAAATTATTCTTGGAAGGACCCCTGGAGAGGCTGACTTTCTGCCCTCCTCATTGCCAGAGAGAACTGGCCTCCGACATTCCTGAGAGTAAAGAGTACAGCGATCCTCTGCGGCTGTCACACCAAAACAAGCTCAGGGACGACCTGTTTTTGGCAAGTCAAGATAAATATCATATTATAATGTTGTGAAAGACAAAAATGTTTGTTAATAAAGTGTTTGTTTTTTTTTACAAAAAGTGCTAAGTGAACAATTTTACTTTAAAAACCTACTATTTTACATTAGTTTTTTGTTGATGTTACATAACTTATATACTGCTGTTCAAAACTGTGGGGTAAGTGATAAATTTGTTGGTGTTATGGTTTACTACTTTTAGACAGCAAGGATGCATTAAATTAATCAAATGCAGTAAAGCTGTTTACATTGTTACAAAAGATTTCTATGTCAAGCACAACTTTTTTTAGGGGTTTAACCCCTTGGCTGTAAGGGCCGGGCAGAGCTTGGCGTCCGGCTCGAACCCTGTGGCTCCCTGGGAGGAAGGGGAGGTCTAGAGATGGAGTAAGGGGCGGCGGAGAGATGCAAGAGGAAGAGAATTTGCACATTTAAATTTGCATTAGGCCTCTCAGCTCTGATTTGGTGATCGGATAATAGGCTGATAGGGGAATGAGTCATGGCTAATCATTTATACATGCTCCTACCGAAATTTGTTTATCAACATCTTTTCACGAGTTAACGCTTTCTCATCAATAATGAATAGAATAGCGTGTTTGGCTTGCTGTCCGGAGAGAGCGGGGACTCTGAGCCCAAGGGTTTTAACCCCTTGGCTGCGAGGGTCCAACAGAGCTCGACATCCAGGTCAAACCCTGTGTGCCCCCTAAAAAAAGCCAGAAAGTGAGGACAGCAGCCAAACGTAGTGTGCTTCCCAAAGGCGTTGGGAAAAAAAAATGTTTGGGTGCTGTATTTGAGAAAAACATTTAATTCATACTGTATTTCCCTACATTTTAGGTTCTTATCATCCAATGACAGGTTAGATTTGTGTTATTTTTTAAAATAAAAGAACGATGCAGATCAATTTTCACAGCCTTCTTTGATCATATTTACCAAGGGTGCCAATAATTCTGACTATATATTCAAATATAAAATTACACATTATTTATTGTAAAACAAAAAATTACAGTATTGTAACATAAAAAATTTTGTACTCAAATTGCACCACAAATTAAGTACATTTAAGGGATATTTTCATCAAAGACAAAAATTTAAGGAAAAACAGTGAAAACCTGAAAACTGATGAATTCATTCAAATTGTTATGGATTAAGCAAGCATATTTAATTCAACTTTACATAACATTTTACTTAAGAGGGGATTCTTAATAATAATATCCAATTAGTGACCGGTTGTGTGACACCCAGATCTACGTTTGAATCAACTGTTTCCACGCTTAAGTCTTAATCTGTCGTGGTGTGTGGCAGAGGGTTAAACACTTTGGATATTGTAATTAGGGGATTAACATACAAATGAGGAAAAGGTCATCCAAATGAGAGACCCTAAATGAGAGTTTTTTAGGCAGAGGGCGAACGGTTTTGCTAATATGTCTCAAAGTCAATATTTGAGTCTGCTGATATAGTCTTTCGCCTCTCTGCCTCCATTGTGGGCCTGTCAGACGGCGTCGCTTTGTTTATGATGTCTCAATTCAACATCATTTGAAAAGCAATGTGGCACTATAGCAGCCGTTTACCCCTAAAAGGAGACGTTTATACGTTACCATTTCATCTTCACTTTCGCCACCAACTGAAAATTAATCAGCTTCAGCTGTTTCTTTGGATAAGCGTTACCTGTACGGTTTTTGCCTACTAATGCAAGTGTTCCCGCGTTAAGGATACTATATGGATCTACACAGAAAATCCATTTCTCCTCAATGAAATCTGAAATATTAATGTTATCTGTCCCCAGAGAGAGCTTTATATGCTCAAAGTGTGAAAATCTTTACTCTGTTCTGAAACAGTCTGGAGTTTCTGCCTTTGTGAGGGATTATTTCTTTATTTATTCTGACTCGCTACATGGCCACGTCCTGTCGTTCTTGCCAAATTGCTCGAGAAATTTATAAACATTTTCTGAAAGCCTGTGTGCACATTCGAACTGTCAAATCTCTGAGTATTTCTGGTGCTGAGGCTCTAAAAATACACCCAGGCAGACTGGAGAGACTGCAGCCCCTCGCAGAGCCGACGTCTGCCTTGACTGGAAGCTCCAGAAACCGAAAAAGAAAGATGTGAACGAGACAGATGAGTACCATAGTCCGACCGTGAGTGAGAGGCCTGTCTGTGTGTACGTGTGTGACGTAACAGTGTAGAGATATCCAACTATCAAGGAGGTGTTTGGAAGGGGCTGTCAGCGCTTGAGTATGCAGACTGAGCCGAGGGGAAAAACATTTCAGAGATGGTGAGATGTGTGTGTGTGTGTATGTGTGTTGTATGTGGGTGGTTATTTGTTCGGAGCTGTATGCAATACATATGCAATCGAAAACAAAACCTTGGAGCTGTGGCCTAATGGATTGTGAGCAAATTGAGCATGAGTTTCAATCAGACTTTTCCTGCTCATCATTTTCATCGCTGTCATTATTTATTACAGTAACACAACAGCTAAATATGTAACAAACAATAGATCAAAAAAGGATATAAGTTCATAATGTCTTGTGGAGTTGATGCAGGTATTGTGAACTTCTGACTTTGTCTTCTTATCATTTCCTGTCTTCTCTTCACTGTTGTTATAAATAAAAGTGACAATCAAAAAAAAAAGTAAAAGATGAGTGTGGCAAGATGAATGCAATGCTTATGTAATTGGAAAACAAAGGAGCTGTGGCTTAGTGGCTTGCAAGTTTTGGGAAATGTGACTTTGAATTTGACTTTTCCACCTTATCATTTCCTATTTTCGTTCTAAAAGTGACAAGTCTGGAAAAAAAGTGTTTTTTTTTCTTCTCATCTTTTCCTGTCTTCGTTCTCTAAAAGAAAGGGGAGAAAAGATAAAACATAGAAGAAGAGGATATGAATCAGACTTTTCTTGTCTTCTCGTCTTTTCTTGTTTTTTTGTTTTTTTTCTTTAAAAATGGGGCAGAGATAGAAGAAGAGAGTGGAAAGATACATTTAACATGTATAAATCTCAATAAATCTTTATAATAATTAAAGTCAATGGATACACTAAGGAAGTAACAGTGATAGTTTCCCAATCCAATTATTATCTTTCTTTTATTTACACACACACACACACACACAAACATATATATATATATATATACACACAAACACATACACATACAACCATTGTGTTTTCAAAAAAACTTACACAATGTCCCAAAAAGGTAAAATAATAATAATAATAGAAAAATATATACATGTTTGCATTGCTACACTTTCTGCAATGCATCATTTTCTATTTTTTTTTATCATTAATTTTGGTAAAACTTTATTTCGATAAAAGTTTTCGCTAGTCCGTGCACAAAGTCTAAATGAGAAGGGGCCACTGAAAGGGCCTGAAGGTCACCTACTCACTTAAGAGAAGAGATCTCCCCTATGGGCTCGAATGGCAGTCTGCACAGAGCCTCCAGCACGCACCACAACATGAGAGTGTACTGGCGGTCTCAACCTTAATGCACCGCGAAGGAAGCGTACTACCAGGGGGTGTCTACCAACTGTTTTACCATCTAACGGAGAGCGGTACACTGACAAGGCTCAAACATGCACTTAAGAATGCACCCCTGCAGAGTATCTAGCCTGCAAATGCTCAAGAACTGTACCAACTGGGTACCATGTACTACTCTGGTACTCTGAACCATGAAGTGAAGAACTTCCACTTCAGGGAATACACTTTCCTCATTGAGGGAGCTCTAGAATGGCGAACAGTCTCTACCACATCATCTGGTTAAACATCGCGCCCCCTGCCTGTGAGAGGAGATCCTTTCTGACGGGGAGATCTATCAGGTCCGAGACCCCTACTCGGCACAGCCAGAACAGGGCTACTAACAGTAAGTGGACACAGTGTCGGCACACTCTCAATAAAACTCCCGGGAGCAGAGTAATCGGGGGAAATGTGTACAGCCATAGCCTCGGCCAGGTCTGTACCATAGCTTCCAGTCCCAGGGTAGCTGGAGGAGCTAGAGAGAACCAGAGGAGACATTGCAGGATCTGGTGACTTGTGAAGAGGTGCACCTCTGCTTGATAAAATATTCTCTACCTTGGGGTGACGCATGCCATCCCAGGGCCTCAGCCCTTGCCTCAACAAGACATCTGATCCTACATTCAGGTGGCCAGAAATGTACATTACTCTCTGCAAGGCTCCACAGGAGGATCTGACATGCCAGTTTGTACAGTGGCCGTAATCACAGACCCCCCCCCGGTGAATGATATAAAAGACCACCGCTTGACCCACTACTGTAGGGGTCTCAAGTAAAGCAGGCCAAACGATATCATGTCGGATGCAGCTGCAGCATGCGTGCCTGCATCGTGGTTGAATCTTGTACCACGCCTAAATAAGTGGTCTTCTGTACCGGAGAGAGCACACTTTTCTTGGCGTTCAGTCACAACCCCAGACGCCTTATGTGAATGAGGAGGACATCTCGATGTCCGATCACTTTGCTTTATGACTGAACTAATCTTAGCCAGTCCACTACAAGCGCTGATGTTGTTCTAAGCGCCTTTTTCGGCAAAGCCGGAGCCTTTAAGGACGATGCCACACCGGAGGACAGATAACTGTCAAGCATCTTTTGGCATCATACTATACCCATAATCATCCAAACCGAATGAAGATACGGCAGGCTCTGATGTGGAGTATTTCTATGGTCCTAGTGACCACCTCCAACAGTTCTTCAGACTTTATAGACCGGGGCGGCTCATCGACACTTCCAGCCTCACCCTCCTCGGAGGATGTGAGCGTGAGGGTCGAGCACGCTCCACAAGAAGAAGTCGCGGGCCGGTCTTCACCGCAAACTACACTCTCGGAGCGGGCAGTCGATCTGGCCTGTGAGGAAGGAGATAGGACTTTGTCCGTCTCCATTACCTCGGCCAGATCACACTGAGAACCCCACGATCTCCGTCCTGAGGGCTCTCCGACGAAAAACCCCTCCTCGAAGAGGATTTCCAGGACCGAAGCAACCTCAGACCACGCAGGAGGCATTCCCATAGCATTTCCGGATGCAGTTAGAGTTCCCGAAAAGGAACTTTGCAAGTCGACTTACTCAACTAACCCTACACCTACCTTAACAGTCCACTCTGAGAGTTAGTAGACATGTAGCTGTGAATTAACAAGAATTAGTTGACATTTAGATGACATAAAATTACAAAGTTACTTACAGTTATTAGAATGTTTAAATGGATTATAGAAATAAAGTGTAAACTTTTTTAATGTTCAAATCTAATAGTTTCTCTTTTTTTCCAGTCTTTGCTCTAATGTTATTAGATGTTATTATTATAATGTTATTATTATAATGTTATTGCTCTAATTGTTATTAAAACACTACATGAAGCAAATTCATTTCTTAAAAAAATAATAATTAAAAATTTAAAAAATACAAATAAAGCTGGGTGCGGGTTGAAGTAGATTCATCTATAAGTTTGTTTGCTGCATACTGTATTTGACATTACAGTGTTGTTTTGATTGTGTATGTGTGGATAAAATGGTGTATCTGCCCCTGTATGTGAGTTAATACTCCTTATCAGGATCATTGGGAGGAAAGGGAGGACAGTGTACGGCCAATTTAACACATGAAGGCAAACACTCACCACTGGAATGGGCTACAGATAGAAGCGATGAGAGATCAGTCTGTTTGTTAGCCCCTTTCACTGCACCTGCATGGTATGTGTGTGTGTGTGTGTGTGTGGTCGGGGGTTACTGTGGCCTCAGCAATACAATAGACAGCGGGGCACGGTCAAGCCGTTTAGTTCAGCAGTGCAAACACAGCAAGACATAATGGATAGATAATAAACACACATCTACAGAAAATAAGCTCCGGCATACACGCTAACACAACTATTATTTTAATCCGTTCTCACTTTCTTTCTCTGTACTTCTCTTTAATACAACATTCCTTCACATCGTTTAGCTCATTTCAGTAGCTATGTTACACAGGTTGTCTTCCCTAGACTCCCTAGGTTCGTCTTTTTTTTGTTTTGTTTTATCGATTTCAAGCCGCTTGCCTTCTAGTCTCCCTATTTGTCCAGATTTATGCTCCCTCTTTCTTTCTGTCCCTGTCTGTTTTTCCCTCACTCTCTTCCCCCGCTCTCTTTCTCCCTCCCTCTCTCTCTGTGTTCTCCAAGAAGAAGAATCCCTCCTCAGTAAAATCTTTAAAAGCCCTCTCTGTCCCTTATTGAATTACTGTCATCTGTCTGTCTATGGGGAAGTTTATGTGCAGATGGTTTTTATGCCTACTAAAGATTTTATAACTAAGCATAAGTCCTACTGTGAATTATAAACTGGCTAAATCGTTTTGTAATATTATTCTTTTCTTCAAATGGATGAAAGATGTCATTGCATTCATGCATGTTTTGTGGTGAAATGACTATTTATTAGAGTTCATATCTTCTGTTTCCTTTTGAGTTTTCCTCCTTGTATTTTTATGTAAAATTCATCATTAACCTTTTTTAATCTTCTTAGCTAATTACAGATGGGATTTCTTGTTTGTTTAATAATTTAATTCAAAAAGTCGCATTAATTTAGTTAACATTAATTTGAGGATAAACAAATGTTAATGAATATTCCATGACTAACAATTGTATTTTTATTTACTTTCAAGGTAATTGTCATGGTAATAGATAATTTTGCATGAAAATGATTAATTAAATTTACATTTAACAAATACTTTTATCCAAAGGAAACTATACACTTTAATCAGTTCTTGTATTCTTTAGGAATCAAACTCATGATCTTACATTTTTAGTGACACTGTTGTACAACAATGATGTAAATTTAATAAAAACCTATGAAGCATTTATACTGTATGGCACTCAAAATATATCATGACCAAAAAATAAGAAAATGTTTTCTTATTTTAGTTAAATTGTAAGTAATTTAACACTTTTTTTGTATATTTGTTTATTTGCTTTGCTTGCCCCAATGGCTTTAGTCTCATGGGTACACAAATAATTTATTTTAAAATACTTAAAATAATTGTATGCACTCATCATGTACACTGTGAGGAAATGAACTACTTTTTGCAACTGATATTTTAGTTTTATAAACTAACCACCAATAATTGTATTAAAGTTTAGCACACTCTAAATGTGCTGTAGCCTACTAGTACTGTGCCACAAGTATTTAAATATTTAAGCCATTGCCATTTTTTAGACCAATCACGCTTCCTTTTATGTAAATGAGGCTTATTATTAGGGCTGTCAAAAATAACGCGTTAACGGCGGTAATTAATTTTTGTCGTTAATAACGTTAATTTTTTTAACGCATTTCACGCATGCGCGGTGTGACGAATTATTTGTCAGGAAAGTGGGACAACAATTACC
>JAUCNO010000386.1:7351501-7369173 GCA_032353835.1 Enteromius viviparus | reverse complement strand
TCTGGAGGCTTTGTACTTGCGTTGCGTTGTGCTCTAGGGAATTCCTTTGTGGTCCTTGTTGACGAAAGGGGTTTCCCGAGTTGCTGATTGGCTGGAAGTCAGTCTTCATGGAAGTCTTGGGAGCGGATGATTGGGCGGCGGCCGAAGAAAAGAGTCGTTGTCCTTTGAATTTGTTGCGGTGTGGTTTGGGAAACACGGCGGCAAACTTAAATTACACGAACTCTCACGGAAAGAAAAGAAATAAAGAAACAAAGAAACGAGACTAGAGTGGTTTTCTTCTCATCATGTGCAGTGCTTGCTAAAGCACGTGGCGCATTTCTTTAAGTAACGCAGCAGATGGTAGAATGCATAGCTTTAGCTGTGGGCTAAAAGCCACGCGTAGAGATGAGGAGATGAAGATTAAGAGAGGTGGTAAGAGCTAAGAGAGTGATTCTGATGGCGTCCTGAGTCTTTAAACTCATCTTTGGACACATCCCAAAATCGTGTTTTACCCAATAGATTTGAATCTTGCTTGGGGTGTCGTGAGGTTACTCCTCCTACACCATAAATCTTAGGATGCTATCTTTTCAATCACATGGCCTGAATTTTCCCGCTTTGCAGAGGGTAATTTTAAACATGGATTTCTAGAACATGAATAAAATACATTTGACTAAGAATAGGAGGAAAGAAACATTTCGAGCAAGAAAATTGAAACTGAACAATACTAAACACGGCTTTTTAACTATAAACCATTCACACTTTGTTGAAACACATATAAAATGAGTGATTAAACACATGGTAATTAAATGTGTGGGATACATATAATATGCAGTTATGCATATCGGCAATTCAAGTCCGGTTTAGTGTATTTTCAGGCCTGAATAGGCATGAAAAGGCAGTTTGAGTCAGTTTTGTGAAGGAAAGGGTTAATGGCTTCCTCAGGAATTTCAGGGTTTCTGAAATTGGGGGAAGGGAGGTCTGTCCAACAAAATCTTTAATTATTCTACCCATGTAAAGGTAATGATGATAATGATGTCCTGTGTCTTTGACCATTTTCTTGGTTGTTTGCACGATATTGACAATCTCCTTGATTTGGGATTCTCAATATGTATTATTTTGTTAATGATCAAGCTGTCCTGTGACAATGTCTGTTGCCTCAGGGAGAACACGAGGCATCCTGCACTGATTTACGACATCCTGTTGTGCGAGGCCTCTCTGTGGAATTTGACTCTTCAGTATCAATGTTCTGATCGACTCTTAAGTGTCTGATTCACCCTGATTCCTTACAAAAGTATACTAAACAGAGCTATAAAGAGCCAAATGCACTGCAGCAAAGAGCTCTGTTATTATCATCACCCATGTCAACAGTCTTAAACAGAAGCTTTTCACCCAGTAATAATGCATCAGCATAATGCCAAAATAAAGGTCAGAAATAGAAGCATTCAGTGAAAGTGCGAAGTTCTCCATTGCTTGTAAAAACGCAACATAACTTCAACACTTCTTTAGTCCAATAGCCAAAGATAGCTCAGCAGGCGGCGGAGCCCCAAAATAAGTCTGGCTGATTTTATCAAAGATGCCACTTCTTTTCATTGTGGAGTAAAAGACACGTCTACAGTCTCCCTGGTTCAAAGCCCCTGTTTTTCTTTATGACGTAAAGGACGAGCTACATTTAAGCGGTTTAGGGAAGAAAGCGCACGGAAGCGGCTTTTTCTCAGATCGAGACTTTTTCCGCTTTGATTGCGGTGCAAAGGAATTGAATTATTATTTGAAGTTGACTAATGTTTCCTTGTGATTACAAACCAAGCAGCAAGTCACTCAGAAAAGCTGAATGACTGTGAGTTCGATATGAAAAGGCCTCTCAACAACTCACACTGTAGACTAGTCTGCTCTGGACTCTTGGCATATTTATCATTCCATCTACACAATTCAAGGGAAAAATGTCACCAGCCATATGCTTTGTGGCATGTAGCAGGCGGCTTTTAAAGCGTATTTTGGCAGCGCTTTGCATTCGCTGACTTCACTATGTGAATGTGATTTAACTCACAGAGAGTCGCAGATAGTAGCAAATGTCTTTGTCACCCCTGTGGCCTGCTAGCTCAATTTAGAGACTCTATCAGGAAAACATGCTTCAAAGGCTCCACATGCTCAGGGTCCAATCTTTGTTTGGAAAGGTCTCCTTTTGTACACCGGGACTGTGGTCCTTTCTTGGCCGAATCCGAATGAGTTCGTGTTCGGCCTCTACTTAATGTTTTTTTATTTCAAATCTTCTCACCAGAAAATCTGTCGTTCAGTGCCTCAGTCAAATGCCGTGTGATTTCCGTTTCTTACCCACATTGTTTCGCCTAGGTGTCCTTGAGTGAGCGGTGATTTGTTTAAAAAGAAATTTCCCTTTTCATTTCATTAGTGTGGCTTTCTCTCGTAGCCCTGAGACGAAACTCCAGGGAATGACCTGTGCGGAAACTCGAATCTAGATTTAAAAATCCAATAAAAGCGGACCGGCGAACAGATTTGTGAGCTCTGTTCCTGAAGATTTCCCTGATTACTTTTTGAAGTGCCTTTTAGCAGGAAATGGCAGAAATAGACAGGAAGGCTGTAAGACTACCACACTTTATAGGCCGGTCAGGCGTGAGCCTCATACTCTCATGTCTTCACCGCTCATGAGCGCATGGCCGTTCCACTTTGGTCTGCAGCTGCTGCAATGACAGTGGCCTGCAGTTTAATTAGTCACTTCAGCACAGATGCAGAATGAGACTCATAAAACATGAGCTCTCTGGCCCTGCAGCAGTGCATAAGTCTTCCCCCCGCCTCACCCAGCTGTAAATCAGGCAAAAGTCCTCTTTATTTCCCAATAAATCCCACTCGTATCCCATCGCCTGCTTAACATGAGCACGGTTTGTAAAGCCCACCACGTGCCGTTTAATGCTGGCACGCTCAGTACAGAATACACATTATGAAATGTCAGCTTGGGTCAGGAGGTCAAATCTTAAAACAACAGTTCATCCAAAAAAAATTTATTTGCTGAAAATGTACTCACCCCCAGGCCATCCAAGATGAGTTGTTTATCAGAACAGATTTGAAGAAATGTAGCATAATTTGCTTAGCAATGGGTACTCCTCAGTGAATGGGTGCCGCCAAAATGATCGAACAATTAAGGCCGGTTCACACTAAGCATGATAACTATAAAGATAACAACAACTATATTTGTGTCCACACAAGTTAACGATATGGTAATACTGATTATAAGCTCCCGCGTGTGCGTCTGCTGCTTTAAATACTCAAGCGCCAGATAGGATTGATTCTGATTGGCTGTCAATGTTTCTATCGTTCATCAGCTTGGAAAAAAAATCATTCTGAAAATGATTCAAATTATATAATTTCTTGTTATTGCTGTGGGGTGGACGCTGCTATTCTTTAACATTGAGAACGATTTTTAGAACTATATCTTATATTTGAACTATTGTTATAGTGCTTGGTGTGAACAGGGCTTAATCCTGAAGCGGTTCACTTTACCCAGACCATCTGTTAATGTTTTGTAAAGCAAAAAGCTGTTTATAATAATACATAATAACATTTCCTCAGGTGAAAAAATGTAAATATATTTGTTAATTGCTGTTTTGGACCATTTTGTGCTTGTAAATTGTCTGGGAGAAATATGCACATATCCAGCACTAAGCAACTTTATGGCTAGCTGTTTGGATTCTCATTCTGACGGCATCCATTCACTAGGATCTGTTGGTGACGTAATTCTAAATTTCTCCAAATCTGTTACCTTGAAGAAAATTAACTACATCTTCAGCGGGAGTACATTTTTAGCTAATTGTCTTTTGAGTGACTATTTTGAGACACCCCAGATGAATAGGGTAAAATAAAATAAAGATGGTTACATACATACAAATAAATAGTTTATAACACCACACTACCGACAATAAAGTATTACAAATAGCAGAATTCTTCCCCCCTGAAATGTAATTTTCTTGACATACTAGAGTCAAAGATGTTATTTTTGATATCTCCTAAAACAGAAAATACTGTCTACTTTGATATATACATACTGTATATATACATATATATATATAAATATAAATAATCAAACCCCTTATCTTAGAACTGTTTAATGAATGAATGTATTACTGAGGACTCTAGAAAAAAGCCTGAATCTGAATCAGATGCTATGGCACAATACAATACACTGTTTTCTTTCCACTAGTCTGAAAAAACATTACAAAAAACCAAACAGCCCCAAAATTGACCAGGTCATTAAAAAACAATGTTTTTGCCTGTAGTGTCTTGCCTTAAACGATAAAACATATGAGCTTTCCATTACACATGTGCGTTATAGTCACCGAAAATTGTATTCACCCCAAAATTTCCTCAAGCAGGCTAAGGCATCCGTGCCCCTGGACAGCTAATTTATCTGCTGGTGTCAAGCAGAAGGCAGGAGGGGGAGGAGGGGCGGATCCGGGCCGGCGGAGTGCGGGAGGGGGCGGCACTGCGGAGAGAATGGAATGTGACAGTGCTCCTCTCTGCTGTGTTCATTCCTAGTCTCATGCTAATTAGCACTGGGAACAGGCTGCCAGAGCCATGAGAGGTGCCTCTGGTGCAACATGATGCAATGCAGGGCTTCCCTGTCCTATATCAATGCATAAACCTCTGTGGCTCATATCAAAGCAGCATCTTAGTAGACTGTGTTATCCTGCTGGGCTGGATCTGTTGGTTTGCTGCAGGCAGAAACAGGTTTATTAAAAGATCTTGTTTTCATGCCGGCGTCGACATTGACATGTATTCAGTCATTTAATGTGCTAATTGGTTAGAGCTATACATGTTCTTATTAAATCTAAAGAAACGCTGGTTGCGGATCAGATGTTAAACAGTTGGTTGGTCACTGAGGCTTTAGCTTGTGTTGATTCTGCAAAATGGAAAAGGGCAGCTTCTATTGCCCTTATGACTGATGAAAGGCAACTGATTACAAAACTGAATGAGTAGTATCGAGGGGAATATACAGTCTGGGTTTTGTTGAGCCACATTCAGTCCTTGCTCTCATGTTTGCATTCTTACTTGTGGTTTGGTTGCTAGGCACTTCATCAGCAAACTTAATGTGTAATTAGAATGTGTGCAGGGTTTATTTTCTGTGTGTTTTCTTGCAAAGCATGTGTTCGACCGTACCAGCCACTGCACCAAAAGCTCAAATAAAGCTCTTGCTATGCACAAATGAAGAAATGCGCCAGTATGCAACAGCAAATAGTCAAAAAATTAAATAAAATGTAAAAATGAAATACTAGAAGCTGAATGCCTTAAATAACTGTACATACCTCAGGCGAATTTGGGAATAACAGTGTTAAAATTGAGATTTGCTTAAAGATTATTTCGAAACACTGAAACCTTGCACATTGCCAATGCACCAAAATAGCTTTGGCACCATACCATAAAATAATATATAAATAAATCTATCTCTTATGTCAGCCTGTAACTAATATGGTGCTAATATACAGTACATCTCAATTTATTCTATCATTCAAAATTTTGTCATTAAGGAATTTCATTTTTATTATTTATTTTTAGTATTTATAAATGTATTATTTATAGTATTTATTTTTTATGTTTTATGATATTAATAAAAATAACTTTTATTCAGCAAGGATGACTTTAATTGAAAAAAAAATATATATATATATATATATATAGTATATATATATATATATACATGGGTGTGTGTTACCGTGGTTTCCACATGCGCCAAATCAGCATATTAAAATGATTACTGAAGGATCATGTGACACTGTTTACCATCACAGGAATAAATTACACTTAAAATATATTTATAAAGAAAAGTTTTTTAAATTTTTACAACATTTCCTAATATTACAGTTACTTAATTTTTTATCAAATAAATGCAATCTTAAAGAGCAAAAAAGCCAGTCTTTACGAATGCATATGTTTCATCATAGTGATTGGTAGATCTGATGTTAGCCTTCTCTCTTTTCCAAGTGTTTTATCATGCATATATTCTATCTATGATTTATTTCATTCAAACCAGCGTGGGCTGGCAACTTTATCTCCCCAGTGTCAGTGTTGGCTTAGCCAGCTGATGTTTCAGGATCAAACCAAACAAACTGTTTGAGTATGTGCTAGTCTGTGTCATGCTATTTACACATTTACAGGAAATGTCACAAACAAGAGTAGGTGAAAACCGTCTGCCAGATTCACTGAGAGGTGTTTGCAATCTAAAGATGGCATTTTTTGGTGCTATCAGGCATGTGTTGATTTGAATTAGCATGACTGTGAATTTATAAGGGAGATGGCATTAATGCATTTATTTAAAGACGAATAACATTGTTTGGCAAGAAATCTCACACTCAATTCCCATCCGACAAGTTGCCTTCATTTCCTTGCGTTTGTGTTTCTCTTTGACGCAGATTCAAGAGCAGATGGAGCACCACAGAAAATTGATCACGCCGTCATCGGCGGCATTGTCGCAGTGGTTGTGTTCGCAATGCTTTGTCTCCTGATTGTTCTCGGACGATATTTTGCAAGACACAAAGGTAAATCAAAAAACATGATTCTGGCTTCGGCTTGATATTGAGGTTTTTCTAGCCTATACTCCAACAAAACACGGCCCTATAGGTTGTTTGTGCAAGCACCTTATAATGACCTATATTTATGTTTTAAAGGAACAGTCCCCTTTTTTTTCACATACATTAGGCTCATTTTCCATATCCCCCAGAGTTAAACAGTTGAGTTGTATCGTTTTTGAATCCAGTCAACCGATCTCCAGGTCTGGTGGTAACACTTTACCTTAGCTTAGCATAGATCATTGAATTGGATTAGACCATTAGCATCTCTCTCAACAAAATTAAATTTTAATCATTTTAAAGCTCAACTCTTAAGTAGTTACATTATGTGCTAAGACTGACGGAAAATAAAAAAAACTGTGATTTTTTTTTTAAGCCGATTATGGCTAGGAGCTATACTCTCGTACCGGCGTAATAACCTGCGTAACCTGAAAATAGTCCCCCACTTTACTTACAGTAAGGTTTACGTTTCAATCATGCGAAAACATAAAAATAATGACAGGGTCGTGTTGCATCTGTTGTCATGAAATATCTTTCACAAAAGAAATGAGTGTTAATTTAAATAGTGTGTGTTCGCTTTTTACAGCGATCTCACTGTAAATTGTATAGATTTTATTAGGTGTAATTCATACAAATGACCACACCTAACCCACCCCTAAACCCCTTACATCATGATTAGTTGTGCATATACATGTTATGAGGATGTGCATTCTCTGGGATTGAACTCATGATCGCATGGTCACATTAATACATATCATCTTATAATGCAATCTCCTATTGTGTACAAAACATTAATATAGAGGCACCATTGTAGCATACACTCTCATGGGTCATATTTCAGGGATTTGGATAAAAGCACTATACAGACACATTGATAATCACAGGTTGCTGGGGTTTTTTTTATTTAATAGTGGAAATTACAAATTTTTCTGTTTTAAGGTACTTACTTTACCCACGAAGCCAAAGGAGCGGATGACGCCGCGGACGCCGACACTGCCATCATCAATGCAGAGGGGGGACACAACAATTCGGATGACAAGAAGGAGTACTACATTTAACTCTGACTAGACCTGCTAGCTTCCTGTGCTGAACAGCAAACTGTGGACTGCTGGGTTGGGAGGTAGGGGTTGTGGGATTCAATCAGGCTGGATTCACACCTGTGCAGCTGAAGAGACGGCGAGGAGTAGGTGCTGTCATCGAGACGGACGGGGTGTGGGATGGCAGAGCACTAGGAGAGCTCAATTTTAGACCGCTTCACCATCCAACACCTCCTGCTGGGGCCGGTTTTGTTCAGTTTAAACATTTGCTAAGAATTTTGTGCCTTGTTCTGTTCTTACTGAAGTTCCCACTTTCATCAGGACACCCACAAGCTACTGTCTCTCGAACGGTCTGAACCCACGGTTGTTTTGTTTTCGTTTCATTTTGGGTTTTAATTGCCAGCACATCTTCATGCTCTCTCTCACGCTGTTCTGTCTGAAAGAAAGCCACACAGCAAGTTTCGATGTAAGATTCGGTCACAGAACGATCGCTTGGGTTGTTTTCATGGATTGATTCCAAGTCATTTATTTGGCAAATTGCCTGTTGCTCTCCTTAGTCCCTTAGAGAAGATAGAAACCTCTTTTGTTGTGACCAACAACATATTGTGTTGTTACATTATTTATTAGATATGCTGTATGTTATTATAATCGGCTTGTGTTGATATTAGGGCTGTCAATTGAACACATTACTTCCCCTGACTTAATGCCCATGATCCATATGTACATTTTGTCAATGACATGACCCATATTTTTGTCCAATCTATTTATTTAATCAAAATAATCCTATTATTATTAGGTATAATCTTTTTGTGATTTTAGAAACAGCTGCGGAACTGTATATATCTGGAAAAAATCATATAGTACAATTAACATGTAAAAAAAATTGATAATTTATAGTTTATGTAATGTAACTCCCCAAAGATGTAATGATATTTATGACTAATGATTATTTATGAATTTATAGGTTAATAATTAAATTTACCATTTACTTATGTCAAGATTTGTTTTTGCAAAGTTTAAAGGAACACTCCACTTTTTTGGAAATAGGCTAATTTTCCAACATCCCTAGAGTAACACAGATGTGTTTTACTGTTTTCGAATCCATTCAGCCGATCGCCGGGTCTGGTGGTCCCAAAATTAGCATAGCTTAGCATAAATCATTGAATCCGATTAGACCAGCTAGCGTTGCGCTATAAAATGACTAAAGAGTTTCGATATTTTTAAATTTATTATTAATAAACTTATTTAAAACTTGACTCTTCTGTTGTCGCATTGTGTACTAAGACTGGCGGAAAATGCTACGTTTTGATTTTCTAGGCTGATATGTCTAGGAACTATACTCTCATTCTGAAGGAATTTTGCTGCCATACCATGAGTGAAGCAGGCACATTGATTTTATTTTATTTTCATTAATTTTAAGAAATAAATCAACGTTTGTGAATGAATCATTTAAATCAATTTTGTGAACTAATCAGCTAAAGAATTTAAAATAACTAACTTTCATTAATTACATTTCTGGTGCTGTTAATAACATATTGGCTGTTTATAAAGCACATTTTCTGCATGACTATATTCTACATCCCTAACCCTACCCAATACTTAAACTTAACAAGTACCTTACTAACTATTAATAAAAGTTTGTAAAGCAAAAGTTGTAGTTAATGGTTTGTAAAGGCGGCCGTACACGGTGCAAATTCGGACAGTCGAAAGACTGTATGGCCACGCACATGTCACGAGTGACTTCGTTTACAGACGCAGTGGTCCACGGCACAATTTTAAAACCTGCCGATTTCTGAGGCAATCACATTCACGAAGTTCCACGTCAAAATCCCACACTCTGAGTTTTCATTTTGAGGAGTATATTGTGTAAACCTCTTTGAGTAATGTGCTTAAATTGTGGGCTTGTACTCCCCCTCTCTTTGTCTCTTTCTGTGTTATTTCCATTGCCTATCCCTATCTCTCTCTCACTCAATTGTCCATCTGTATTTTCTGGTAACTGAAATCTTGACCAACCAGTCAGGTCTTACTGTTTCTTCTGTTCTGGATCATTTGCTGGCCAACACCTGACACCTGATACACCTTGCAGCACTACAGTCTGGCTAATCTGGCCTTGCCAAATGGCCACAGACCACCAGTTCTGAAGGTATCCATTGTGGATCAGCTGAACCTTGTCCAGAAGCAAGGTCCCTCTAATTAACCCCATATGCTTGTACAAAGTCCACATCCCACCCTCAGGCCATCACTGTGATCCAGTACAAAAAAGTCTGCTTAAATATGAATGTCACAAGCATCAACCCTTTGTAATTTTTTTCAGAAAGCAAGCAAAAAAAGAAAATAAACAGTAAAATGGGTAGCTCCCTTATAGCTACACTTTCGTTTGGAACATTTTACTGCTTGTGAAAAGAGAAATTAATTTAATTTAAATAAAAAAATAAATGTTACAACATTTAAAACACATTTGACAGCTGGCCTTGAGAACACGCTTCAAATTTCTGTTTAAAATTAAAGTGACTTTAAAAAATCTAGTTGTATAGAGGGTTGTGAAAAACTGCTAGGCAAACTATATACCTTCGAGCCAATAGTACCTAAAACACAGGCTGATACGACCTATGCATGTGTTTTATACACAACGTATGACCATGTTTATATTTCAGTTACTACCTTGGAAGAGAAGACTAGGAGGTCAAAGACAAAAACAAATGGGTCAAGATGAATAAATCAGCAGTGTTTTATATAAATAGCAGTTTAATGTGTTCTGTGGATTAACAAAGTCACCAGCTTTGGACACGGGTCAGTGTGTGTGAAGACAGCCATCAAAAGCTTCGGCCAGCAAACACAAACCGTTTGGCCTGGCTGCTCTGTCTCTCATTGTGCTGGAAGAGTGATGCTGTGGTTGCAAATTAGCCTTGTGCGATCGAAAAGAAAAACCCACTGAGAGTGAGAGACGAGGTGAGGCTGCAGGCCTGTGGGTCTTAAGGAGTTACAGTATCTCTATATTAAATTCATAAAAGAGATGAAGAAGGACTACAGTTCAAGATTTTGTAAACATAGATGATTCATATTTACACCATGGTACTCATACATATGTATGTATCATGCTAGTTTCTGAATATTAATTTACTTTGATATTTAGCTTCTAAGAAGAATTTATCATATTTACATCATTAGAATTTCTGTATAATGATGTACATTTATAAAATGGTTAGTTCCAGTTCTTTACTCCCAAATATATATGTGTGTGTGTGTGTGTGTGTGTGTTCGTGTGTGTGTACTTGAATTTGTGGTTTACAAGGACACAAATGTGCATAGGTACTACTACTTAAAAATGGTTTATGAGGTCCTGTGTCCCCGTAAAACAAAAGGCTTAGAAAACATACTAAACAGTGTTTGATGAACTTCAAAAACGGTACACAGTATCCTGTAAAGGGTAGGTTCAGGTGTAGGGTCAGTGTAGGACAATACCAAATACAGATTGTACAGTATAAAAACCATTACGCATATGGAGAGTCCCTGTAAACCACAAATGCAAGTGTGTGTGTGTGTGTGTGTGTGTAATGCTGTACTAAAAATACTGCAGTTTAAAATCTATTCTCATCTACTTTAAAGTCCATTTTAATATACTTTAAAATATAACTTATTCCTGGGATTTTTTTCAGCCATTACTGTGGTTTTCCGTGTCACATGATACCATGATACATCATTTGAATATGCTAATTTATTATCAGTGTTGGAAAAAGCTGTGCTGCTTTTTTTTTCTTTGTGATACAATTTTCAGGATTATTTAAAGCATAAAAGTTAAAAACAACAGCACAGAAAAAGCTTTTCTAAAAGAAATTAATACTTTTATTCTGTAGGGTTGTGTTAAATTGATAAATAGCAAGTATTACTTGTTAAAGAATTTAAAAAAAAAAGAAATTGTGTAATTACTGTTAAAAATATTATTGAAAGAATTATTAAAAAAAGGTTTCAGTTTTTACAAAAATATTTAATATTAAGCAACTGTTTTTAATATTGTTCATTATAAGTTTCTTGAGCACCAAATAATATTGTCCATGACAACAATTAACATTAAATAAGGAATTACATTTGTATAACATAGAATAAAATGGAAAAACCTTAAATATTCTATTAATAATTTTACTGATAGATAGATGGATGGATGGACAGACAAAAAAAAAACACTGAACCCATTATAACATTAGTTTATAACAATGGGTGATCATTGTAAAGCTGTTTTTTGGGACATCCTTTTAAAAGATCCATTAACTCTTGTGGTCTGTAATTAAATGAAATCACCAGTGTTTTTGTTCATTGTCTGAGGCCAGAGCACACAATGCGGGAGTCTTGACAGCAGTCGCTTCAGGGCGCTGTGAGGTGGGCCGAATGCTCATCCGAGCACAGGTGCTTGAGCGCAGCTATTTAATGTAACACTTCTCTGTCCTGCTGGCCTGTGAATGGACACAGAACTCTTCATGCGAGCCTGTCACTGTCACACGAGCAGAGCACTGATGTGGGAAGAGAGGGAACAGACCCTCAGTCACAGCTCATCTCCTGAACTTCCTCCCAGAGGAGGTTATCTGAGGTGAAGGAAAGTGTCACGGGGGAAATCATGAGCAGATTTGTTATTGTTGGATCTTAAAGTGTGTCATTCAGACTCTCCACAGAGCAGTTTGAATACATTAGTTTGGTCTGAATGTAGGTTTTAATAGCTTAACGGCGCTTTCTGATGTTTCCTCGTTATTAAAACGATTTTTCTTCTTTTGGAAATCATCCATTACTTGTAAAATGTCCAAGGGCAGTTAAAAGTGTTGACAAAATTCAGTTTTAGCAGATTATCACTGTCGTTTACAAGTTAGGGGTCACAACATATTAAATTTTACGTTATTTAAAACAAAATGATTTATATTTGAATATATAAAATCATTGCTTCAATCTATAGTGTCACACGATCCTTCAGAAATCACTTAATAAGATGCTCAAGAGACATTTCTTTTCATTCCATTCAAAGTTACAAACAATATAATTTCAGAAGTAAAATATTTTATAACATAAATGTTTTACTGTCACTATGGATTGATTTAATGTGAATAAAAGTATTAATTTCTTTAAACAATGAATTTAAGCACACTTAAAATCTCTTGTGAGAAACCAGAGCAAATGTGTGACTCATCCTGTACTACACAGATTTTAGTCCAATCAGACTCACTCTAGAATAAGAAAGCCCCGCCCCACTAACTAGAAAGCAGCTTTTTATTTTCTTTAAAAGATAAAAAAAAAAAACTAAATAATCTAAATGTATTTGGTACTTATAAAGCCACCTTGTGAGATAAATGTACAGTTATGATAGATTAATTCAATAATGTGAAATAAAGCAGCAGTACAGTACGGAGATATAAAGTAACAATTACCTTTTAATTTAAATTGTAACATTTTGAGCAGCATAGAACGCAGCACTCATACCACTTTACATTGAATTTAATATTTTATTTATCTAATTATTATTTTTTTTTTTTTGCTTTTTACATATTTTATAGATTTATTTTATTTTTAAAAATGGCCATGATATTAACTATGCCAGTCCTCTCCAAAAACCTGGAGATAATCAAATTCACTTCATAAAACTCCCATAGCAAAACTTCTGATTATTCAGGGACTAGCTAGCAGCTGAACAAAAAGTTAACAAGCATCAGATTTCACATTTCTCAATTTACATGCTAGCTGAAGACAAAGAAAACAAAACAAAACACAACAGAGACAAAAACAGCTTTTCCCACTTGCACTCCTCTAAGGGAAAGAGGCAGTCCTTATTGTTCTAATTGCCATTGAAACAGCCAAGTAAACAAACAAACAAACTCCATCCGAGTGTTTAAAGACAATAGCGGAGGCTCTGCTCTGAGTCTGGATCTGTGAAATGCTAATCTCTTTTCACACCAACGGCCCGTGTGTCTTTTGTCCTCTGCCTGGGCCTCACTGAGGGTTGGGACTTCATTGGAATAAGTGGCAGAGGCCTGGCACCTCTCCTTGGGCCGGACTTCATGAAGGGGAGGAGATAGGAGAGAGATCCGTTAGAGTCCATCCAAGCCGCCTGTCAGCTCTGCTTATTGATGCCTGAGCCACCGGCGGCCGGATGAGTGATTGCTGGACAGGCCTGGGCTGATTGATGTGATAGACGATTGGCCGCTTGTGTGAATGTCACAAACACACACAAGCACACACTCCTCTCTGAGGTCGTCACAGGAAATACAGAGAGTGACGAGGGGCGTGATTTCATTACACAAAACACTGCCACTGCGTTGGGGGAGCAGGATGTTCCCCATTGGCTTCCTGACACTCTCAGCTGATTGATAAGGCTGTTTGCTGGATGGATCAGACAGACAGTCGTATTCCTACACTTTGTTTATGGTTTAGACAGCAGCAGATGAGCTCTGGGAAACAGAAAAGTGTAAGGATTGAGCTTCTATGAGAACTGACGCATCTCACCACAGCTTTTGTTAATCAGAAGAAAGATATGGTGAAGGTTTAGACTGAATTAGAATTTTTCTGTTGTGCAACAGCTTGGCCACTCTTGAAAACATTGTTAATTAAAACTATTAAAGATTGTTAAAATATAGGAAAAAAATAAATATTATTCTTCAAAAACATTGCCTTCAAATTTGTCTTGGCAGTTAAATTAAATACCTTTAAGTTGAAGTACTAAAATCAAAAAAGTAAAAAATAAATAAATAAATAAAACTGTAATGAATTAAAGGTAAGTGAAAATATTTACTAATAATATAAAAAAAATAAAGATATGATTAAAAATGAAAATATAAAAAAAGAAAAGCTGTATTAAATATTAAAAAATATTATTATTTTATATAAAACTCAAATAACAATTAGAAAATCAGGTGCAATAATATTTGCAATATATTAAGTCTAGTTAACTTTGGCCATGTTTATGTCCCAGGTCCCATCAGTGCTGATCTTTATAAACAACTAAAAAAGCTTAACTTTTGGAGAGTGTTTCCCAAAAAATGGCTTTTTATCTTTGTCTAGTTTTTTGTATTCTTGTAGATTTTAAATGTAGCTTGCATACGTTTTATATTTGTGCTATACTTCCATTCATCTTAAAATTGCTAAAAAAAAACCTGAAAAATTTATTATTGTGGCTTGATCATTTCCACCGCTACAAACTTTTTTACCCCTCAGATTGTAAAGACATACGTATTAAGTACGTACGACATAATTGTCAGTGAAAATCTGGGGATGAGGTGGGGGGGAAAATGTAAGAATTTACAATTAATTACGGAAAATATTTCATTTCGACATTACTCTTAGGATGCAGCAAGACAAAAATAGCCTGCCATTTTATTAACCACTGACTTTCCCATTACGAAGCTTTGGAAAACACATAGAACACAGAACTCCTCTGTGATGCACACCATGTATACAATGATGGATATTAGTAGACAAACTAGAGAATATGAACAGTTTTTCTGAAAGTCCACAGGGCCAAAAGTGCTCATTTTTGAAGAAACACCCATGTATAGTTGGCACTTTGATAGCCACTCATGTTCTCTTATTTGCTGTGAACATGACACTAATAAGACAGCTGCAGAAGACAGGTTTGCTTTTGCAATTATGCTGCAATGAAGAATGTCAGAGTAAGATAACAAGGTTCTTTCACATAGTTTTTGACAAAAGAAAAAAAAACTGGTTGTTTCTATAGACGTAAATAATGCACAAATGTAAGATCAACTAAAGAGAAGTTTTTTTATGTGTTAATTAGATTCTGATAAAACCTGCATGTTTCGATGGATCCTCGATGACCAGCAAAACCCGTAAGTTGCCATGCATCAAGTATACGCAAGTACCGGTTTAAGGCCTCTAACAGATGTCGGCCATACTGACTTGCATCCATGCCTCATCCATGCAAGAAATGAACTCACTGGATGGATGAAGCTCAAGATGTTGACAGCCTCGACCATCTGGGCCCAGCGTATAGCTCAACTGCCAGAGAGGAGCAAATGTGTGTTGATAAAAGAGAAAGTATGGGATAATTTCGGAGACTTCTCATTAGAAGGGCAGGGCAGGACTATTGGCATTCTGTGGAGTTTTAGTGCTGTTGTATCTCTCTAGATTTCTCTCTCTCTCTCCGTATCCAGCTGGTTTGGTGGGTAATTAGATGGCATGGATGAACTTTGTGCCCATACACAGGGCAGATGGGTGTCTGGGTCAGAGCCCAGTCGCAAAGACTGCCAGCCTTCTCAGTAGTGGCTATGAATGGACAAAGTTCAAGGCTCATAACAGCAGGCTTTATTCTATTCAGAGGTGGACACTGATGGTATGTGTGGCACTAGTTTGTTTTATTTGTAGGCACGATAATTAACTAAAAATGTTTAATCACTTTATTTTAAAAATGCTGATTATTTTTTAAATATATCATTATTTTCTGACAAATTAAAATAATTCAAAGACTTTACATTTTTGTGGCAAATGAAAGCACTGAATAGGCATTGCAAAAAAGCCAATACATTGTCTTATTCTCAAGGCATCATTTTGCAAATTAAATAACAAACCTAAATAAAAATCATTGCATTTTAATATTTGAATCAGGAATTTCACAAAATATTATATTGCAAAGGTGCAAAAAATGAGAAGAAGAATGCCAGAATGCATTGCAATTCACTACAGATAAATACACCTCACTGAGATTTAGGTTTGGCTTAAATGCTTATCTTTTATTTGTTTGTTAATTTATTTTAAATCATGCATTGTCGTGCCACACCAGTTGTATGAATTCAACAAAACGTACCTGCTTTTTCTCGAGATTTTTATTCTGTAAGCTTTACTTGAGCTGTGTGTTGTGAGAAGAGCACTGATATTCTTCCTTCAACTTTAATTTGATCAGTGCTTTGACAAATTAGATCTTCTTCAGGCAAAGCGAAAATGTATATAAATAAAGATCATGAATAAAAATTAACTAATGGGATGTTTTCGAAATTTAGGGGGCTGTGTTTAGACAGCCAGCAGCTCATTAGGTTATAAAACAAAGTTGTAGTGTTAACAAAATCAAATATCATTAGTATCATACAGTAAGTCTGACATATTACTGCTTCATACAGTCAGAATATACATGTCTATTCTAAGCATTTCCTTATGTACACATTAAAACTAGCTCTTTGACCTACAATATATAGTGCAATGGGACTGAATCAAATTCTCCATGTAAGAGCTGTATGGGGGAATATGCACTGAGAATTGTGTGTAAAAGGGCAAAAGGCAGCTCTGCGAAACCTCCCTGCAGAAATTTATATCTGACATGTCACCAACACCAAGAGGACCTGCAGGAGCCTGACAAAGACAAACGTTTCGTTCGAAAGGTTGAAGTAGCAATTCGACGATTCACTCCCTTTATTTTTCAGGTCTCAGGAATCAAAAAGTGAATAAATCAAAAAGAAGCCCTGTGACGGATTCAGGTCATAGGCCGAGCAGACACTTAATCACGAGAGACTTGAGAAAAAAATCGAGAGCAATATGTTTGTGTGCAGTTAAGAGTAATGGTGATGGACTGTTATTAAAGACAAGAGTGTATATTAAACTGTTGACAGGGCGAAACCATGGCATGATTAAATATGCATTACACAGCATTTGCTTAACATGTAAGAGTTCACCAACAGTTGATTTAGATTAGAAGTGTAAGTGTGTTGAGGCATTAGGGATGGGGAAACAGCTCTAAAACTGTAGCTTGTGGTATAAAATATTTAATGTAGAAAGTATTTCAGATATTTTAAATCTACTCTTTTGAATCAGGACTATTATTAACATACTGGATAATTATTAAAGCACATATTCTGCATTACCATATTCTACACCCCTAATCTTACCCAATACCTTAACTTAACAACTACCTTATTATTAATAAGTGGCAATTTTTGAGTTTTAGTTAAACTTTGTAGTTAATGGTTTGTTAATAGTGAGATTTGGACCTTAAAGGTGCTCTATGCGATGTTGCAGGATTTTAGCTTGATTTCATTTTTATCTGAGACCGTATGCATAACCCCTTTATCGTCTTGCTGTCTGCCCTCTGAATACACTGAGGAAAACC
>JAUCNO010000386.1:7336010-7351401 GCA_032353835.1 Enteromius viviparus | reverse complement strand
ACATCAATATGGCGGATGTAGTACGTTCGAATTCCATTCATACTACTCACATTCATACTATATAGTACCTACTGTTTAGCGGTCGAGTAGTATGTTCAATTTTAAATGTAGTACCTACTTAAGCAGTATGCGATTTCGGACGCAGCTTTAGTCTGGCCAAGCTACCTTACTATCCGCCTTCTGGGAGGCGGGCTTAACCTGAGTCCATCAGATGCCTCTGTATACTACTGGACGAATCTACAACCAATCAGACACTCATTCCAATGACGTTGCGTAGCGATGGAGCCTGTAACCAATTGTAGCTAGCTTCATTAAAGCAGTAGGAAAATGTATTTACTCACTTTAATTACTTCTTCTCCGTTTTCAAAGAAAACCTGTCATGAAAATTTTTTTCAAAACAGCTGCAACAGCAGAGTCGAACGATTGTTGAAGCTTTGTACACGCCATGCTTGAAAGTCGGTATGGTTTCCAGTTGCAGAACTGCTGCATCACCGCGTCATTTCTCATTGGTTCCCACTTTTTTGGGAACAGAAATGCTCTAAAACGGCAGCTTTGCCAGACTAACTTTGCCGGCGAAATATGGGCGGGCCCAGGCTATATAATATCATAAATTACAAGATTTCTTTCAAACCTTTTAAACTGGTTCACTAAATCAATAAATTGATATACAATGATTTGTTCATGAATAAAACAGTGCTTCTATCGATAACTTTTATTTTCATTTAATAACAGCATTAATTTGGGTCTTTTCTATATGAACATGCAAGAAAAAATACGTTTTGTACACGTTTTCTATGTAAAATGTGCAAATTTTGCAGTGTCTTTCTGGCATTTAACAAAGTTGCACGCAAGTTAAAAGATGTTTGATCTATTTAGCATCTAGGCATTGTCATGACATTCCACCACCCCGTTTCTTCTGTCGTTTTTCTATGAAAACATGCTAAACAGACATGATTGTCTGTTGAATTCACATATCCTGAATGACACAGCATTCCAATAATGTGGTGCCCAATTTAAAAGACGTCTTTTGTTATTTTTCTATTATTATTATTATTATTGTTGTTGTTCCACTGCATTGTGCCTTACATATTGTGCTCTGTATTTATGACCCTTTGTGGTGTTTTTGTCATTTTACAGCCTGTCAGCTCTGCTTTTCATTCTCTTTTATAATATTAAAAAGATATTCCTCATAAACTCATCTTTTATGTTCCATGGAAGAACCTCACTCGCACAAGTTAAGAACGACAGGAGGGTGTGTAAAAGTAGCTGTTCCTTTAACAACAATCAAATGTTCAAAGTTCTTTCCCTGTTGTGGTGCCTCTTGGGTCAAAAACGACTCAAACTTTCTCAAAGTGAGAAAGCGCAGTGACTCATCAATACTCTCAGACGGAGCGCTCTATGAAACTGCAGCGGCTGCATTTTTTGCAGCTTATGTAGACAACCGACATCTTCACCCTGTTCCTATATAACAACAACACGTCCAATACATTCATGCTTGCATTAACTCGTTTTAAACCAGACTAGACTGTTTCATTTTCTTCCAGAAAGATAAGCGAAATGGCTGCTGTCTGAGTGACAATGAAAGCCACGCGGAGTAGCTGCCAAGGCGGCCAGCGAAAATGACGATGGAAAATGGGTCAAAACTAAAAGAACACTAAACATACCCAAACAGACAGAAACACACACACACAGTATTCCCTGTCCTCTCTCACACACAGCCTTTGATAGAGGGTGCTACAAAGCAATGAGAGAGAGAGAAACTAGCTGCGCATTAATATTTTAAAAAGGGCATCCGCTACTTTTGATGCACGGACCTTTATGTAAATCAGGAGGAAGATACAGGTCCCAGAGGAGCATGTGCAGCTTTATACTTTGTTCTGGATTTTTCTTTTTTCTTGATGAATCTAAACGAACTTTTCACACTCCCTCTGCAACCTCTGCTCACTGCTGAGACAAAGTTAAACTCCTTTGCCCACCAGCCGTGCGAGTGTATAAGTGCAAATGACGGTATATATGCGTTCAGTGCAGTCATGATTCACATGGACAGATGTCCCGCTAAATCGTGGACCACGTCGCTCAGCTTAAATATGCATTTGTTTCCTGTTAACATTAATTAAGTCGACGAGAGCTCCGAACAAATTGGAAATAAATGAAAATAGATTGCAGCATTAACAAAAATGGGTTAGAACACAGCTATGCTATTGATCATATTTGACTCAGAGGATCGCAGCTTCAGTTTAAAAATTAGATGCTATTATGGGGCCAAATTGTTTTAAAAGGTTTGATTAGCAGTCTGAATTTCTCATTTGACATCTTTTTGTGAAGTGTCAACAGTGTCACTAACATCATTTGTTATCCTACTTCATTTTGTCATTCACAGCTTTGTTAGTGTTTTTTATTACTATTATGAAGTACCCTAAGTTCTGTTTCTTGTATAAAAAATGCTATACAAGATTTTATTATTATTATCCATATATTCTTGGTACAGGTTGCCAAAAGGGCGTACTATAGGGGGGCAAAGACAAAAAAAACATTGTACATTTATTTTTTAGGACTGTTAGTATTAATGGCTTTACTTTCTATATGATATAAATATTTAGTTACCACAATATTTTTACAGAATTGTGTACGCACACATTGCATTTATAAATCTATTTGTAAAAGTCATTCCAACTTTGATGGGAAAAATTTGTCCTTGTAATAATGCATTTTAGTAAGGGTCTTTAGGCATGAAAATGCTGCTGAATGGTGCAATTATTTTGCTGCATTAGATTTGCATAGAGCTCAACTTTAGAATAATGCCGCGTTAATTATGCTTAAATTAAAACATCACACTGCTTAAATGTCTGCAATGGGTCCAATAATTTGAAAGTGACTCTCAGCTGGCTTTGAATCTTCATTTTGGCTAATATACCCCTCCTGAGTTTTAAAGCAGATCTCAGGGATGAAATATATCTGCTGAGTGGACAACCGGAGATAATAGGATATAATGTAAATCAGATGTACTGTGACTTTTTTCAGCCTTGCAGTCATTCAGATAGACTGGTTTTCCCAACTCTTTCCAGACACTGAAGGTATAAGACTTGTCTCAGAAGGTTTTTAACTTTTAAACTCCTCGATCTTTAAACCTGTTCATTTTTTACAGAAGAATATGACTTAACGGATGAAATCTAATGCTTGCTCATGCATAAAGATGAGCTGTAAAAAATCCACTTTTGCACTTTACCTGTCTGTGTAGTGTTAAAGCCATGAAACGTCCCCATCTGTTTCTGTGGAAGGTGATGGTGTGTCTTACTTCAGCGTATAGAAATTGTCAAACTTTTAATGGCTAAAACGAGGGATAGTGCTACCCAAAGGCTGTTTGCATAGTTGGTTTGCAGTCTTCAAAGGAAATCAGCCTTCCCACACATATCGAGTTTTGCTTTCCGTTCTCTTTACTTATGTAAGATTTTCGTGTCAGATCTCATTTGAATAATCGACGGAAAAGATTCTTTTCTGTTGTCTACTATGCAATCTTTTCAATACTCTTCCATTACAATGCAACTGCATCGCCAAATGCACTGCCAATCAAACAGAAAATTATATAATGTTCTTTTGACGGTGTCCAACGTGTGACAGCAATATGTTGCAGCAGACGGAGGTAAAGGCAAACATAGATATGCTGTTCTGTGCGGTTTTGATACGGTTCTGCTGCTGTGTGTGGGTGACAGTGATTAATGATGTCATAAAGACCTCACATATTCCAGTCTCCACTGTTTTCAAAACCACGGCTCCTCTGACAGCCCAAGACGACACTGGGTCAATATGAGGAGAGGGAAGGTACACTTATATATGCAATATTTATTGGGAGCATGTGGACAATCCAAAACCTTTTAACAGTATGTAGGCTCTGGTTCATCCTGAGGTAGAATAGATCATGTGATCTTCTAGACACAGCTGATTTAGTTTTTGAGATCTCATGTATTCCTGCTGCATGAGAATCATACCCAATCACATACCCAAGGGCTGTACCTGGTGAGCTATCAAGCTAATTTACCATAGATGTGATTCAAATTACAAAAATGTATTTATTTTTTAATGCACTTTGAGAATAGTGTTTTAGGGTCAAAATATAGCTTTTTAAAGGAACAATGCAAAAATATTATTGATGATCTGCCCCAGTATTTAGAATTTGTTGGTGTTTAACTGCCACTATACAGTAGATAATTTTAGCAGGAAACTGCACTACCAGGGGCCAGTTGCATAAACTTAGCTTTCATGTTAAGACAGTGTCTTAAGAGCTAGCCTGACCAGCTAGCCACGAGTAATCTGTTTTATTTTTTGTATTTACCTTAGACTAATATTTTTGATTCATAAAGTGAGATTTTTGCACAACTATTGCACATGACTTCAAAACAATATTAATATTCTGGGATATTTGAAAACGATAAAATTCAATTCTGAACCGCCACAATACATGCCAGATATGTCTCTTTGAAACTTTGGCATGTAAAAACTGAAATAGTATTTTTGCAAAAATGTACACAGTGGCACACTTTTCCAATGAGTCCAAAAAAGTTGAATTGTTAGTTACTTTGGAATTCATGAAATCCTCACAGGTTAAAGCACATAGTCTTTATCTCATCCACTGCATTTTCCCACAGGAGGCAACTAAAACACCCCGCATCAAGCCCCCTGCCCTACTGAAGTGCATATTTGGGCTGGCTAACGGCTGATAAAGGTGTCTAGCAATGGGCATAAAATAGATCCTACTTGCTGCATGCTACTAGAGAACAGACTGCCACTCAGACTTAACTGGAGACTTCTTAATTCTGTGTTAGAGTTCATTTTCATCTCGGAGGCCTAAGCAGAATGTAAATGGCTCACACAGGTCATCTCCTTTTTTTGCATCTGCCTCTCTCTTTCTATTACTTTCTATCACTCTCTTACCCCCCTTTTTACCTTTTTTAAAAATAAATCAAGCTGAATTTAGCTACTTGAGAAAAAATATATATGGCATTGATCTGTTTAGTTTTCAATGTGCAATACATTTTATTTGAGTGAAATGATTGTCATAAATGAGTCATTAAAAACACCAAATTGTGCATGAAAAAAAAACTAGAGTGAGTGAATTTTATTACTTATTCACTCAACAGATTTGTTGAAAAAAACATAATGCCTGCATCGTCATGAATGAAGACGGAGACAGTCGAATCCATTTGCTAGGGAATTTAATTGTTATTTAATTGTTAAAGTATTTTACAAATTCAAATGAATAAGTACGAAATGAAATAGTCTTAACCCCGCCTCTAATCCTAATTGTAAAAAAAAAAAATACGAATTAGTGATCTCGTAAAACACCTACAACACGTAATACATGTTGTTGGTCATGAGATTGCATGTTGAATGCTTTATATGATCATTGGTTTGAACCCAAAGAAAGCATGCACTCTTAAAACGTATACACCCTAAAAATCATGATCTTTGCATGATTTCTGTAACAGGTAGGTTTAGGGGTGGGATTAGGGGTGGTCATTCGTATGAATTACACCTTGTAAAATATGTTTGAGGCTGGTGTAAAAAGTCCACACTGCATTTAAATGAAACACGCATTTTGATTGATTTCATGACGACAGACGCAAAATCACACTGTCATTATTTTTACACCCACTAGAAAGGGCTTACCATTAAAATGTAAATATATGTCATAATAAGGCACTTGCACAAACAACCTATAGGGTAGATTTTTAATTATCCTTCCTACTGTAGTAGAAAAGTATATTCAGACTAAATGAATTTGTCCGAAAATATAAATTCAATAACAAAACAAAACATTTTGCTTGATTATGTGTAACATTTTGAAGGATAAAACCTTGCAATATTCTGGCTAAAACAAATAATTTTTATTTAGTTATTATATAACATTTTTCAAGCAGGAAAGCAAAGTTGACACCCTACAGCTCTAAAAGTAAAAAATATATATTTATTTATGTTCTCGCCATGAAGTTTTTATTAAACCCCCCCCACTTGGAATTTAAGTCTTCACACTATATCTATAATTACTATAATTGTTTTTTACCAAAACACAATATAAAAATAGCCTCAGATAATACGAATATTAATGAAAAATTAAGGTCAATGATAAAAGTAAAAGCAGGATATTTTTGGTTTACAGGCTGTGGGATTCATAAAGAATCAATAAAGGTGGAATAACACTGACCTACAAAATCAAATTCACACGCTATCTTCCAGACCCCACAGCATCTGTTCACATAAATCATTTCCCTCATATTATACCATATGCAGTAAAATAAGAAAAATAAATAAATATGTTATTTTCATTGCTTAACCTCATCTTCAGACATTAGGAGTTCTACTATGGAAAACCCCAGCTATCTGTCAAGTTGGCTAGAGCGGGCAGCACATGTTCCTGTGGATTCAGATGGTCAGTCAAGGAGATCTCTCAGCAGAGAACCCCTCAGACTGACAGTTGCATGCTGGGACATCACTATGAATCAACCCTCACCAATGCTTTGATGCCACCAAAACACGGAGGAAACTCTTGTTCTTGATAAATTGCCTTAAGGAAAAAAAAAAAACTTTTGACACATTGTGGAGGAAGGAAAGTCATAGGAAGAAAAATTACAGCCGTAGCATATTATGTTTTACTCTTTTTTGCCTCTATGTTCCTGTCACAGAAGTTTGACAGATGTGCTTTTAAACTTGCAAAATTACACTTTGATTTGTGTTTTCCTTCACATACAGTACTGTAGAAGTAATCTCATAACTATGATGTAATTTCTAATACAACAAGGGAAACGGAATCAGTGAGCCACTGGTCAGGTTCATCTGTTCTCAAAACAGGTATGTAACGAGTGTCATGGTCCTCCACAGGACAGTGTCAGAGAGGCTGGTCTTTGTGTGGAACTGATCAGCCAGTGTACCCCGGGGCTCCTTTGGTGTAACGGAGCTGATATCTGTTACTGTGGGCTTCTCTCGCTGTCAGTTAACGGACAGATAAGCTACGGCACGCTGTCCCTGCTGAGGGCAATCACATCCTGAGTGGCTTCTCAGAACACTTTTGGACCACACCAGGGGGAAAGAAGAGGATGAAGCTTAAATAAAAGAAAGGGGAAAATGTACTCTTTCCAGACGTGCCGGTTTTGCTGAACCTGAGAGCCCTGTCATAAACTGACTATAGCCGGTCCCTATAGAAAACCTGCTGAAGGATAACATAGTTCTCTCAGCTCCTGCACTACAGCTGAGATGGTGTATGTTATACTGGCTGCTTGGTGTTCACTTCAACTTGATATGTTGATTCTCAGAAGGATTTTGGAAAAACTACCTCAGAGATGTGATATTTTTATCACAGGGCATAGTCATATATTTTTTCCAACATTGGGTGCACCTGATTCATAATTATATCCATTTCTATGTGTAATAAGAACAGACCATGTAATTTAAGTACATCTAATTGCCAAGAGACACAATGTTTAACTGAAAGAACATTGTGTTTTTTCCGCTTGGAGATCAATGCACACGTTTGCTAAATGTTTAAAAAAAAAATGGCTAAAACTGCTATATATCATAAAATAGAAGAGTTTTTGAGGCAGCCATTGTGTACAACCTCTAGTTAGTGTTTACGCTTTCTTATCACAGCTGGTGTGACAAATCGATGTTGATTTTCATCAAAGTGCAGCTACTACAACTTTTGACATCGCATTGTTATTTTCATTGCATTGTGATGTGATGTGAAGAATTTAGAGCAGCCCAGTGAATATATATTCTTTAGCACTGTCCAGTAGATTATATATTCTTTATTCATGTTAATCTTTGACCACATGTTATGTTTAGGGAATATTTGTTTACTGATTTTAAAAAGAAAAGTGTTGCTGTATCAAGAGTTGTGTGAATGCCGTGCTATTTCATTTTACCTTCATATTTTTGGTTAGATGAAGTAAGAAAGGTAGTGTTAGCCTCTTTGCTACTTACATTAGCCCATACTAAGTATGCTATTTCTATAGCTGGAAGTAATTTGAGTTAATATGATGTTTATGCAATCAAATTGTATAATCTTAATCAACACTTTAATATAATGGTGAGTAACATGCATGTAAAAAACTTTTTTAAAAAGTTCTATTAACTTAATCTTTGAGTTTATAAATGGATTACTCACAGTTTACACTTACAGTTTCTACAGTGCGTTAATGCACACTAAATGATTTGTTTTGCTGAAATACTTGACTTTTTTGTGGTTAATGGCTTACTTGGATGACACTTGAAGAGCATATAGAGCATATATATATTCTCCCATAAAAAAATTTAAATAATATTACATTTTTTAGTTTGTCACATTATTAATGCATTTCCTGTCAATAATTGGCCCCGACTCGTGAGTCTGTGGGCATGTGTAAGACAAAAAATAAATGCTGTACCAGACATACTGGCAGACATTCATGGTCAAGTGGGGACAGTTATTAAACTATCGGTTATGCATGATTTTCGACACAATAAATGACAAAAAAAAAAAAATTTGTGAATTCCTGCTATCCCAGGTATCCTTACATAACGCAACAGCTTCAGACCTTCAGCTGGGCTGTGTTAATGGCTAGAGAACAAAATGAATGACTCCAGAAATCAGATTCCCACGCAGACAACCAGGGACAGTTTAAGTCATTTTCTCCCCCCACCCATTCACTGCATCTTTCTAGTGACAGGAAAAGTTGTGGTGTTGCTGACCTTAATTTCATCTCCTCATCATGCTGCTATAGATCTCTGTGGAGCGCTTCACCGTGCTAAACAACGACTTCTCCTGCATAACTTATCTCCCTCCCACACGCACACACACCTCGAGAACACCAGCGTCGGCACAGCAGCACATTTCTACAACTCAGTGCCTGCCATCAGCATCACTCACAATGAGCTCTATACAGCGGATGACTAGTAATAAAAGGCAGAAAGCTTGACTTCTGGTAGATGTGGGAGGACAGAGAAAAAAAAACTGAATGGAAACTCAGATGTGCAACAAATAACAATTTTAACCTCATTAATCATTTTAGCACCATTTAAAAAGTAAACAATTTAAACAATATTTTATAAAAGGAATAAATAAAAATGAAAAAGTGTAATGATTTGATATATGCATTTAACAGATTCATATATTCACACTAAATATAATTTATTATTGGTTTACTATAAAAATTTAAAAAAGAAACAAAGTTAATTGGTAAGTGAAAAAAACATCATGGATTATTAAATAAACTAAAAAAAACTTTTTTTTTATTAAAAAATAATTAGGATTATTTAATATTTTAATTTATTAAGCTCATAATTTATTAATTTAAAATTAATTATTATTTATTATTAGTTATTATTAAAATTATTATCATCATTATTGTTAATTATGTAAATTAAAGAACTAAACTAATGACAATCTGTTCATAGTTAAATGTATGTGCTTCTAACCAAAAGTCTGATGCTTAATTATGATGAAAAAATATTAGCCTATAATATATAATGAATAATTTATTAATATAATTTAAATAGAAGGCATATATCATGATGATGATGATATTTAATTGTCATTAATAAATGTAATATTTAATTATGTTAATTTTTTATTTGAATAATTTATTAATAGAAATTAAACTGAAGGTAATTATTATTAAATTAGTAAATTATTATTATTTGGTTTATTACTCTCTGTTTTAGAGACACTATTAGTCTAACCCAGATTAGTTAACTAGTTAAAACCTAATATGCAAATGAAAGAGCATAAACCATTAAAAGTTATGTGTTTCTACATGCTCTCCTCTGTGATTATATTTCAAAGAGGCACCCTCTTAATTTCTAAATCACTGAGAAAACTCGACCTAATTTCTTGAAAGACTGTCTACACATGAAAAAGGCACGGCGGTCTTTGAAGTCTAGAATTAGACACATGAACTCTTGCCCCTCCTTTAGCGCAATGACGCCTTATCAGCTCTGCTTCTTATTTATTCATAATCTGCTTTTGAGGCATTCAAACAATTGATCCACAGCAAAACACTCCACATGCAGGCGTCTGTAAATGTTAGGACATATATTCAAAGACAGCGATTAATATTTCATATCAGCCTTCAGGATTAGAAAAAGGGTAACGCAGATGAATTGCCCCAAGACAAAGGTTTCTCACTTTAATGCTGCCACAGCGTTCCCTTAAATATTTAAGGTAATAAAGTGCAGTTTATTTTCTCCGTCTAGAACAATGGGTTTAGCAGAATAATGAACATCTGAAACAACTTCACAGAATGTAAATCAGTCACACTCAATGGCCACTTTGCAGCCTAACCATACCAGCGAAATAATGTGAAAGCCACCAATTGTACAGCCTCTCTAGTCTCCTTTAGGAACGTGCAGACTATGAAAGCATTTATTCTTTTCACTCAACTCGTGCTCGCAGCTCCTCTGAGGAGACAGCAGGCAGCTGAAGGACTGTAATTAGCACCTGAAGGGTAATTCTCACCCGGAGTTTATTTTTCGATTAAGAGAGCATGGTGGTCTTACTGGGTCACAGTGACCATTCACTGGAAACAGCTCGGATTAGATTCTTGCACATGTCTGTACTCTATCATATACGTGGAAAATTCATTCTCAGTCACAAGCTATCAATACTAAAGTAACACAAGCTGAAGGCTACAGAATCAAGGTGTCAGAATGGGAAAAAATTGTGCTGAAGTTGACTCGGTGTTAACACCAATTACATAATTATCTCTAAATGAAGAAAGCTGGGAACACCTAGTAACAGTTTTGCATATGGGTGTTAATGTTCCTTGCCTCTCCAGCTGTTGTGCTCTCACCTGCTATTGTGCTGCTTGCATTGCTACAGTGTGCCTGCAGAGGGAGACAGAGATGCATTGTTTATTGCACAGATTAGATATGTTTTTAGTGAATCTCAACCTATGTTAACTTACAGAATACACGTAATACACAATAACATAGTTGGTTACTTTTAGTAACACCCTCGACTCCCTATATAGACCCCCCAAAGAGTTAAAACTTCAAAGGTGAACTATAATTGCTTCTATCGCTTTGAAAGCATGCATTTTTATATGAGATAAAGGCTATGTCAATAGCACAACAAAAGCTGTTTTATTGTATTGAAATCTTGAGTTTAATATTACTCAATTTCGCTTGCTGAATAATAATTAAGGCTCTGAATTAAGCATATTTACAATGCCACTGTTGACTGAAAACCACTCTATAACATGACTCTGTATCAAGGCAATGACAAAGAGTTAAGTGCATCATCCAGTTTTTTTGTTGTTTGAGAAACCTTTAAATAATAATCGCTTTGTCCTGTTATTAAATATTTACTAAGGACAATTTAATTGTGTGATTAAGTGGACCAAATGCGGAACACCAAGAAATCTAACTATTTAGATAACTATAATAACAATAACCATATTAGTGTCTACACCAACACACAATAAAAGTGTTATTTGTTACAGGCACAAGCTGCAGTTTTATTATATGCCACTTTAAATTCTTGATCAGGATGGAATATGATTGGCTGTCTATTTTTTTATTGTCCAATAGCTAGATGGAGAATCGTGGCGTGGACTCTGCTATTAAAAATATATATTTTATTGTCATTTTTATCATTATACTAATCATCCCGGGTATGAATGGACTTTAAAATTTAAGATTTAAATATTTTTTGACAGATTTTGTGTTAAGATGTCAAGTCGGTCAGTGAATCTCTAGGTGGGAAAATCAACATAAAATTGCTGGTTTCCAGAGCTGGCAAAGAGTGATGGGAGTGAACTAACAGGCAGAAGCATGTTGTGGTCCGTCTGCCAGTGTTGTGCTTGAACAAGGCACTTAACCCCACAACTGGAGTGATGCACAGCAACTGACTGTGACCTCCTCAGTGTGTGTGTGTGTGTGTGTCGGTTTCCTGAAGGACATGCACGGCTTTGCTTGTGCTTCCAGTCCACTGGCCAAAATTGTTTTGGTACATAATGCACATAAACATTTAATTTCCAATAAAATAAAATTATAACGTCTCTTTAGTCACAAAAATACACTAACATTACTGGCTATGCGTAAAAAAGTGCCAGATTAATGCTGCGTGAAATCCAAAACCCCATTATTTTAGACCTGGCTGATTTGCTAGAACACAGTGATAAAACCTCATAGCATAAGATGTACTATAGTAAACATTTATACACACTCGCTGAGCAGCCCAATCTAACCTGCCAGAAAGCCATTGTTTAGATGTATCAGTGTGTGAGCGGGCCAAATTAAAGAGCTCACAGATGGAGAATGAATGTGTTTCGTATCAGTTTATTATTATTACCAAATGTTTCTTTAGCGTAACTGAAACAAGAGTTTATTTCTTTTATCCTTATTCTTTTGTTCACATCACACACTTTCAGGGGAGTCTCATCGGGTGGCAGAGTCTGAAATGCATGCGCAGGTATTTCCAATTATACGTGGAGGAACAGATGGTAAATGAAGTTGATTGAACATTAAAACAACGCTGGCTTATGGTGACGCTATAAAATTAAAAAGTTCATACATAACTCACATTTCATGCATGAAAGCTGCGCGACCCAGTCTCCTCTCACAGAGAGAGTGTCCCCTGAAAGCTGCTCGTATTTTATCCACTCTGAGGTGATGGAGGGATATGCCTGGAGGAGAGAAATGAAAAGGATCCGAGTGAAAATTAAATGGCTCCGTCTGGCAGTCAGCTCAGCGGGGGCCTAGGGTTAATCAGAGGGGGTGAGAAACAGAGAGAGAGAAACACTAGGACGACAGTAATGCAGACAGACTGCAAAGCATCAGAGAGACTAAGAGAACAGTGAGTGTGAGACACAGAGTCAAAAACAGACAGAAAGATTCCTCAGGATGGAAACTCACAGGGACAGGAGGCATGTTTAGAGAGCCTCGGCTGCCCTCAGAGACCTTTTGAACCCTCCGCAGTGGGTCTGTCTGTGAGTCAGCACTACATGAGGTGCTGTATGTGTGTGATGTGCATCGGTGAAAACGCAGGTGTTGAGGAGTGCTATTGCTTCTGTCTCTGTCTCTACGGAACCTTGCCGATGCGGGTAGAGACTCATTGTCCTGATTTAAACTCAAATCTTGGACAGTAGAAGTTACACTGTGTACAACTTATTTAAGGAATGAAGAGATACAATATGCATTTTTTTCCATTGGTGATTAATACAGAAATATAATATAGAATAGCCTATATTTACATATGTGCACACAAAAAACACAGAAAATAATAGAAATACATTTTTAGAACTATTATTTTAAATAATGTATTCAAAGTTTTTTATTCTTAAAAATATTTGTTCTGACTTTCATATATATTTTATAAAAAATGTGAAACACAGACAGATCTCTACATCTCCCATAATGCAAAACATACTATTTTATGTCAGAATTCAAGGAGACCTGAATAAAATATTAATTTAGGCATTTACTGCTTGTGGAGATCAAATATAAATATATATTTAACTTTAATTCAAGAGCAATATGCATGTTCTTAAGGCCAGATCTCTACAGATCGCCTATAATGGAAAATGTCATTTCATTTTTTGAAAATATGCACTCCACATGCTCGTTTTACAAGGATGGGTCAGCATGCATCCATGTGATTCTGACAGTGCGCTAATCTCAGTCTGGGCAGCTGCTCCTGGTGAAGGCTAAATATCTTCAATGTGATATATATTGAAAGTTCAGCTGAGTAGTCAGAAGCCATTATCAGCAGTTTAACTCCGCACAAGCTTCTGAAGTCAATTATGGTGCATATTATATGCGACTGAAAGCATCCATTTGACGTAAAGTACTTACAGTGTCTATAAAATAGCTGTGCAAATACAGTAATGTCCATTGGCCTAATATATGGGAATATGAGTAAGTCTCAATAAAGAAGCTCTCGGGATGCTGCTGGAGGCCTCCAGAGAGGAAATCTGCATCACTTGAAGAAAAACTACACTTTTTAAAGGGGTTTTTGTAACACTTCTTGGTGAGGGAATTAAGGAAAGTTGTTTTTAACAACTTTGAAACTTAGGCGGAGGAGTTTTCTACATTTCCAAAAGAAAAGCAATTTCACGCTTCATTCCAAGATCTGAACACTACCTTATTGGAATTAGCACTATTACACATCAAGACGAGGAAACTTTGTTCGCACATTAAAACCCCTTAATTATAAGCATGACGACACACCATGTTAACATAACCTACCAATAATCAGTAGCAACACCAAAGATCTAAATTACCTAAAAAAATTAAAAATAAATAAATAAATTATAAACATTTCTAAATACCTATTTAGATTTTGTTGCCTTCATGACTCCTAGAAAATACTTATCGAATTAAAATCTAAAGAGGTAACGTTAACGTTATATGTGACTTACTAGGCCTACTGGCGCATGCAGGCTTTATGAATTAAGCTAAATAATACATATGTTTTATAAAGTACATCTTTCATACACACTTTGTCATAAAAACTCAATTTAGTTGGCTAACTTGTCAGTAATAGCCTATCCTAAATCTCAAATTCTGATCATAACACCAAGACCTCCATGAAATAGGCTATTTGAGGAAGACTTACCCAGCAGGTCTGTTCCCGATCTCATGGAAGTTTGAACTCGAAGATGCGTGTTTCCTCGGTGTAAACAATATATACAACCTTTCTACGTTTTGGAACGTTGGAGTTGTTCGCGCTATTCAGTTAATCCCTGTCCTCTGCTGTCCTCTAGTGTCTTTACAACAAATTACAACGTAGGCCTAACAGGAATGTCTATATGACCAAAATAGATGGTCTTGCTGTTGGGGATGTGGTGTTAATGAGAGGGTACAACAAATGAGCTTCAGGTGTTTCAAAGAATATTTAAACAAAATACAATTTCTGATATTAAGCCTAAATAAAAATTAGTTTCGTCCACATCGATCTGTTTCCATAACAGCATTCTTAAACATCCAAAGCAAGTAATTGAGATAACTCGCACACTCCTATCCAACAGTTCATGTCAAACGCAATATACATCAGTTAACATTTAAAATTATCTATTAACTGAAATCATTCATACTTTGTCTAAGATTTATAAGATTCAGACCAGAAATTATGTAAACTATAAATTGTCAAAAACACCACAAACTGTATGTTTGTCATCCCCCTGAGCGGAATTTGATGGATGGATGGATGTGACATTACAACTGTACTTTTAAAATACAATATGCTTAGTTGCCAGTAGATGGCAGTCATCAGTCACAATTGTACACCTCAAAATTGTAGAACAAAATAAAAGGGAAAAGAATAGAATGTAAAATAGAAGTTTTTATTGCCACACAACCAATGCAATTTAAAACTGTATTTTTTAAATGAACAGTATTTCACTAGTAGGCTGATTTAGTATCA
>JAUCNO010000386.1:7311095-7325165 GCA_032353835.1 Enteromius viviparus | reverse complement strand
TTTAACTTGTGCAAACAATGTAATAAAATAATTAAAGATTCCTGAGGTACAGTGAGGTAGGTTGTAAGTTATACCAGTGAGTTATAGATACTTGAAAGTATGAAACAAACATGTTCTTAAGTTTTTGAAACAAAATAAATAAGACCACCCTGTAAATAGTGTAAACGAGCGTTAATGGTGTACGTTAAACGGGTGTTATCACGAGCCGATTGTCGAGTAACATTGTAACGTTTCGTAGGCTATACGATCTGTTAACAGCATTTGTAACTTGCCTTCGAAAAAACTATCCTTGTGGTGAGCCTTCAGGTGCCGCTTAAGGTTGGTCGCATTTTCCCGCCTACTTTGTGGCCACATTTGTCACTGTCTTCCTTCACAATACACTGTTTTATTATCTGCTGGGTTATATTTAAAATACACCCATATCATATCACACATGGGCCATATGTGCTCTAAGTTTGCGACCACCGAGCCCCTGTGTTGAAACCGCCATTGTGGTCCATTGTCTGTGATGAGTAACAACAGTGTGACGCGTTGAGCACGTTGTGCGCTGCATACCAGGTGATGGGCGTGACCAAACAAGGATAGAATGCAGCAACATATACTTTTTAGGTTTTAATTGACACGCACGATAAGCACAAATGTCATGCATTTTAACCCACTAACCACTATCGTCTTGTCAACGAAAACTCACACAAGTCTCGTCATGTTTTAGTCATCAAAGAGCAGTGTTTATCTCGTCAACGTCTCGTTATCCTCATGACGTCAACGAAATGATTTCGTCATCGTCATCGTTGACGAAAACAACACTGGTCTATCATGCATAAATCATGTGTTTAAAGCCATTTTTGTTTAAACTTCTGATGTACAGATTTGTATCATTATTTATCATTATTAATATCACACTGTCTACACACATTATGTTTAAACAACATATAAAAGTATATTTTGTATATGTGTCCTTTAATTTAACTCCAAAACTGTGACTGAATTTCTTTCTTCTGTTGACATTGAATATGTTAATGGGTTAATTCACCCAAAAATAAAAATTCTGTCATTAATTACTCACCCCCATGTAGTTCCATACCCCTAAGACCTTCACGCATACTGAACGTAAACAACACTGATTACATTGATTACGTTCTGGGGTTCTGTCCAAAATGGTGGAAGACAGTAACTGGGGGAGGATAATTTCTGATTAAGTTATGTTATTACTGTTTTCTTTGCACACAAAAATAATTCTTATAGCTTCATAAAATTACAGTTGGACCCGTGATGTCACATGTGCTGTTTTACAGATGTCCTTTCTACGTTTCTGTGTATTAATCATGGTAATATCATTTCTGTCTGTGGAGGGTGAGAGATCTCAGATTCCATCAAAAATATATTAATTTGCATTCCAGAATTGAATGGAGGTCTTACGGTTCAAATATAAATAGTTGAACTGTTATGTCTTTTTAGAAATGTGAGCTGCTAATAAGAATTACCATAAGGATGACAGTTTACATGCCTGTCGCTCGGCCATTATATATTTCAAATGTACTTGACAAAAACATTTACACACAAAAAATAAAAATGTATTTTATATTAATAAAAATTCTAAAAACTATTCTGAAGAAACCCACTGCACGACAATGCAAATCCTTTTTCATATTTTAGGTCTACAAAGTGAACAGCTCTATTATAAAAAAATGCCTTTGAATTTTTTTTTTTTTCCTAGCCGGTCTGTAAAAGACTATGCTCTTTTGGCTAAACAATGTGTCTGCAAACAGCTGCAGGTCTCTAGAGACGGATCCAGCTGCTGACGTTTTCCCATACACATGCAGCCAGTGAGCTGCAGTGCTGATAGGCTGAGCTGAGCTGCTTTTTCTCTGTAGACTGTCCACAATCCATAAACATCAGGGCCAAAGCACTGGTGTTTTGGATTCATATTAGAGAGATCAAGATATATTTGCTGCTCTGTGCATGTCAGTTCAGCTTTGCTAAGTACTGGGCATAATTTGTCACAGGCCTCTAGCTGTAACAGTGATTCAGATGCATTATGTCAGTGTAGTATTTCAGAGTCTTGACCCTATTAATGTGGATTTTTTTTTCTTTCTCCAGGGAGGTCTTAGTGCACGGGATGAGATGTGTTTGTCATATCTGCTGTACTACCCCAGGGTCAACCTAGCCAGGTGTGAAAGTTTACCAGAAATCACCGGCCAGCTTAAATTCATTGGGGTCAAAGAGATCCATGAGCCTGTAACGTAAGTCAACCACTTGGTGAAGGGTTTCTTTGTTAGTGGCAAATACACATATCAGCTTTACGATGAATACGTACATGGTTTATCTGGTTATAATGGCCATCCCTGTATATATCCAATTTTATATTATGTTCATGTTAAAGGTCCTGTAATGTTTTAATTCAACATCTGTCCAAAAATATTCCAAAGGCTGTATTACAAAGGACTTTTTTGATTTACTTAGTTGGTCCACAAGGTGGCAACACTTTCCCAGGCTATTCTTTCCAACCCAGGCTACATACCTCTAAATACATTTCTGCAACCCCGTAATTATGTACCTTACTGCAAGTTTTACCACAGTTTCAAAGTGAAATGTTCAGAAAGTGGCGTAAAACACACATTTAAAATGTAACCGTGGCATGTTTGTATTAGGTTGGTACAGGTACGTATTACAGTGTTTTTATAATGCTGCTTGAGGTACGTTTTGTGGTCGTTCAGAATTCAAATATCCAGTAAATGTCGCTAAAGATTAATGCTCTATCATGTAGGACATATGCCCTGCACCAAAACCAAACCTAAACCTACCCGATAGTGTTAACGAATGCAAACGTATTCGCTGATGCAGCCATGCTATTTTCACATAACACTGATTTGAGCTGTTTTGTCAAACCGTTTTAAACACAGGATTCAAACCAGTGTTTTTTCAATTTTGCAGAAATGTATAAAGAGGCACGTACAGTAGAGGGTTAAGAGATCTCCTCAAATTTAGGTAAAATGTGTACAAGGGCATAACTTCTGGAGAGAAATAACACAGACACTGGACAAAGGTTAAACTGGTAAACCATAAGGCTATTTGCGATGTAAACGATTTATTTTAGGATTATGATGATAAATGAAAATAATATCACAAATACAGTCTGCAATATCAAGCAGCATAACGGACTGTTTTCGTACCACTCTTAGGTTAAGCTAGATTGTAAAACAAAACAAAACAGGAACAATGAAAGAAGTGAAACAATGAAAAGAAAATTCAATTATGAAAAGTATGAAAACCAACAGACAATACTGTCCAAGAGCAGAACAAGACTGGCGTCACTATCATAGACCCTTAATAGCTTAACAGTGATTAATTGATGGCTCACTGGATGATTAGATGATCAAATGAGGATGAACGTTTTCAGTTATCCAAATGTTCTGGTTGTCAAGTCAGCACAAGAGCTTTACAAGGAGATGTGTCATCTTGCTCCCATCAGAAAGTACAAATTGTTTGTCCGACCCACAGCAACATCTGGAATGGCCATTGTTAAACGTGTTTGTCTCCTTCTGAGAGCTAAAAAAAGTCTGAAGCCACAAGGCTGTCAGACACATAAGCGCAAATCATGTTTATCAATTGTGCAATTTGAGATAAAACAAAATAAATAAGCCTTCTCTCCTTTCACGTGTTTCTGCAATTTTAGTTATAACACTGTTATAACACCACTGTTGTATAACCCATTATATTAGCAACCCATTCAAACATGATGATTCTCCAACAGTCATCTAGAAAGATTAATACGTCTTGGCTTTTAAGCAGAACTAGCTCTTTGAGATGTTATCGCAGCCACAGTGTAAATCTAAAGATATACAGTATGAGTTTTAAAGGAGGTTCACGTCTCAAAGCAGCTGCGACTCACCGGTTCTGTGGGCGTCTGCTGAGCCGCTGATGTTTTGTACAGATTCCTTTCACTGCTTTGTATACAGAAAAAGAGATGTGCGGTTTGTTATGTCCGCACATGTTTGTTTGTGATTTCGCGTGTGAGCAGGGGAATGTGTGTTTTGGATGGACGTGGGGGTGTGTGTACGTCTATAAATGAGGAACATCTGAAGATCCCTGCTGGTGGAGTGTGTTTATTCGACCCCCTGAGGCTCAGAGCAGTATTGTGCTCAGATGCTGGAATAAGGGGGATTATAAGGGGATAGACCTGGCAACTCTAAACAGATTTAGTTTCAAAGCTCTGCCCCAAGCGCCCTCTGTCTTTCGATCCCCAAAACACACTCACACACACACACGTATAAAGCTCATTGAGCCGATATAGTTGCCTCAGGAGTGTCTTTGATCAGTCTGATGGTTTAATGACACTCAAACCATCATATATGTTGTGGGGAATGTAGTAAATGGTACCAAATAAATGTAAAACATCACATCTATTGAAGAGGAAGTTTAGATCAATACATTCATTAAAATATCCATTTAAAATGATCAGACAACACTTCTTTCATGAACAAACCAATAAGACAGATCGGGTAAAATAGTTCATTTGTATAATTTGAATTCAAAAGATTAATATGGATATACTTTTCAGGTGCTTTGCATCCTTTTTGGTAAGGTTGTGATATTAAGTGTGATATCGATGTAAGGTCATATGAAGTAAATGTATCAAACTATCTCCTTTGCTTTTTGAAGAACATGGCCCTTTGTGATCAAGAGTCCTAAGAAATACAGTAACCTCTCCTTCACGGAGGCCATGGACAAATACAAGTGGACAAAGAAGCGAGGGAAAACATTCAACGACATTGTACGCAAACTCCCCATGAACGTTCGCTGCTCCAAGATCGGCCAGGATGAGTGGACGGTGAGCAATGTCGATTACACAGAGGTCTATATATGTATATGGAAATAAATGCATCCTCAGTGAGCATGACAAACTTCTTATTAACCACAAGTTTTAAAACTGTAACGTAGCTTTTCCTGATTCACGTTCTTCTATCTGTCTCTGTTAGATTCAAGGGGTGATCATCTCTCCTCCAGAGCTGAAGTCGGAGCAGACGTCAGCTGCTGTCGTGGCCTGTAGGAACGTCTCAGAGAATCGATGCGGACGCTCACTCGCTCTGCTTCTCACTGCATGTCTCTTGCTCTTAATACAGACCTGCTTACACCTCTAATGTCTGATGTCATCTCAGTCCCCTATGCATAAACACACATACCACAGATTTCCATCAGGCCTAGTGTTTTCCAGAAACTGTGATGCTCAAGATGCACATCTTGCAGATACTATAGAGTAACTGCACTCTTACTTAGCCTAACTCAAGTTTATTACTAACCCTGATCAAATTTGTGATGTATTCATGTAGGACGTAGGCATCATACATGCTTCACATGGAATATCCTTGGTTAGCAGATTAATGCATTCTTGACAGCCTCTCTAACAAATGCCTCACCCTAGTTGTAAATCTTAATAATCTCACCATATGTTTGAAATAGGCTGTCACACTCCGGTACACCACAACTTGTGTTTTGTGGGTTTAAGGGATAGTCCACCCAAAAATTAACATTTTATCATCATTTACTCATTCGCGTGTCATTCCAGTTTTGTATGACTTTCTTCTGTTGAACACAGAAGAAGATATTGTGAAAACATTCACTTAAAGTCAGTGGGATTGTTGTGTTGTAACCCATTGACTTTCATTGTAAGGACAAAAACAGCCAAAACGTCTTTGTTAGCACTGTCATGCAAACTTCCTCAGAAGTGGTGTACATTTTTTAATACGCTCAGTCGCACTGGTAGTTTTATTAAACGTTTAAAAAAAAGTGAAAAATGATTTTCACCATCTAACATATGAAAATGCATTCAGTCCAGAGCTCCTCTCATTATATGCTAAATGCGTGTTTTATGAAGCATTGCTGGCATTATATTCAAAACCATTACATTTTATATGCTGTCTATGTCTTTTGAAGCAATAAATGTTTATTTCTTGTAAATATTTAGAGACGTATTACTGTATTTGTATTGAATTATTTGTAGCTGAAGTTTTTAATGAAAAGAGTAACAGCATTTTATATAACACAAAGGTAAGCATGTAAATTGTTGTTTTTTTGCATTATTTAATTTTGTTTACTTGTTTGTTTGCTTTTAAGGTTTAGTTAATCGGAAAATGCTAATTATTCTTTCATATAGTAGAAATGAAGAACGTTTTACAAATGCTGAATGTCTTAAACAGGCTTATCAAGATTAGAACTAGGATGTATTTCCGTTTAAGTGGATATCAACACCTGTAGCAAATTTCCTCAATTATGACAAAGCATATAGTATTTCTCTAATTTTCAGTGAGTTAAATAGCAGGCCACTCTAACATGACAAAAATAAGGACATGAAGTGGTCCAGGTGAAGGCCAAAGGGATGCCTTTCAGCCACTACAAGAGAAGTTTGTCATTCCAAATAATTCATTTCTCGATCTGTGATTGCAGGTTTATATCTCAATGGGGAACTGGTTTAACGCTGTAGCTGGAATTGCTTGCCAATTCAGTAATGAACAGGGTATCAATCTATCTTAGCATGTTTAAGAGAATTTGAAATTAAACCTATTCTGCAGTGACCAAGCCTTTGCTGAGTAACAAGAATCTGAAAATCTCGTTGGAGACAAACTTATGGCTAAAGGTACGGTGGCAGAGAGAGCTCAGTGCTAAGAAACGTTAAGAAAACGCATAAAAATAGAGAAAACACCAACTCATTCAGAAAACATTGTCATCAAGTTGACAACAAAAGTGCTGCCAATCCTCCCAACACAAGCAAACTCAGAAATGCGCTGCATATTGCACATACCACGATGGAAATGTTTCAAGGGGACCCAAAAAATTGACGGACCAGCTGCAAAATGGGCCTGATGCACAAGATGGCCCGGTGAGCTTCGGCTCGCATTTGCTGCAAGGGAAACTTGCATTCGAAACGTAAAATATATAAACTTGGTATATCAAAGACAAGAGAAAACATCCTCCCTACATTATTACATACCTCTGTGTAGATGTATCAAGATACAACGCAGAGAACGCCTTTCTTCTTTTGATTATGCGTTCAATACTGAACATTTACAAAAGTTCTTCTGACTGCTGTTTATACGATGCTACCTGTCAAACTGATGAAATTCTGCATGTGTGATTTATTATTGGATAACATAACTGTAAATGCACAATTTAACGTAGAGTACTTATCAGGCTTGGTGTGAACGGGCCTTCGGAAACCCACTACAGTCACTGAACTGTGGAAGAGAGTAGAAGAGTGGACCCAGATCACACTAGAGCTGTGTGACAAACTAGTGATGTCCTGCAGCTGCAGATGTGCTGAAGTCATTCAAAGCAAAGGCCTTTACACTTTCCTACTCATTTCTGACAGCTGTAACCCTCCAGAATATGAACTGTAATCTATATTAGAGCTGTTACTATTCATTTAGATCACCGTGTTCTCCACAAAATAACAGCTTTTTTAAAAAGCCTTGTAAATTTTGTCAGACATTAGTAGAACGGTGGTATACCTACAGCTGATGCGCCTTTGTATTTTGAGCGATGAAGATTAACAATGTTTCAGAAAATAATCTAGTATTTATATTAGATTGTTCTCTAATTTGATCTCCACTGAATTTGAGATGGAGAAGTTGAAGGGATGTAATTGTTCTGCAGGCTCGCAGTAGATTTACAGCAGGGTACTGTAAGCCCACTGTTACCGCCTGGGAGTCCCTGGTACAGCACGGAACATCTCTTGTTAAGGCCTCCAGGCTCTCTCACTCTCACACACCGACACGGCAAAAATGTGCCAATGTGTGCTTGAGAATGCCACAGAACGGTGTCCTTCCCTCAGTCTCTCATTCCTAACTCTTTCCGACCAGCCCCAAGATGTTCTTCAATAGCGGTAAGATTTGTTATTTGTTTACTGTTTCCAGCTTAGACCATGATGGCTCTAATGAAGGGCTGGTTGTGTTGAAAAGATGACTGTACCACAATTGACAACCTGAGAATGAAAGAGGGAGAAAGAGGAAGTATGATCTCACTTCTTATATGTTGGTGTGTTTAGTCGTATTATAATAGGCATATGGAAAATAGCAGCCAGACATCATGGGTCTTAATAGTTAAAGGCCTGCTATAGGAGGTTGCGGTCATAGCAGAGTTTAGGAGAGGAAGTCACTGATGTAATACAAGTACAATAGCCTTTGGTTTGGGATTACACTTCTTCCTCTTGTCAGCTGGAGCCGTGAAAAGAGTTTTTGTGACTGAGACTTTCCAGGCTTTGGTGTGGCAAAACCGATCTTCATCAGTTTAGCCACATCACAGGAACCACAGATGCTTAGATGGTGTCCAAAATCTCAACTAATGTAAAGAAACAAGGATTAAAAGACAGGATTTTTAAACATGTATTTGTGGTTGTTTGTACTGTGGTCTAAACTGAGTTATATAAAGAAGAGAGGATTAGTTGAAAAAGTCATGTTAGGGAGTCTAAGAGTCTGAGCTGAACTTTAACTGAGGTTTAGATTCTTGTAATGGAACATCACAGACAGTTGAGAATATGGCAGGGTAACGAGAAAGCTAACACATCCTGTACCGCCAAGACAACTTCCTGTTGGTTTTGTTTCCATTTTGACTAAGGCTTAATATAAAACTTTGCTGACCTCTATGGTTTGAAAAATGCATGTCCTACCAACTGTTTGGCTTAAAAACATTTTAGAACATTAATGCTGTTGATAAATTCGTAATATTTTTTTAATTAAGTGATTGATTGAAAACCTGACATTATATATTTGGGCATTTTGTGTAGTTTCACGGTACTTTAGATCATTCCCAAAATAGCCAGCAGAGGGCAGTGTTAGATAGTGATAAAAATTATTGGTTTCCTTTCAGACACAGTCACAGTGGTCTCTAAACACAGTGAAAAGTGTTTACAGCTTTATGTTGCTAGTATGTTTTATGTAAAAACCTGTATTAACATGAGACTAGTTTTGCATATGATTTTGCATGTGGTTTAGACATTTACCACGATATTTTTTAAGTATGTTGGTGTACCATTTGAATACAATAGTATATAAATAGTACTATTCTATTGGTTGTTGTTATCATAATTGCCACATATTCACAAAACATGATAGTACTATAAGCAAGTTGATTTAAATATTTAAATGTTCAATGGTTTTCTGATATATGCACCAAGTCTGTCTTTTATTAGTTGGCTTGTACCATCTGTGTCGTTAAAAGCAATTTTTTGCTCCATTCAAAGTGCTAAAGTATGCTTGTAAATGACAAATCCCATCTGCTCCTTTAGTACATTCTGTCCCTGCTCATGTACTTTTTTTATTCTGCCAGTAATTCATGTCACTGAAACTCAGAATAACCAGATAAAAATATTCCATATGTCACTTTAAGGTTAAGCTACAAAATAGTTGAAGCATTACTGGAATTCATCACTGAAAGACAAATGACTAAAACTGTTTGCTTAAAAATAGATGTCATATTCATTCAGCATCCTCGGAAGCTTATTAACACACCGTTAGATTTAACTAAATATGCTAGGACTCAGGAATGAGGAGCTTTGAGGCATTGCACATGCTCCAAACTACCTGAGGTAAAACCCACTGTTTGTCTCTCAATCTTGGTTTCCTCATTAGGAGTTTGAGGTCAGCGTTTAGAATGTAACCAGAGTACTGTAGTCTGGGAGCACACTGACCTAAATGTTCCTCTACAGACCTAAAACCGAACTTTTACTGTTTTCAGGTAAATGGTCCCGTTGAGAAAAAAAACAAAACTTAAACCAGCCTAATTAGCTGTCCGAGCTAGTTCCGTTAGCCTAGCCAGCTTAAGCATAGTTCACCCACTCACTCCCATGTCTTTCCAAACCCTGGAAGAAAATAGTTCATCTCCAGAACACAAATTTTTGATATATGATTTCCTTTTAATTTAGAACTTGATGGATGCAAATCAAAACAGTGTGAATGATAAGAAGTAGGAATATAGTGTTATTAGTACAGATTTCCTACCAGACATGTCACTAAAAATGACATATACTAAATGGTATTGTATTAATAATTTTGATTTGCTTAGAATAAAATGTTCAGCTTTATAAGAGGCATCTGATATGTGTGAGATGGACATAGAGAACAGCCTCTTTCTGTCTGGCTTCAGTGTAGTCAGGTTGACCTTTGATCCCTTAGTCTGTCCAATATTCTCCCTATAACTACCACTACAGACAGGATGTTTTTTGATTTTTTTTTAAATCAGTATACTCTTTTAGCTTCGCAAAATTAAAGTTGAACCATTGATGTCATATATGACTATTTTAACCATGTCCTTAGTATGTTTCTGGCCTTGAATGTGTCAGTTGCATGGCTCTCTATGAAAGGTCAAAAAGCTCAAAAATCATATGTGTTCTGACGACTTATGCCCAGATTCATTTGTCTTTGAATCCTGTCAGATTCCCACTGAGAGCTGGGCCAAATGTACCAGAGTGATCTGCCAGCCATATTTTTAGACTCTATGCCAGCCCACGGGAAATACATTTCTGTATTTATCTTTATCCGGAGGGAAAGGAAATAACTGCAAACCAAAAAGCTACAACTCTAGTTTGAAACGTACATTCCTCTGCTGCCCAATAAAATGGTTCCAGCTAGGATTCGTTTACGGGTGGATTCAAGGGGCTCCTCCACAACACATTCTGTCAAATTCATCAAAACCTCGGCGGAATGCAAACTTTACTTTGGAGCGATCTCGTTGTCCGTGTTGTAGCAGCTCCATGTGTGCAGATCCTGTGTGTTTGCTCATGAAAGGGCATATTTGAGCTCTGTACAAAATACAGTTCACATCTTGCCTCGGGCCTCAAACCTTGGTACTTGAAGGACGGGACCTTTGAGTTAAGTTTAGGTCGAGGGTTAGTCTACTCCACAGTGTTTTGGAGTCTGGCAACATGGCCTCGGGATGGTCAGGATTCCTCTCAGGTCCGCAAGGAATGTGGAACATTTGATGTGCCAGCGCTAGTGACGCACACGACTGACGGCAAACAATTCCTTTCACCTGTCCTTTTCCCTTCTGGCTGGAGGCCTGTCCAGAAAAAACATGTTGGATGGCATTGGTTTATTGTATCTTATTTTGAGGAGTCAGCGTTGGAATTTATCTTGGATTCGGAAGTTAAATGACTTGTGTTTTTCGTGTTTGACCGGCTGGACTGAACCACGTAGTGCCAGAAGAAATCACGGCATATTGCGTCAAAGCAAACAGAAAAATGGATAGAAATGAGTGATGTAAATCAGGTCCACCCTGCCAAATGAGTGACATCAACTTTGCCAGAGTAAACCATTACGGCCCAAGTTACCATGTCAGCAGACACTGTTTGTTGTTAAAATCGCATGATGGAAACTCAAAACACAGAGCACTGCTGAGCTGTTGTCCGTGCAAAAACCAGCTTACTTTTCACTTCCAGACAATATCACTTTCAGACTCAAGACCCAAAATGCCCTGAGTTCAGTGCCTTAGGGCAGTGTTAACAAATACCACTTTTCCTTTTGCTGTTCTCCATCATGGTAAGAACTGCCTCTAACATTACGGCAGACACAGCACTGCCTTAAAAAAAGACAGTTCAGCAAAAATGAAAATGCTGTCATCATTTGCTCACTCTGGTTTTGTTCCATTTACTTTATTTCATCCATGGAACACAAAGAAGAAGGTTTGTAAACTGTTCCTGCTGCTGTCTTCAGTGGTGGAAAAAAGCATAATAATTATACGTGTGCACTATATTCTGTCTTTGAATCCATACAATAGCCTAAAAAAGTATGAGAATAAAAGAGGGCGGGATCTGGAAAGGGCATTGAGTCTGTATTTGGCACAAGTGTCTAGCATTAGACTACGTTTCCTTCCAGAACAAAAAAAAGATCAAACCTGTTTTTCAAACTACCTTTTTATTCTACTCTATTCTATTCCTTCATTTACATCCCGTGTCTAGGTGTGTAGTGGTAGTTATAGGGAGAATAACAGACAGACTAAGGGATCAAAGGTCAGCCTGACTACACTGAAGCCAGACAGGAAGATCTGAAGGAAGCAAATCTGTAATGATAACACTATATTCATACAACTTACAGTTAATACAGATTCAGTTTGCATCCATCAGCTTCCAAATAAAACAGAGTTAAATGAAAATGTGCAATTTAAATGTAAAAATCCATATATAAAATCTAAAACTCAGTAAAAACAGACACTAAAGCTGCTTGGTGATCCCGGTTCCCAGATGGACACACTGTCTCACACTTACACACACAGATTCCCCCACAGCATAGCATTTATTGACTCACAGCATACTGTTACTTTCGTCATGTAACGCCTCCAAACTCACGCAGGCTACTCCATTTCCGTTTTGTGGTTGCTTTCCATCTCTCTTACCTCCGTCCAGACAGATTAACAGAAATGCAGACGAGCTAGAGAGATCACAATTGCGTGTCTGAGGAAGTGAGGTGGTATCACGCCAGTGAGTGTGTGAACACTCTACGTCTCGCTTGCATCCTGGGCAAACAGGGATGGATCGCAAAAATGCTCCCTGAACTTAGTTGCGAGCCGGGCCTGTTTACAGATGCTTTGTTCATTCACCACAAAGCGTTGTTTCTCCTCGCAAACCAGTTTGAGCCGACCCCACTGCTGGACATAGCTTCAGCATCAAAAGATATTTTTAATAAAGTGGTCAACAGCAGTTGCGCAAACATTCTAAAGTAGCTTACGAAAACAGCCGCTCGAACGGCCGTAGAGAGAGAAGCCTTCTTATGTACGCTGGAATGTTCGTAGGGCCCCGTTTCACCACCCTCACAGACACAGGGGCTCTTTGTAACCGTTCACTGACCACACAGTACACCAGATCGTTCTGGAATTCTGGGGTTGTTTGTCCTGCAGCATGCAGGACCTGTTTATTTTCTTTGACATTTTTCAATACTGCATGTACTATTGGAGTTTGTCTAGCTGCCACAGTTAATCCTGTGAACCTTATGAAGTAAAATTAGAAATAGACTTTATAGAGTTTCTGAAGTTAGTTGGGAAAATTTTTGCCTTTAATTTCGAAGTTCAAGTTTAGCTGCAGTGAATACGACGGCCTGCTTTTAACAGCTCCAGAGGTGATGAGGAGATATCTGTGTGACTTTCTCTCAAGGATGCTCTCAAGGATGTTGTGTGTGGTATGAGTAACACTGTGGGATCATTACAGTAGTTTACATTTCCTTAAGACAATGAAGCTGTGTGAGGGGGGGGGTCGGTTCTCGGAAACTGAAAGTGTTTTCTACCCTTTAGTGCCCTCATATTTTGAAAAAATCTCCTTTAAATCTTGAACACGAGAAAATGATTAGAGGGGCCCTGCCGGGCCTAATGCGGGTCATTCAGTGACGGATAGACTCCGGAAGCTGGAGAGTTATCTAAGGTGAACACATAATTTATACACAAATACATACCCTTTTTCATATAATTAAGATTAAAAATTTTTTTTTACCATAATTAACTCAACCTGAATCATCTTTTACGCATTCAACTAATCTGTGGGTGTATTTAGCATGTTACAATAAACTAATTATGTTATCTTAAGTTTGTGTGAGTTTATGTGTGTGTACATTTAAAAATTCCATTAAATATAGCTTTAAATAAAATATATAATTTTTTTATGTATTTATATATATATATATTGATATATATATTGATATTTATAATTATTTATAATTTATATATTTTTATATATTAAAGATTAATTACAATTAATCATCCAAAATAAAAGTTTTGTTTACATTAAATGTGTGTGTACCGTGTATATATATATATATATATATATATTTAAAAATACAAACACATGCATGTATATATTTAAAAAAAACACTATGTTTATTCATGAAATACATTTATATATACTATAAAATATGATATTATGAATATATAAATGATTATGCAATTAAATACTGTATGCTTTTATTTATATTACTGTAATTGTTTGACAGCATATATGTAAGGTATATATAAAGTTATTAAAGAGAGCGAGAGAGACAGAGACACAGAGAAAGAGAAACAGAGAGAGAGAGAGAGCGCTTGTATGGATCTGAAGCA
>JAUCNO010000386.1:7279688-7307934 GCA_032353835.1 Enteromius viviparus | reverse complement strand
ATATATACAGTATATATATATATAAAATATACAAAACTTTCTTCTACTCCAGATAGTGGCTTATATATGAACCTCGAGTGCCAAACCAAAGACAATCTGCACAAGTATAACGTCATTGCATTACATCAGTTAAGTTCATAAGTTCAAAGCGCTATCTGGTCATTCTCTGAATCTGACCCACTTGAGCTCACAAAAATACATGTATCGTTGCATCATGAGAATCTAAATGTGTTTGAGTGACCCGAAGGCCTGAACTCTTGACACAAAGCAGAATAACCATGACGCAACCCACACACACACCGTAATGGCCTTGTTACTAATAACAGCACAGCGGAAACGTACTGGTACAGACAGTTCAAGAAGACCCAACATCTGCACTGCGGCCTACCCGTGTCCTTGCTTTTGCAAGTGTGTGAGCGAGACGACTACTTTGGTGGTTATTTCCGCCACCCACCGCCGCCGTGTGTGGCTGAGGAGGCCTCAAGACCTCCAGCGTGTTCTTGGAACTGTTGCTTAGTAGCTTGCGACATGCTTAGAAGAAATAAGTAACTAAAAGGAGAGCATAGTGCTAATATGACAACAACAGTGGTTTGGTCTACTTTATATAAAGTAACTGTTTGTCAAACATTTCTCCTGTTGGCATCACAACTGATAAACTACACTGAAGGCTCATGCGGCCTTCTTGCTCATGTTCGATCTCTGCGTCATCGTACCACACACAGGTTTACATTGATACTAAAATGCATACTGCTATTAGGCAAAAAAATGACCAACAGACGCAAACACTTTTGCAAGTAATGTTACGATAGATGGTTTTTACCCAAACCCCTGTTATTATTCGGTCAGTCATGTGTAAAAAAGCCAGACCTGCTGTTTAGTATGCCACCAACTTACCACCAGCAAAGATATATTAATCATTTTGCCACAGGCTGCTGCAACAGATGGTAACGCATGCACATGCTGCAGCAGACAGAAGCAGACATCTGGTGTGCATCCCCTGTGTGGGCCCTTGGTTTCATGTCAGGTTAGTGATGTAACGGATGTGAGCAGGAACTGTTCATTCATAGACAGCTGATGCCTTGGGGTCTTAAGACTCTAAAAATAGCTCTGTTTAGATTCAGCTGACTGACTGAGGAATCTCATCTTTATTTTTATTAGTCTGTTTCGGCCTCCCCTGCTGAGTTCCCTTTCTTTTCTTCCGTTCTTGTCCTCATCTGTTCCTAAGACTATGTATGTCCTGCTGAAGATAAAAACACAGTTGTGAATTTGTTTAAAAAGGTTTGTGCGTTTCTGTATTTAAAAACAATGTGATGCTTTGAACTGAGCTAGCAAACCGATTAGTAGAATTTAAATGTAATGACATTAAATGAATGTGCATGTACAATTTAACTAGAACATGTTATTTATATTAATGCTGCATGTGTGTGCAATCCTCATGCGAGAGAGTATGTGATCTATTCAGGTGTTTACAGATCACAGAGGCAGTCTAAAAGTTTCATCTGTGACCTTTAACCTGTGTTGAAGGTGAGGAAGCGTTGAGTGAATGGTGTGGAAGTGCTCAATGAGGGGTGTGTGAGGAGTGCTGGGTCGTTAAAGCAGTCTAGCCGTGCGCCACACAGCTCTAAGCTTCCCATAAGGCAGGAAATTCCTCCTATGGGCCGTTCCACACCTGCACAAACATATCGTGCCATAGCACGAGCGAAACTCTACTACTGACACCCAAACAGGTCATGCAAACCCCACAGACTCGATTTAAGATATGTCTGCACTTTATTCTCACTCATGTAAACACACACAATGATTCTGAAGGCCCTAAGAGAGTGAATGTGTGCATTTTATACTGTTTTAGAGAATCACTACATTCATCGTAACACACGAATAAATGCATCTTCATTTTTAGAGTTACAAATAGCGTGAAAGAGGTTTATGTAAGAGGGTTTTTTTCTATCACACCATAGGACACATTGATAGGTCAACTACCCCTTTGTACAATAAAGAACAACTAGTACCAAAATCAACCAATATCTTCTTCTGTGCTCCAAAGAAATCATATACAGTTTGAAATGACATAATAATAAGCAACTGATGACAGTTCAACTGCTAAATATTCCTGTAATATACTGTAGGGTGATTGTTGATTTTTTTACTTTCATTATTACTTTTGTTAAGTTTAAGATCCAGCTACAGTATAATACAATACTCAACACTAAAATAACACATCTAAATGGGGCAGCCCATAGCATCAATGCCTTCATCTTGCAGGAACTGCTGACACACTCCATGAGGTCTAAGATTGTCTTGCATTAGGCCAAGGCCAAGGCATATGGTCTCACAAGGGGTCTAAGAATCTCATCTCGGTACCTAATGGCAGTCGGGCTACCTCTGGCGAGCCCATGGAGGGATGTGCGGTATATTATTCATTTACAATTAAAAACAATTCAAAATTGTTATTTTAATCATCAAATGTATGTTTTAAAAAACCCAAAAAATAAATAAGGTGAATGCTTAAAATACAAAGGTTCACTCAGTAAATGAGAAAAATGCAGAACAACTGAACAAATGTGTGTTAATTGTAAAATTTGCTAAATTTGAACATAATATTAATGAAAATAACTTAAGAATAAAAATTTGACAAGAACAAATATAGACCAACAACAACTAATATTTGATATGTGGAGTCATTCTACTGCAAATGTTTCCTTTATGCATTTGAAATGTTACACGGGCTATAGGCCTATTTCCTTTTTGTTTTAATCTTCATTTTTGAGAAACACTGTTTACAGTAGAAAGAGTCATCATTCAAGATACCATGCTCCTCTGAACAAGACGTGTGATATCAGGCACAACATGTTTCACATCTGATCCATAGATCACAGATTTGGCTTCATGCCTTGCCTTCCTCTCTGGTCTCTCTTTCCTTTCTTCATTCTCTGACCTGACATTCCTGACTACACACTCATTTTTTTGTGAATTACACATGATTATTATAAAATAACTAGTGAATGTCAATTTATTTAATGAGTGTGAGTAAAAGATTATACTTGGCTCACTTTACCTGAAACTGGCCCCTTGATCTACAACATTCAGCCAAAGTGGGCCGCATTATTTTAACAACTTAAACTAATTATTTTTTTCTTAAATAGTTTTTGAATGTTAATCCCTGTTACCTGCTGAAACACATACAACAAGTTCTGTTACAATAATATTTGCATTTTATATTCTTTAGTGAGCAACCTTATAAGTTGGAAATTAAAATTTGAATGACAAAGGGCTAACTGCCTTTCACCCTGAAGGAGTCCTTCTTTGACTTGTAGCCACATCCACCACAGTCATACTGCATCAGCCAAAGTTATTTTATTATTTTTTATATAAGCTGAAATTCCCTTCTGTTTGAAAACACATGTACAATTAAAAAAATAGTGCACAAGAAAAAGTACCTGTGCAAATTAGAAGCAACTGGCAGAGTAGAAGGCCAACTTTCTTTATTTTGCTTTTACTTTAAATTTGACCTGTAGGTCAAATCCTGACAGTATAGTCTTTACATCATGTTAAATGTTAAAAATGAATTTGCTGGCTGGTAAAATTAAAACAGGCCATAACACACCAAGATCCTGCAAAATGTCTTTTCAAAATCTGAAACATAAACACTGCTTACTATTTTTCCTTCATATAATTTGCTATCAGGCCGTGCCTCCGTCTCCCTTTTAAATCTTTTTTTTTCTGTTATTTTTTTCCCTGTAGGCCCTGCTGTGAGTTATTAAGGCACTTGGGTCTGTCTGGTTTTATTTCCAGAGTCTCGTTTTTCTTCAGCAGCAACAGCAGCTGGAAACATTGCCGCCTGACTCACTGCCAGCTCTCACCAACCGGTTCCTCTGCTTCCCTCAGACAGGAGCGAAGGCTACAGCCCAATGCTTACTCAGAAACATAGACCCTGAGGTACCAGACACTGCAAGATGGAAAGGATATTGGGATTCCAGACGAGTCTCAAGATCAGGAGACGCTACAGTATGGACCTAACCCAGGGCTGGACCTCTATTACACGAACAAATGTTAACCGAACAGCATCAAGTCCTATCTACTGTAATACCCAGTGATCGACATGCTGGCTTGGGAACCAACCATTGCTTCATCATTAAGTAATGTACAACGTAAGTTAAGATGTTCTTAAGAGCATGATTTGTAATTGTAGTGGAAATCCAGCTTAAGTCTTTTATGAACATTCCCTCTGATTCTGTCTGGCCTGTGTGAGTGTGGCAGTGAGTTTACGGTGAGAGAAGTCAACAGCGAGCTGTGAGAATGAGTGCAGAGCAAACACGCATGCAGTGTACTAACATCACTTCAGACGTCATCAGGACCAAACATAAGAAAGCGTAAAACCCCTGTCTCACAAAAATGTCAAATGTCAAAAAGTAAATGGTCTGAAGTTACTCATCAGTACAACAGTATGGGATCGGCATGGGATATTTAAATAAAGAACTGGAAAACTACAGGCATAACTTTAGAGCTCATTGAGTTAATCATATATTCCTAATCATATATATATATATATATATAAAACATACATTTTATTAAAAAAATAACACATTTTTCTTCAACTTCGCTACTGTTACACCAAACACTTCTGTACAGCTGGCTCTAAGAACACCAAAGCAGACGCCGTCTCTCGCCAGACTGAGGATGTTCAACAAGACTCCATAAGGGAGTCCATTCTCCCCGAAAAGCTGCTTCTCTCCTCTGTTCAGTGGGACCTCATGATCCCACCACCCAACGAATGTCCCAATACCCATACCTCTGTCTCGGAACTGCTCCGTCAGAGGGTTCTCACTCAAGTACACAACACTCCCAGCTCTGGCGATCCGGCCACCAAACAACTGCTCAGGAATCTTTGGTTTCGTTCACAACTGTTCCATTTGCAACACCTCCAAAACCCCCAGACAGCTACCAGCCAGCCTGCTTCAACCAATGGCCACACCATAAAGACCTTGGTCTCACGTTGCCATAGATTTCATCACCGACCTACCAGGGTAACACGACTATACTCACCATCATGATCACTTTTCTAAAGCCTGTCGACTCATGCCTCACTCATCACTCCCCTCAGCCTTTGAGACTGCTGAACTTCTCTGCAATCAAGTTTTCAGATTCTATGGTCTGCCCAACGATCTTGTCTCAGACAGAGGACCACAGTTTACCTCACGGGTATGGTCAGCCTTCTTTGGACATCTTAACGTGAATGTGAGTTTAACATCCAGGTACCATCCCCAATCGAACAGCCAGGCAGAACGACAGAACCAAGAGGTTATTCGCTTTCTTCGAACATACTGAGGATTGGAGTAGGTTCCTCATGTGGGCCTAATATAACCAGAATTCCCTTATTAAATCACCCACCGGTATGACCCCTTTCCAATGTGTCTTAGGATTTCAACCTCCACTATTCCACTGGTCAGGAGAGCCCACTAATCTCCCCTCCATCACAGACTGGCTCCAACGAAGTGAGGAGATATATAGAGACTACACTCACCTCCTACATGTGTTTGATAAACAGGAGACTTTCTTATAGACATTTTAGCAACTTTCCAGAATGTTCAAAAGTAAAGGTGTTGGTATGCTCGCCTGGACATTCTGGAGCTAGAGCCAGTGAATACAGTAGACCTTCAGTATGGATCCTGAGCAACAAGACCCCCTGCATCACTCTACAATCACATAATCAATTCTGTACCCTGCAACAAACAGTCAATGCTCTTCAAATCCTGCATATGTACAGATTCCCAATCCTCTGTTACAAACAAATCAACTTTCTAGAATACAAAGACAACTAACTGTAAGGCACAGTGAACAAATCAATGATCTGATTTTAAACTTAGTCTCAATACCTTAAATATTCCATATTTGCTAATTGGTTTTAACAATCTGCTGAACAATCTGCCACCATCTACCAAGGACAGGACAACCCTGAACTGTGTCCAACCCTAAAGCTTCACGTCATTTTAAGCTATTTCCAGAGCATAAATCTCAGGCTTTTAGCACCATTACACATACATGCACGCAAGAAAACAGGCAATTTGATTGAACCATGGGAGATCCTAAATAGAAACAGACCAGCTTTTCACAAGCTCACGCAAATTTTTACGTAACTCTCACCTAAGTGCCATAGGTTAAATCTTGCTGGAGGGAGAAAAACCCCTTCGTGAGGCCCTAAGATATAAAAAACATACTGGTTTTATGAGTTGCTTTTAAATATTAGCCCTCTACTAGCGCTCAGTTGTGACATTCACTGTATTCACTTTAACTATATTTCTTTCTCTCCTGGTTCTTCACTATTCCCAGCGAGAAAAAGAGAAAGAACATATAGACATTTGCAGAAATAAAAGTACCAAAGCTGTCACTGGGGCAGAACCTTTTCAAAAGGTACACTTTTGTACCTATTAGTTTTAAATATGTAACAAAATGGACCCTTTAGGTATAAAACATGTACCTTTTGAAAAGGTAGTGCCCCAGTGACAGCTTTTGCACCTTTATTTCTGAGAGTGCAGTACTGTAGAGCACAATGAAATATTTTGATGAGTCTGTAGGAGAAACTCAAGGGGGTTAATTTTTGCAGATCACTGGCTAGCCTGTGGCGTAGGTTTAGTGCAGGTAAAAGCATACTGTTTAGTATGAGTCATGGCCAGACAGACAGTGCAGCTCTCAGGGGCTCCTTCACTGACACAGACAATGCTGCTCTGCCTCCAAATTGGAGTCTGCCAGACACATCAGCCAGATAGATCCAGATTCCAAACAGGCCATGTAATCCACCCGTTTATATAATCTTTTCCTTTGTCCCTGGCTTTTGCTGAAAAAGCAACACAAAAAATCAGAGCCAAGCTGTAGAAATGACAGATTTGCTTACATGACAGTCTCAAAAAAATGTGCTATATGTAATACTAGTATTTTTTATTAGTTAACTTAATAAAATGAAATAATATTTTTTTGGACTGATCAAATTTGTGCAATTGAATCAATGAATTATTTTAGCGTACACACACACACACACATAATTATACACATTATTACTCAAATAGTTCGACACTTCAGCTGGATTTTACCAAACATTTAAGAGAAAGAAGTTTTGTTGAAGTCTAAATTCACAGCAATGTGGAATGTGCACATAATTATTCAGCTTTGTTTGACTGTGAGGGAAGACGCACCTGTGACTAAACATGACTGACCTCCAGAACCCCCGGGTCAAATGCAATGTGCCAAAAGATCTATCTCTGTTTCCTCATCTGAGTAAATGTGATGAAACTTCACTCATCACATGGAAAGACGCAATATATTTAGAGCCTTTCAGTGCAGCGAGGAAAGCTAATGCCTTAGTCATGAAATGACTCCACTATTACATAACTTATCCACTATTATCTAACATCCTACTATTATTTATTTTTTCTGAAAACCACATTACTTCTATATGATCAGCTTTCCAATTTTCTATTTAAATAATCACGTATTGTCCACATATCTTATTTTGGAGGCAAAATAGATGGAGGCAGCCTCCAGAAATAAATTAAATATTAATTCACACTAAATTTGAATAGTAATCACTGTGAATTAAATTTTTTTCAGACCAGATTTCAGATCAACAGAAAGCTGCTTGTTTTGAAAATGACTTCTGTGTGAGCTGTGCTTAATACATTGCCGCAAACTGTCAATAAACAATAAAACGTTTTACTGCAAAAGATTTGCCTAATGTGACCGCACCTTAAGTGTTTTGATATCAAGAGCTAAATTACGTTCGTTCAAGTCTTTTAACTTTCCTGTTTTGCCTTTGGAATCTTCAAAGTATGTTGATGGTCAATATGAGCTGGAGTTATTCAGACGTTGCCAGGAAGATCTGAGAGGTGATATTACCACTGGAATGAGGGTGTTCAAAACAAAACTATTACAAAGCGCATGCAAAGCCATTTTCCAGCATACTTGGACAATGACTCAAAAAACTAAAGGGCGGGTTTTTGGGTGTTTGTTATTTTCCTAAAAACGTGCTATGCAATACCCTATCATGACCAGGCTCATGATCAGTCAAGGCTGAGTGACCACACTACATTAAGACTTTCACCCTGGTTACACCCTTAAGACACACAATCAAGCCTGTCTTCTCTTTCCACAGGTCTGGGTTTACGGCCTATCACATCTCATCTGATTCAGCAGCAGTGAGGTGGAGCTCTAATCTGAGCTGTGGTGCAAATGTACAGCATCAGCTAATAAAGCTGAACATCTGAACCAGCATCTGTATCAGATTTGGGTCAGCTGCGTAGACTAAACAGGTGTCGGTTTTTCTTGCTCTTATGATTTTCAGTCTGAGAAAGATTCAGAGGGCGGCCAGCGTTATGACTAGTTTCAGATGTTTAATGCTGACATCGCTATTAAAGCATGATGTCATTGTGTAGCACTAGGTTGAAGTTCTGCCAAGCTTTAAGTATGATATAACTGAAATTTTTATTGTATTGTCATTACTATGCACGATATAAACAGGAAGCCATAGCAAATGCATGATGAAGTCACTAAAATGAGAGTATCTGTGTATTGTAGATGTCATATGCCATTTATCATGTGTGTTTTTTCTCACAGTGGCTATATAAAACTGTTGATTATCTTTTATATGTGTTTGAAACTTTACAAGGCCTAATTGCTAGTACTTCCATTACTGAAAATAAACATGATATGCTTTATGAACAATGACATTAAGGTTTGTTTACACAGCCGGTCTCGTTAACTGTGTCCTCTACAACGGCATGCTCACACTTCCTCAATTAGAGTGTAGCTGTTTGATATGAACACACACACATCCCGTGAGCCCAAAAGAAAGCTTATCTTATGAGAACAGTTGACTCTGAACTGCGACCATGAATTCTTTTTTCTTTTTCTTCAAATTATATTTTCAGAGTAAAAGAAGTAAAAGCAAAAAATAGGTTATTGTTTGAATTATTATAAAAAAATATAAATATGAACATTTCGGATTGTCTGCATATAAATACTATAATAATATGGATATTAAACTAAATAAATATAAATAATAAATTGTAATATAATTTGAAAAGTAAAAAAAAAAAAGAGTAATTTCTTTACTGTTAACATACCTGAACGCATTTGAAGTGAGAAGTGAATGTTATTCAAAGTCTGAATGTGACCATTAAGTAAATAAGCCGTAACACCTGTAGGTCTTTTTAGGCTGTCAGACTCTGACAGCTCCTTCAGGAAACGCAAAGCCGCATGAATTTACTAGGTGAAAGCAATGTTTTGAACTAAATATTCATTGGGGGAAAAAAACAACATACCACGTTCCTTTGATATCTTTGGATCAGGAGCAGTAAAATTGTGAAGGATAGCGGCGTATCACGCTATGAAACACCTGTTTTGGAAAAAATGGTAAAGAAAAACAGTTAAGTCACACACACTATGAATAAAACATTTACCTTGGCACAAGATGAAACAAAAAAAGGTAGATTTGACCAACAGTACTCAAAGCGTTTTCAGGAAATCAGTTAGGAGTACTTGCCAAATTAAAACGAGAACGAGAGAGAAAATGGTATTCCTGTTAAATCACCCAAAAGCAAACAACTGATGTTGGCATATGAAAGACGGATAATGACTGTTTGGGTACATGGCTTCCTCGCTTCTAAACGAATGAGGCAAATTACACAAATAAATGAAAGGAAGTCAAGTTTCCGTCTCTCTCATTTTCATGCAGTCTATTGAATGCCAAATGAAGTTAACACCTGGGCAAACTGCAGAACTTGAAAGAAAGAGAGAATGGGAAAAAGGTTATTTTTTGGAGCCAAGAAGACTGAACGATCGTGACCTACTCTGCAACTTGTGTATGAAGGTGGCATGCACGTAGTTATAAATGACTGAAGACATTGAAAGAAAACAGAAACTGTAGGGTTGACATCTGGCAGGGTAGCCTGCTAGATTAGACGTGTTGTTAGTAGGTCAAGACACGACAGTTGTCTGGAAAACGTCTATTTTTTTGGGCACCTTTAATATTTTAAAGCAGAATGAGTCATCACGAAGACAACTGCAACTATTTATTTCATGTCGTTAACACTTGACGTCACCTTCGTATTCGACAATCTGTTTCCGTTCGATTATGTCATGTACAGATAACACTGTGTCTTCTTTTGTACCGAACAGAAATCTTTGCCATGGGAGGAATCCTGCCCATGAACCCACATGAATTGCCTTTTAAGGCAAAGCTAAGCACAAAGACGGCCTTAGCTGAATAAGATGCCTTTCCAATGAGGGATTCACCACAAGCGATACTGCTAAAATAAAGACAAAGCTTTTTTATGCACATCCTGTATTTTCATAACTTGGAATTTCAAAGCAAACCCACTCTGAAACACGCAAAGTCTGATCTGATTGTGTATAAAAAGTTAACCACAGCTCCTTTAGGGATTTTATTGTGTCTATATTAATTAAACAGGACAGAACAAACCTGGCTCTAAATAATCGAGTGCACTAGCATGTAAAACAAAAGTGAATAATTACGATGAAAACATCTTAGAGCTCAAAACGTACAATTCAGTTGTAAAGGTAGTTGTGCTTTAATATATTTACATATATTGTGTATATTTACATCACACTCACACATCTTGAAAGTATAGCCACAAGATTTTTACATTCCTGCTGAAAAAAACAATAGAAACCATCACAGTAATTATGGTGATAATAATGTTTTCCACTTCAAATATCATTACGAACATTATAAATCATATTTTTTTAACCACATAATTTATTGTAGTGTGTTTTGGGACATATCCTATTAGGATTTAGTGGTTTTGACAAACAACCAAAAGAGGCAACCAGTAGTTACAGTAGAAAACCAAAGGGTCTATTACAGTTTCTATTAGAGCCAATTGGTTACAGTAAGTTCTTTTATAACCAGTAAAACCATTACAGATTTTGATTATTTTTAGCTTGTTTGTTTTTCAGCAGGGGTGGAACTATCTGGCAAGAATGGTACAAAACAACCATGAATAAATATTATTGAAACACCTTTACACCTTTAAAAAATAATAAATAGGCTAACTGTCAATAGCTATACATTTAATTACAATATAATGAACAAATACTACTAAAACCTATTTTGTTAAACAATGCAAAGCCATTAAATATGGATTAAGTGTAGGCTAATGCTTTAAACATCCGGCACAAGCTACATTTTGGCCCTTTTTTTTATTTTGCTCTTTTTATGTTTTTGCGTAATAGTTAGCATTTAGCACGTGTGGATAGACATTAACTTGTGTTGAACCCGGAACATTCCTTTACATAAACTGCTGAATGATGCAGTTGAGCCATGAATCATCAGGAAAATGCTGTTGAAGACAGGTCCCGGTGTTGAACGACAGGGCGAGGTGCATTTAAGCAGTCATGTTTGTGAGGATTAGCATGCGAGTGCACAGTAGTGGACAGTAAGCTAGCAGTGATAGATTCCTCACCGAATGAGCAGACACTTTCACTCTTTCCTAACCTCACCTCAGCCCTGCTCTGACTCATAACATGTCTGATATTTAGATTCTCTGCTTGAATATGACTGAGGAAAATACTGGAAAATACTCATCATTTGCCATGTTAGCGTTACCTGTGTGACTGCGCTGTTTTGCTAATCTCCATTTCGGGGAAAGAGATTTCAAAAGACTACAATGTTTTGAATGCTGTGTTAAATAGGCTGTGATGTGTTGCTAACTTTTTAACTGATGTGGTGTTATGCCACATGCCGACCTTCATTGTTTGTTATTTGAAAACATCGGTAAGGATGCATCAGGCCAGAGTTCGTAGCTGAGAGATGTGTTTTTGTGTGTGTTGTGTGTCACCCGTCTACTATTTTGCCCTGTTTTGGGGTAACATTCCTGTTCTGCTTGTGTTGGCACTGAAACTCTGTCCTGCACTGGTCACATGAATCAGAGCTTTTCATGGCTGCTGCCACAGACATCCACCCTTCGCTCTCTGAACACACTGTAGAAGGCCAACATTACATCTAAATGAAGATCCATAAAGAGCAATTTACAGTATAACAGCTAACAGAGGAACAGACGGCAAATACTGTATGTACTGCAGTGAATTTCTACGGACTTACTATCATTACAATACATACAAAAATAACAAATCAGTACTTTTTACTCAACAAGGATGCCTTCAAAAACATCTCATTAGGAATGTTTCCTGAGCAGTAATTCAGCATATTAGAATGATTTCTGAAGTTTCAAGTGTCACTGACTGGAGTAATACAATTACCGGAAAAAATTACATTTTAAAATACTGTATAATAAAATATAAGACTTATTTCCTATTTTTGATTAAATAAATACATCCTTAATGAGCATGAGAGAAAAAAAACAACATTTTGGAAAATGTATTTACATTTATATTACATTTTAAGTGTGGTTACAGCATATATACAGTACTTTTTAGCCACTAAATTTAATTAAAGCATGCCAAGTCTTTCCTGAAGTTTTAATTATTTTAAGTTTAGTTTACCTATATACAATATATATACAAGTCTCTTACTTTTCATAAACAGCCAATCACTGTCTAATTTAGAGCCCATAAGACTGAAGACTGGGAAACAGCCTATAAATGTATAGAGTTCCTCAAACATATCTTGTCGTAAAAGCATCTTTCACTCACAGATCTAAGTCTGTTATGACCTTTTTAAGTGTCATTATGGGTGTCTAAATACACTCGGCTTCAGACGCCACATAAGAACAAAGCCATCCTATTTGCATGAGGTTTGCTGAGGCGTCTGCAAACAGCCGATCTCTCTGAGAGATTGAAAATATGGAGCCACATCTATAGAAGTTTCTAGTAACTGCTCTGTGGGTGCAGGAGGAGATGCATACCTTGGCGTTGTCTGGTAAAACAGTAATGTTGGTGTATGTCTAGGGGAATGGGCTGTTGGGAGGCCTATATTTGGATCATTGTTCTTTGTCGTGACAGCGTTCAAACCACAACCTGAATTCCAGGAGAGGACGCAGTAAACTGAGTAAAGTCAGTCAGGCGGCCGTATGGAATATCACTCAGTGTGATTGGTGGACAGAACAAAATTGTACTGGCTTAGTTGTGTTACTGAGGAGACTTTCTCACTGTAAATCGTACAAGAACACACAGAAGACCACAACTCTTCCTTAGATGTTCTGTTTTAGCCTGAACAAAATACCCTAAATGTTTACTGACCATGACCATATTTCTTCCAAGAACTCACAACTGAAGCTATGTGTACAAGATTTTCAAAATAGTTATTCAAGTTAAGTTTGTAGTGTTCTAGTATCTTTTCGTCTTAGCACTGCTCAGTAAAACTGAACTAAATGCAAACAGATGGTTACTATAATCCAAGACTTCTAGAAAAGGGTTTAGTTGCCACTGTTAAGTTTACTGGCTACCGTTATCCAGGCTATGAAAAAGAGGGAAAAACCATCTCAGATTTTCTCAAGTTCTGACCTAAACCCAATGCTTCATTTAGTTGCTGGTAACATTAGACATCTTCAAAACTGGGCTTGTGGCGCAGATGAAACTTAACTGGTTTGCAAATATTCCAGCTTCCTCGCTCAGATCAAACCTTTCAACAAATCAACCACTGTTTCCCACCACATTCCATCCTTTAAGTTTCAAACAAAACAAAACTCTCAATCTTTGATAGCCTTTTCCACAACCCACCCACCCCATCATGCCCCTTTAGCTGTCTCATAAATCAAGCTACCCTTTTTGAGGGACCCAATTCCTACATATTTTGCTCGCAGACTACCCTAAATGTTCTAATGAGCGGTGTGGGTTTTCGTTTCGAGACATGTGATGTTGTACGGTGGGCTCGGGCCAGTCTGGACTTTGAATCAATGCAGTCTGACCCAGCCGCACCATTTCAAAGGGCCAAAACTGCAGCCCGTAACCACCATTAACTCCGTTTGCCGTGTCTGCCACATGTGGTATTTAAACTGAGGCTGAGGGAGGGTCAGTTTGAAGTTTCAAAGTGCGGAACATTCTTTTAATGGCCAGCCAGAAGCCAATTATAGAGGCAGCTGCTTTAGATGGGGTGGCGGATTGAGGGACAAATAATCTTTCTTTGAGTTTATTGCATGGTTCAGCACTTATAGCTGCTTAAGCCTTTTGATTAGAGCCGACCGATAAAGGCAAATACTGATACAAATATTTGCTGGTTTTAAAATCCAATATTCCTGTAACGTTAGGCGTGCTGTCGCAACTTCGCTTCTCAACGGAACAGAAAACAGATTTAATTAAACAAAACAAAGAAAAGCTGAACGAAAATGCAGAAGTCAATGCAGACAAAAACAGGACATGACATAACTTTAACAACGACTAACTAGAACTGAGAAACACAGGGCTTAAATACAAAAGAACTGATGAAAGAAAGTGAGGGCAGCTGATAAACACAGGTGTACAAAATGAACTAATCAGGAAGAAACCATAAAGACACAGACAGGACTGAACCAAAAATACAAAGACGGGGGAGACCACAAGGGTACAAAAAGTAAACAAAAGCACATGGCACATGAAAAACAAACAAAACACATGGAAGGGGAAAAATGTTCAGCAGGGCACACCACAGGCGTGACAATTCCGATATATCGGCCGATTTTTTTTTTTTACACGCAACAAAACATAACAGATTTCCCTAACATTAATTATTTTTAGTTATTTAGGAGTTTTAACTAACATAATATGATAATTCATTTTAAAAAGAAACCTGTTTCTTTTATTGTCAGAACAGAAGAACATCAAAATATATTTAAAGTTCTGATAAATAAAATGTATAAAAATACAAACTGAAGATAAGAAACATAAAGTCCCTTGAATAAAAACACAAAAACAACAACAACCAAATCAACGTTACCAGTTTCAAAAGACTTGGTAAGCTTCATAAATATAATATCTGTTAAATTTTGATTAATAACAACAACATCAAAATATAAATTGCTAACAGTATATGAGGTAGTGTACTGAATCAGTCAATCCTCAATAGCTCCAGTCCGGCAGAGGCAGCTTTTAGTACAAGAATAGTTATTTGTAGTCGAGTATTCACTGAAATATTATTGTCACAATGGAACAGAGGAACATCAAAATATATTATTTTCTGGTCTGACAAATAAAATGTTAAAAATAAAAACTTTAGATATGAAACTTTAAAGTCCTTTGAACAAAAACACAATAACAACAACAACCAAATCAAAGTTACCAGTAAGGGTGTTTCGTCTGTATTTATTTTATTTTTAAATATTCATTTATCGGCCATTATAAATGCCGATAGTTTGGAAAATTCCTAATATCCGCCTGCCGATAAATCGTCGTGCTCTACTTTTTGCAGTGAGACATGTGATGCAACCAGTAGAATTTATGTTGTTACATTACATCACTTAGCAGTACAGTTCTATCAAGCAGAAGCAATCGAATATGCAAAACTGAGATGGCATTCATGTAATCATCCTAATTTACGATGGTTGATTATTTGGCGTCTGCTGATATTTGGAATCAATACAGTTATGTTCAAAAAATATGCTTGTCCCCTGAATTATTATGATAAATGTTAGACTGGAAAGGCTTGTGCAGCAGAGGTGTTAAGTGTGGATTTTATGCCTTTCATATGGTCAATCCCACAGAAGCATTTGTGAACTGTTGTGGTTCAAATACCGTAAAGCAGGTTGGAAAATATGGACCATTTTTGGCATTTCTATAAACATAAAGTGAAGCATAATTCAACGAGGCTTAAACCTTCAACACATGTGAACCGACTGAACCCAAAGTAGCCTCTTTTGTGGAAATGCTTATAGGTATATTTAATGAATTCTGTACATTTGTACAAGAAGAAAAAAAATTACTTTGCAGTCATATTTACTGACTGACTACAAGGCTTCAGCTATGGCATCATCGCAGATAGGATGGGCGGAGAGGAGAGCTGATGATGTAACTAGAGGAGAAGTGAGAGATGCATGGGCGTGAGGAACGTCAGGAAAATCCCATGAGGAATGCTCCACTAAATCCCACAGGAATGTGGCCGCAAAAACCTCTGCTGCACAACAACCAAGCAAATGAGGGCATCCCTCTACCACCATCACCACCTCGCCAGTCAGACATAGGAAGCTCTGAATAGGAAGTGACTTCACAAACCAAAACATAGGATTCCCAACTGCTTCATTTCCACTGTTTACTCTTATAAACAGCATTACTCTTTCTTTGATCCTTGCTAAAGACTGTGTCAAAAGCCACAAACCTGAAGACTTGCATGACCAAATTGCTTCTGTTGAATAGGAAGATTTGTGTATGGGAGTGGATAGCAAAATTGCAATAGATATCCAATAGAATCTATTATTAGTGAATTTCTGTAGACTGCAGTCACAGCAGGCCTGTTTTCCATCTTTTTAGCCTTCTGTACAATTATCTTGATACATGATCTCTACACATGCATATTACTTGTTCGTTCTTTGGATGGGTCCAGTCACTTTTCAACAATCACATTAGACTAGACAAAGAGGCAGTCCAAAACAAAGACTTGGTTTGGGTAAAAACACCAGTACTGTATAGAGTCATATTTTGCTTGAACATTGGTAATCCGAGCACTCAAATTAACTGGTCTGGGTGCTGTCCAGACAGAAAGAAAATGGGATCTTGGAATTCTGCAGTGATGGAAAATTGCTTCTGGCAGCCAGAATATGGCTCCGAAGTATTCAAGCTTTGTTCGTTTTTGTCTAGAGAACAATAAACAGGCTCCAAATTATGTGCAGAACACCCACCTGCCTCCTAACCCTGACCCTACACGTCTTGGGAGGAAAGTCATGTGACCACACACCCTTTGACTTCTGTCAACAGGTTTTCATTTCCCTAATGCCTGGAATCTTTTCCATTACATCATTAGATAGTGACCTTTGACCTTTCTCAGCAACTCATACATGCATACTGTCTTAGCTAGCCAAATTTAGTCTTGTTAGCTAGTCGCGTCACTCTTACCAGTTTTAGAATCGGGTCGTCATTTACAGCCACCTTTAACCGCCAGTTTTCCAGCTCACTCTTTAAACAGTTACCTTTTTCACCTCCCAACTCTTTTACGACATCATCAGCTTTTCCATCATCTTCTTTTAGAGCAGTGTGCCAGCTCGAACAAACTCTAGGAGGGGAGTTACAGATATGTTTCTGTTCAAAGACCTGGCAGAAAGTCGTTTCTGAAATATTCTGTTGGTGGTAAAGTTTCAGTCCACCTTCATCCTCCTAGGGAGGTAGTAAGCATGACATTAAAGTTTAGCAGAGCTGAAAGTATTTATCTTTGCTTCATTGAGGCAGGAATGTAGCTGCAGGCACTAAAAGACCTTAATGCAGAGTACGAAGGTAAGAACGGGATTCTTACACACACCTGAATTGCGCCACACACAGCTATGTTTATTTAGCCGCCAGACTATGGTCACAGTCCATCCATCTCAGCCACAGAAAATCACACGCACAGCACACTGTTAATGAACAATACTTAATAAGATATTATGCTTATATTAAAAACATATGTATACTAAAAACTTACAAACTGACTGAACATTGAAAACAGTAAAAGACATTACCTTTTTATCATAATGTATGTAGCTCATGGATGTAAACACCTTTATTTGTTAATCTTGACTTGGGAAGTGAGGTAATAAATTCAATATCAGTAAAAAACGTTTCTGGCACATTCAATTCTGTCAAACTGTACTTTATCGTAAAAAATGCTAAATGTAATATGTGCCAGAAAAATATCTATTTTCCATTAAATATTAAATTCTATTTCTATCATCAAACTGTTGAAAAAAAGAATCAATGTGGATGAAATACAGTATGAATTAATAACATGTATGATTACAGCAGTTACAGTCTCACACCAACCCCTTTTCATACAAACATAGTACAATGCCATTTACATGAATAATAATAAACTGATTTATAGTATAACTAAAAAATACTATATTAACTGTCATCAGCATTTTGTTGTAGGCTTACATCTAGCATCATGAACATCATAATCTCATCAGTAAGGGGTTTGGAGGGGGGTGGCAGCAGCTTTCAGCCCAGTCAGAATGAGAGGTTGTTGACAGACAGGGCACATTACAATCCTCAACACCGGCAACACTGTTTCCAGACTAGAAAGAAAGAGTGTGGACAAGAGAATGAGCAGAAGGGTGGGGGGGCAACCAGAGAGCCCAGAGTGAAGATTCCCATATAAGGCAAGTCTTCCTCTGAGACTTTGTGCATGTAGTAACAGTATGTCTGCTGGCAGGGGGATAACATTCCTTCACCTCCCGTTTCTTCTCTGGGAGTTTTTCATTTCCGATTCGCCGGCTGGCAAGAGGCAGTGCTCCCTTTCATAAGAGTGAGGAGGGGAGTCTGGGGATCCTTCTTCTTCTTTCTTTTTTTTTTTGTTAAAAAAAATATACAAACGGTACAGTCTAGCCACTTTCCTGCTGCCTTTCTGTCTGTGCTCCGTCTGCTGTCTGAAGGCGCAAAATAGAATCGCACCTGCACTGTAAAACACACAGCTGACTAAACGTTATTAGCCAGGTGAAAGTTTACAATTACAGAAAAAACATTCAGATTAAAGCAATTGGTCAAAATCCAGATAGAGATCCAGTGCCACAATAAAACAAATGTAAGATGTGCAAAAATTGCTTTATGCAAGTCTAATAATAGTGATACATAGAGTTCAAAATAAATATATTCAACATGGGGTCTAAAATAACATGCAGCAAAATGCCACTGACTTCTATTGCCAAAAATAAAAGATGTTCATTTATAGGTGAACTGTCAATTTTAACTGATGTATATCAACCACTAATAAAATAAGACTGTCAATCACCACATAGTTATTTAAGGAACAAAACACTGAAGACAAAAATCTTATTAAATCTGAAAAACAGGCAGACATTCAGCAAGACAATTTGCTTAAACTACCACCAAGCAACGCAAGGTAATGCCAAGATTGCACTTTTATTTTGCTATGTGACAGCCCAGGAATGTAGGATGGCAGTGGTTGCAGGTTTAGTGGAGGGGGAGAGGGGAGTGGAGAGTGGAGGGGGGGCAGGAAACTAGGAAGGAATGCCAGGAATGCCCATGTTTATCCAGCGTTCCATTGAGGTGGAGGCAGTCCACCGCAGAGCAGCGTGTATAAAGGTGGCTCAGCTGCTGCTGGAGAATCAGAACACTCCAAGTCCTCCAGAGAGAAGCAACAGTCGCTCGACACGGCTCAGCCTAAACTTCATACAGAAGCTAAACTCTAGCTTTCACTCGACTCGATCAGGAGGAACTGGAGACTACACAACGAGATCGCCTTGATCAAATCTGAAGAGAAGACTGCGTTACAGCGGCAAGACGTTGTAGGATCCCAAAAGAAGATTTTTCTTTTTTAAAAGCGATTAAAGAAATCATGTTTTCTGGAATGAATCTAAGAGTGATTGCTCTGCTGTGCCTGACTTTCTGTGGATGGGTAAGTCCTTTTAATGCACTTTTATTACGAGAATAAAACCACTATCCTGTTTAAACACATCTAGATATTCAGGATTATTCAGGACTATAACTTTAGTCTTTTCCCCAGACAAATTCCTCATTTTTACCCATTTTCAAAATCATTGTTAAGCAAATGTACAACGTCTTACAAGAACATGTGTCTTATTCCTCAGGCTGTAGCTCAGGAGTGCAGTGGACAATGCCAATGCCCTGATGTACCACCCAAGTGTTCGCCAGGTGTGAGCTTGGTGCTGGACACCTGTGGGTGCTGCCGGGTGTGTGCCAAGCAACTGGGCGAGCTTTGCACAGAGCGAGACGTTTGCGACCCCCACAAAGGCCTTTACTGTGACTACGGCTCCCCAAGCAACCGCCGCATTGGGGTCTGCACAGGTAAGGATCTTTTCGCTGACATACAGACGCTGAATCTATAGTTGTTGAGTTGAGCCAGAGTTGTAAACCACCTTCTGTCTCCCTCCCACAGCAAGAGAAGGTGCCACTTGCGTGTTTAACGGGATGGTGTACCGCAGTGGAGAGTCCTTCCAGAGCAGTTGTAAATACCAGTGCACGTGTCTGGACGGTGCTGTAGGGTGCGTGCCCCTCTGTGGGATGGACATTAGGCTCCCCAGCCCAGACTGCCCTATGCCCCGTAGGGTGAAGGTCCCAGGAAAGTGCTGCGAGGAGTGGGTGTGCGACTCCCCTCACCAGAACACCTTTGTGGGATCAGCTTTGGCAGGTGAGCATTCCTCGATCTTGACTGTTCCCTGACTCAGACTTGGTGATTCAGACACAGTAATGGTTTCCATTAAGGAATGCTGGTTGGAATTAATTGATTTAATCCTTTCAAGAGTATGATGACATGGAAGGAATCTGATGAATAATGTCTTGTCTTGTCTTGTAGCTTACAGAGAGGAGGAGACATATGGTCCCGATCCCTCCATGATGAGAGAGAACTGCCTGGTTCAGACCACAGAATGGAGTGCATGCTCAAAGACCTGCGGGTTGGGAATCTCTACCAGTGTCACCAATGACAACCCTGAATGCCGTCTTGAGAAGCAGTCCCGTCTCTGCATGGTCCGCCCTTGTGAGTCCCACCTGGAGGAGAAAATCAGGGTAAGCAGCAACTTACCTACTTAACCAAAGACCGCGCAGCTCACTCGTGGTTCCACTGGCGCTTGATGATGACGACATCACTAACGTTTCGTTCTTCCTCTTTACAGAAAGGGAAGAAGTGCATCCGCACACCACGTGTCTCCAAACCAATGAAGTTTGAGATTTCTGGCTGCACCACTACCAAGGCTTACAGGCCCAAGTTCTGCGGCGTTTGCACGGACGGTCGCTGCTGCACCCCTCACAGAACCGCCACCTTGCCCATGGAGTTCAAGTGCCCCGACGGCCAAGTCATGAAGAAGCAGATGATGTTCATCAAGACCTGCGCATGCCACTACAACTGCCCAGGGGAGAACGACATCTTTGAGTCCATGTACTACAAGAAGATGGTCGGTGACATGGCGTAAGGAGACAGCGGCAGCGATGCCAAAGAGTTCCATGCAGTTACTGTCCACTTGAATCGAACAGATATCCATCTCATATTTCAGCACAAAGTACTTGTTTGTCTTTTTATGGTTTGTTGCTTTCATTTTACGTCTTTTTTCGTGTATGTGTCTGTATCTTGTACGTGGACTCTAGATTTATATGCTGTATGTGTATTCATTTGTCAAGGTGGATGTTTAAGGCTAGGGGGGTGGGAATTGTAAATTGACCGGGCTCTGTTCGGACGCCCCCTAAAAACAATACTGCACTATCGTCCGACTCTGTGACGCCCAATGTCACTGATTGGCAGATGACGCCAAGCCCCTCCCCTAAACTGTGGTGGGCCGATTCAGATTCTGAGAGCAAAAATAGTAAGAAACGGAAGGCAGCTTTTAACCCCAGAAGCTAATCGCCTCACCAAGCTGAGAGAAGGCGGAAGAAAGAGACAGAGATAAACTGATGTGCTCTTATGTTTTAGTTGATTTTTTCAGCTCAGAGTTTGAGCTGATTCGAGATATGAAGTTTGGCCAAGATCTAAGAAGGTTAATATAGCACTGAGAGTTTGACTTCGACTGTCTGGCCCCTCCTGATAGGAGAGGGTCAGTACCCCTGTCAAAAAGACTGGATGAATTGTAGCTTCATTCTTTTTTTTAATTACAGTATCTATTTTTTGAAAGCTGTAAATAATGTACATATTTTGTACAGCTTAAGTTAATTTAAATTCAAAGCATTTGATGTCTTTCTTGCTTCACCATGTTTAATAATAGCTTCATGTGCTGACTTGACTGTTCTTACAGTTTGTCCAATGTTTTATTGAGAAGTGTGGCCAAAAAGTTACATGTTTTCACTTTTGTAGTTTGAAATAAAATATTATATTTTTTATATAAACATTGTCATTTGAGTCATTTGGAATCTGATACAGACACTGACTGATGGTAACTATCCATCCTGATGTCAATCACATGTGAACACCACCATGTATTCACAAAAGCCCATCGTGTTCACACATGATACTTCAGTGCCATTTTTTCATTGTGTACGGTCCGTCAAGCTCAAGACACACGCATGTCCTTCATGTATGTACATACACAAACATACAAATATAATACAGTGCATAGATAGACACTCTCATTAGCACACAAGTTGTGCAAGCGTTTTTCAGAATGTACACATAAATTGATATACACTGTTTTTGAAAGACGATTCTGAAGCTAAACTGCATGCATTTGACTTTTTAGAGTAACCAGACAAGGCACACAGAGAAGCATAAATGACCTTAGTTCAAAAGCAATGTGCGATGTAAGCTAATGAGAAACTGCATGTCTTCATGGATACATACACACGGAAAATATTTAGTCGAATATACAATAAGCAGTAACGTTAAGCACAGTAACGGTTTCAAGAAGCGACAGTAACAAAATTGTGTACCTATTTGAGATTATGAGTGTAACGGATCTATTAAAACTCAAAGGATGTCCAATTATAAAGGTATCACGCAGCAATAGATATAAACACTGTTAAACGATAAAAATACTAATGTTGTCACTGATGTTGTTAGCTATGAGAAACATACACCTTTAGGCAGTTTTTAAAATAAAACTTTAAAAGACCTACTTAATTGCTTGATTTCGTAATCGGGTTTTCAACATAGGATGATACAGCCTGGACTCGCTCTGTCTGCAGACTACAAACCATTGAAGGTACTGTATGTACAATGAGCGCCCTCTAGTGCATCTATGTGGTAGTGAAATATTTCTATTCAGAAGCTGTGGACTGTAGAACTTCTCATTTCTAGAAATTAGATTAATTTCTAACCAATTTGACTTAAAAGGAAAAGTTAAAAAAGTACTTTAAATTGGGGCCTAGCAGGGCACAAATTTATTTTCTATTTATAATGTTCCACTTACAGGTGCATCTCAATAAACTCGAAAAGTTTATTTCAGTAATTCAACTCAAATTGGGAATCTCGTGTATTAAATAACTTCAATGCAATCTTTTAATTGTGATGATTTAGGCACACAATTAACAAAAACCTACCAATTTACTGTATATTTGTTCCCTCTTTCCAATTACAGTTACACTACATGGTGGTCCCAGTGACATAAGATTTGAGTGAAGGAGACAATATAGCATGCCACTAAGGTATGTCATTATGTATACTCTTCAAGTCAAGTCACTTTTATTTATATAGCACTTGAAACAATAAAAATTTCAGTCAAACTGGAACATTTCTTGTCAATAATGCAAGAGAACAATCACAAAAAGTTAATTGTTCAGTTGAAGTCAGTGCATTGTTGATTCATTGATGTCAGTTCAGCTCTCTTTCAATAGCTCAGCTCTGTCCAGCTGAAAATACTGCCAGAAAAGACATCCCCGACTAAGCAAGCCAAAGGCAACAGTGGCAAGGAACCAAAACTCCATAGGTGACAAAAATGGAGAAAAAACCTTGGGAGAAACCAGGCTCAGTCGGGGGGCCAGTTCTCCTCTGGCCAGACAAAACCAGCATGATGTGGTTCAATTGCAGGCTGAAGCAGAAGTCAGATTGTGCAGAGGAATCATCCGGTTCCTGATGGCCGTCTAGTTGACAAGGTCTTCGCAGGTGATCTGTCTTTAGGGCCTGTCTAGCTGACATTCTTTACTGACATTCAGGGCTGTAGAGGTCGTCTGGATACAGCCCAGATCCAGATGCCAACAGTGATCTCAGAACAAGGGTGAAACACAGTGATATTAGCATAGATTCCATTCTTCTCTGGACATAATCAGTAGCCAGCATCTGGTATGTATATATATATACAGTATGTATATCTTCTTTGATCATACTTAATCAATATGTTCCTTTTTAGAATCATTACAGCCACGGGAAGGATTAAAAGGCACAGTCCCTTGGTATCCCTCTTCAGGAACTCCATATGGCACTGAAAAAAATAAATAAATAAAGTTACACGAGGTCCTACAGAATTGATCCAAAAAATGTTAAGAATTGTTTAACTATTGTAAAGATAAAATGTTAAAATAGTAAAAATATAAAAACTTTTGTGTATGTAGTTTGTAACTACAGTGTATGTACACATTTGTACATAGCATTAACAACCCCAATGTTTCTGTAATCACATATATGTAACAATGTTCAAGTAAATTTGCTGCTTAAACATCAGTACCATTCATCTATGATTAAAATCATATTTTAAGGTTTAGGTGAAGAGACATGACACCTCCATCACTGGATCACCCCCTATTCTAATTAATCTTATACATACTGTGGTTATATCATTCCTGTTACAAAAAGGGTTGTTACCAATGTTCTGTTACACATTTGTGCGTACACAAACCTGTCTGAGGGTTGTTACAGAAATATTACAGCGATAGATACTAGGTACCAATGTGAACTTTCACTGTGGTTACATACTAGCTACACATCTATGGAAGTACACAGGTATTAGAATCACTCAATATAAAGTCACACCAAATTAATAAAAGCATGGACTTTTGCACACATAGGGCGAAATAGTTAATAAACATACCATCTCTGTCTTGATCCTTTGTTGTATTAACATAGCCAGCAAAAAGAATAATGAAATCTCCTTCAAAATCCGCACTCTTGAGGATAAAGTCACCACAGGGCAAGTTCAAATCATCATAGAGAACCCATCGATCGAAGATGTCTAAGACCGCAATTACATGACTACAGCAGGAGACCCTTGTTAACAGCAGAAACTGGAGTTCAAAGGTCCTTAAAGAAAAGCCAATAAAAAGCATCAGATACAAATGTAAAAGAAAAAATGTAGCAATTAGAGTATTACATGTAGGTCAATGCCTTTGTGAGGCATTTGACAACAACACATGCATCTCTTCTGACCAGTCAAATTATATATGGATCAGAATGTGACTCAAAATAATGCACAGCTGTTGTGCTTTTCATGTCATAACTGAACTACAGTAGCTGGTAAATATTTACAGTAAGTAGTACTTTATTTCAAATACTACTTATTTTATTCATTATTTGATAGAAGAGAAACAGAAAAGGAGCTAAAGGAGAAAGATGGAGGAATGTGGTGACCAGGATCAAACATGGGTGGCCTTGAGCAAGTACATTACATGTCTGTTTTGGGTGTGTGCTACCATCAGGTACTTGGCCTGAAAAATCAAAGAATTAATTAATTTTTCCCTTTTAAGCTTTTTTACCTGCCATAATCATCATCAACATATAGAGGTGGTGCAATATCCAGTCGTGAGTGAAGTGGCTTGTGGTCAGGTATGGTGACCCATACTTGTGTTTCCACTAGAATGAGTAAAGGTTGGAGATCGCTGAAACCAAAGCCATGCACATCTCCAAAATGTTCAAATTTTCTGAAGTAGAGAGGAGACAATATTAAATGAAGAGGTTTAGGACATATTTGACAGAAAATTGGGATTTAAATGCAAAATTAGGTGTTTAGTGCAAAAAGGACACAATTCACAATCAGCACATATTTCAGGAGTATGATATGTTATTATCCATAATGAGAGTTTTACTTTGTAGATCAAGCAGAGTATGAGCTTAAAATGAATTTACCTCAGGGTCTTCTCGCTCAGTTGTTTAGCATGTAGTGAGCTATGGTCTCTTGGCAAAACAAGTTCATTCAGCATGTCCAAATGATCCTTTGGCTCACTCCAAGCATCGATTTCATACTTTTCATTATCAGATCTATAGATGGTCACCTTGGATGTGGGATAATCAAGCAAATCAAGCCAAGCAAACAGCCAAAATGCTTTGGCTTCATTATACATTCTGTGTCTTAAGAAGACCATAAGTGCTCTCAGCTTTTCAAAAGAATTAAAAAGAGATGCAATACGGTCATATTTCATAAAGCAAATAAAAAAGGCCATCAAAAATGAATCAGGGACACACATGTTAATGAACATGAACCGGCCAAATTGACCATCAGCTTTTAAAGAGATGGTGTCGATCTCCATACATTCCGATCTAGAAGAGATAAAAAGGGCACAGATACTAGGTGAATTAGGAATTACTAAATAAAAAGTGCAATAATCTTTTTAATTGTTTTATCAGTCTGACCTTGCCAGGGTGTCTTTCAGCAACTCTTCAGCTATTTTGGAAACAACATGAATCCATATTTATTGTACTTTTCTTAAATTGTATTCCTAATAGTATATAATTTTTTTATTTTCATACCTTTTTTCAAGAGTTTGCTGTATTCTTGTGTTAGACAAGACTTCAGTTCATCTCTGTTTTACAAAAGAAGATTACATGTAAACAAAATATTGAATAATTTTACATAGCTTATTTCATTACAACTTTTTGGTGGGGATTCAAATATAGATTGTTTCCTATAAACGTTTTTAACATCACTTAAATTGCACACATCAGATGTACGAGCTTTGAAGCAAATCTAAATATTTTTCAATGAGCAGCTCCCAAAAAATGTTGAAGAACATGTTTATAGTTTTGTGAAGTTTAGGATTACAATCAGTGTTTGGTGCTTGAACATCATTGTAATGTGGGGTCCGTGTTGTGATGTGCGCCGGCAGAAAGGCGAGGACAAGGAAACTCAAAAAATGCAAACATTTAATTAATAACTCCAACTAGAACAAACAAAGGCTGACGGGGCAGCAGGAAACAACGACACCACATAACAAACACATCATTTACGTTACTTTAACAACGACTAACTAGAACTGAAAAACAAAGGGCTTTAAGTACACAGAAATAAATGAGCAAAAGTGAGGGCAGCTGGAAAAACATAATGACAAGAACAAACCAAATCTAGACAGGACTGGACTTTACCAAAATTACAGAGACAGGGGGGACAAGGCAGACAGACACGAAACATGACAAGTATCATTCATCTATGATAAAAATCAGATTTTTAGGTTTAGGTGAAGAGACATGATCAAAACTACATTTTGGGATCAACAAAACAAATATATGTTGAAACATGGGGACGAGGCGTGTACTGGTATTACCCCCACTTATGTGTAACTACACTGTGGTTACAGTACATATTATGTAGTTACAATGTAAGTACACAGGTATTTTAACTTTTTTTAATATCTGATGCTTAATCTACTCTCTGAACCTGTCGAATTGTCATTGTAGCCGATAGCTCTCACGAAAGTACATCTGAAAATTCATGTTTAATCTTTCAAACCGTATAGCCCTAAGAATGTTCTTGTTGCTTACATGAACTTTCTTTTAAAAAACATGTAACATTCATAATTACCTGGATATTTCGTTTTCCATGTTTGATTATCTTCAGGCTAGTTCTGTAATGAATACCGGCATCTAAGGCAGGAAGTATACAGGAGCAGGAGGAGCTACAGTATGACATGACAGGAAAGAGGTATTACATACAGTATGACGTCATTCACAAGGCCACACAAGTTTAATGTTTCTATATTGTGTGTTATTCAACTGTTAATTGTAAGGTACCCCATACTGTACTGTAGGTTGATATGATATAATATTTGGGCAAGATAAAAAAACAAGGCTGAAATGTCAAGAAGTCTCTCAAGAAACTGTGTGCCACGTGTTGGAACCCATTCCTCAGCTGGATGAGGAATCATTAAGAAGCCTAGGGAGGCTATACACTGCAGACTTATCTGACAGGCAGCAACTTGGCTGATTGGACATGACTGTGAACAGGTGTATCACATGGACTCCAGACTTGGCTTCTTGTTAAGGGTGACCTACATATGTGGCTTTTCGTGCCGTGGCTTGCAGTTTAAATATGCAAACAAGCATGGTCCTTGGATTTTAATAAATATGTTGTGTTTCACATCCAACAGGTGGTGCATCGAACAACAGGGTCACAAATGGTCAAACAGCTCCAGCACCGAATGTTTTTTTTAAAGCCCCGAATCGTTTGGTTATGTTAACTTTATCAAAAAAGTTTTTCCAACACATAGCTTATTATACAATAATATTCAAAGCTAATTTCCAGAACAAGATGCAAAGCAGACTAGACTCACACTAATTCAAGTCAGAAAGTCTGGATACACATGCAAGACAAAATCAAAACATTTACAAAAGACAGCATGTACATATTACCAGTGTTGGGGAGATATGTAATACATTACTTATTTACTTTGCTGCTTTAATGATCCAGTTCAACCACACTTACAAGCAAAAATGACTCCAAAAACTAACTATTGTGCTTCATTGTTTTTTATTGCTGAAGAGTATTGAACTTTCTTCTCTTGTATTCTACTTTAC
>JAUCNO010000386.1:7258723-7279588 GCA_032353835.1 Enteromius viviparus | reverse complement strand
TTTAAGACCAAACAATGGCAATAATGTATTTTAAGATATCTCAGTGCAAGCCTTTTCCAGTTTAGACAGCTCTTAACGTTTATTTTAATCTAGGACTAGTCTTAAACCCTGTTCGTGAAACTATATTTAGCAGCCTATTACCTTCCTTCTCTCAAAACACTCACTTTCCAGTGAGTCTGTTATATTAATTCGGATAATTAACAGCAGATAATTAACGGGAATCATGAAGCCGTGAGAGCAACGACACCCTTTACAAAGAATATAATGAAAACGTCATATTCATGGCCAGGTGGATGAATACAAGCCATTTTTAAGCTTCGGCAAAGCACCTCACCCACTCTCACAAACACACACACTCACTTTTGTTCTCTGTGCTATTGTATGTCGTGGAAGGCTGAGTCTGTAAAGCCACTTCGTTCATTTCTCTCTCTTCTCTCTCTTTCTCCTCCCTCTCTCTCTCCTCCGCCCTTCTCTTCTGCTCTTTCTCTCGTGCCTGTTCCTGGGCTTCCAGAAGTCGGGCTTGGGCCTGACGCTGTTGTTCTTCCCTGAGTTTGGCTTCTCGCTCCTGGGCAAGTTTCCTCTGGCGCTCTGCTTCCTCCTGCTCCAGACGCTCCTGCTCCAGCTTCTCCAGTCTAATGTAAACATGAGCAAATTGAGTGGGTAAAAGAGTAGGTGTTTAACCTAACCTTTTAGGGGGAATATTTGAAGAAAAATATCAAAAGAATAGAAATCTTATATGGAAGAAATATATGGTGATAAATTAAAGTTTTTGTTTTTTACAAACCTGAACCTAAACTGAACATAAATATAAAACAAAAAAACATATATATCTCAACTATATAACGTGTTGTTCATTTATGTGGAAACTCTGCAGATGGCTTGATAAATATGCAAGTCTGCGTGTGTGTGAAATCAAACTTTTACCTGGCAGCCTCCTCCTCTTTCTTCCTCTTCCTCTCCTCCTCCTCTTTCTTCCTCTTCCTCTCCTCCTCCTCTTTCCTGAGTCTCTGTAGCTCCTTGAGTTTCTCAGATCTCACCCTCCTGAGCTGCTCTAGGACATCCTGCTGCTGACTCTGCCTCTGTCTCAAGTCCTACAATGTTACCCGCACAATTCTTTAACACACACATCATGTTAAGAACAAAACTTAGGATAATATGGTGCAGGTTCAAATACACAATATGAGGTATTGCATTATGCCAGCTTTATGAACTGCCAAAATAAACTTAAATTACCACTATTGAGTGATACTAAGCCCTTACATATCATATGTTCCATTAATGTTATTTCATAAATATAAAATATAAATACTGTATATATTTATAATATATACAATTTAATATATATATATATATTTAAAACATTTATTTAAAAAATGCATTAAAACAGAAATATTATTATAAGATAAGTGTTTTGTATTTTGATACATTTCTAAAAAATTATTATTTATTTCTTTGGTGGCAAAGATGTTTAACATGTTTTCCCAAAGCTCAGATTTTTTCTTGCAGCTTAATAATTGTTTAGCTTTTTATATCCTGGGTTTATTGCTGCTTAAACATAAATAAGGTCTAAAATAAATTTTTAGGCAGTAGAAATCTTTAGTGTAATTAATGACACCATTATGAGGTGATGGAATGGCACAGACACAAAGATGTTATGAGGTCATGAGGTCAGACATTAAGGCTCATTTCAGTATACTATGGGTAAAGTGAGACTTCATTCATGGAGAAGAACTAGGGCAAAAGGTGAAATGAATGAAAGGTAGGCGGCTTCGAGATGAGTGTGAGTAAAGGAATGATAAAGACAGGTCAACCTTTATTAGAAGGAAGAGATTGGTTAGGCAGCCCAGCAAAGAGAGAAGTCCTTGAAGCACACAGTCATCCATTTCTACAAACTATAAAGTCGGCCGTGGGAAAAGAGGAAGAGAAGAAAGAAGAGAGATACAGTGGGAGGAAAGAAAACAATAAAGTGGACAAAAAGAAAGGAAAAAAAAGGCTCGGAGCAGAAAACATTAGATGTATACTAAACAATAGCTGATCACCACATGTATAACGCTCAGGTTTCTGAGCAGCCAGTGAAGTAAGTGTGTTAGTGATAGTGTTTGTGTGTACAGTTTTCTTTAGTAGTGTGAACATTAGTGTGTAATGAAGTGTTATATATGCCTTCAGGGCTGGGAGTTGAGCTGTAGGTTTTAATCACAGGAAAATGGAGAACAGCGAACTAGTGAGTCCCTCACAGGGACATTAAGGTTTAAAATAAATTCGAAGAGAGCAAACCTCCACCCAAAGCCCACATTAGCTTTAATCAAAACACACCACTTTAAATGTTGTTGAGGTTTACACTGGGAATGCAAGACAAGCCGCTGACCTTAATTTCTCTGTTGTACTGCTCCATTTGTGAGAGTTTGGCAGTGGTCTCTCTCTCCAAAACATCCAGCTGCTCCTTCAGCTTCCGACAGCTCAGATCTTTCTTGCACAAACTCTGTTTCACATCATTTATCAAAGGACCTGAAAGGGGCAAAGGAATGAGAGAAAGAAGGACATTAAAAAAGCCAATGTACCCAGGCCTTCAATTCAAAAGAGATGAAATGGACACAGTTGAAATGAGTCATCCACCCATCCATCCGTTCATTCATGGATTTAGGTCTGTGTGAGAGCTCACTTGAGTTGTTTTGGGTAAGATGTAGAAGTCTCTCTGTCAGTCGCTGTTTCTCAGGACCGAGATGAGTCAGCTGCCTCTGCATTTCCTGCAAAAACACATTTATATATAATATTATTTAATTTATTTATTTTAAGAAAATAAGTCTAGGCCCACCCATACTTCCTGTGACGCTACATTCAATTTCGCGAGCAAAGTCAGTCTGGTAAAGCAGCCGTTTTAGAGCACTTCTGTTCCCAAAAAAGTGGGAACCAATGAGAAACAAGCTCCCTCCCCCCAAAACAGTAATATTGTGAAATTTACTGCAAATGAAAGATGATTGAAATATATTTTATAATGTAATTTTTTTAAGTGTCATATGATTCTTCAGAAATCATTCCAATATGCAGATTTTCTGCTCAACAAACATTTTTTTTCTTATTAGCAATGTTGAAAATAGTTGTGCTGCTTAATATTTTTTGTTAATACCATGAAGTTTCATAAAGTGTAAAAGAACATTACGTTAACTAAACAGCTTATCGTAACAATCTGAATAAAAATCTACTTCTTGAAAATAAATTACTGATCATACACTTTTACACAATAAAAGATTGAAAAAGACAAAAAAGTAGTTAAAAATAATGAATGCAATGCTATTCATGCAAAAAAAAACATAACCTACCTCAAACTGTAACTGTAGGGAATTGATATCCGTAATACGACTATCTCTCTTCTGATTGATCAGGTCTAGCTCAGTCCTCTGGATCTGCCTCTTACTCTTGGCGTCCCGCAGCCTATCAGAGATCTGCTTATGCTTGTTACCCTAGAACAAAAAAACACAGAATTTTTTTAAATTTGTAATATAATATAATTAGCATTCCCCCAGAGAACATGGTGTATGAGGCTAGATGGGGAACAGGTATATAGAAGAAGAACTATAATCTAACCACAGCCTCCAGCTCCATCTCAAGACTCCTCTTCCTGTCTTTAAGTCTCTGTATGTCACTCTGCTCTTTTTCTTTCTGTGTCTGAAGCTCCACTCGCTTACTCTTCTCCCATTCCATCCGCCTCTGTCGCTCCGCTTCCTGAGAGAGCGATAAAGAGAAGGAGAGGTTAATCAACAGATGTACGGTCTAATCACTCATTCTGACATCAATATACTACCTAATTATGCTCCCATAACTTTTTCCTAGGGTGAGAAATTACTCCACTGGTAAAGTATATATTAAGGTAAGTTAATTACATTTTTAAAGCAATTAACCTAATTTCCTATTTTTGATATTACAACAGTTACATTCTGTTCATTAAAAAAACATTAAACTTTGTCATGAAAGAATACATAATTAATAATTCTATTTAAATTTATTACAATTATTAATTATTGATTAACACACAAATTATAAATTAACAATCACAAGTTTTTGTTTAAGGCTTTATTTAATAAACCACTATATTCCTAACTTAATTTTCATTACATTATTTATGCTGTTTTTTGATAGCCCAAGTGTATAAACTAGTGCTGTCAGATGATTAATGGTGGTTTATCACATCCAAAATCATTTTTGTTTATATAATATATGTGTGTACTGTGTAAATTTATTACGTATATATAAATACACACTCATACAGTATATATTTGGAAAATATTTACATGCATTTAAACGTATATATTTTTATTAATATAATTATACGGTTAATATACAAATATAACATTTAAATATATACATGCATGTGTGTATATTTATATATATATATATATATATATATATATATATATAATAAATATAAAAAGTACACACATACTTTTATTTTGGATGTAATTAATCACCATTAAACTTCTGACAGCACTAGTATAACAAAGCCATAAGGCTTTGCTGTAATATTCTTGTGGTCGTTCAACCTCTGTCTGCCCTTGCATGCTCCACTTGCCTCTCGTCGCTCTAATTCTTTCAGTCTTTCTTCTTCTCTCTGTCGCTCCAGCTCTCTCTGCCTCTCTATCCTCATCTCCTCCTCGCTCTGTCTCCTCAGCTCCATCTCCCAAGCTTCTCTCTCCTTTTGTTCTCTTTCCTCCCTCTCTTTCTGTACTCTCCTCTCCTCCTCTCGTCTCTCCTCTTCTCTCCTCCTCTCCGCCTCCCTCTTTTGTTCCTCCTGCAGAGCCAGACGTCGTTTTTCCAGCTCCGCATTTCCTCTCTGGAAATTCTCCTTCAGTTTATCCTCAAAAGACACTAACAGAGACAGACACAAAGGTGAGGAAAGTGTTATCAACACATTAAAAGTAATATATTACTGAACAGAAAAGCGTATTTAAAAAAAAAGGTTACATTTAAGGAATTTTTTCTAAACACAAACTCAGACTGTTCAGTTGAATCAGCAATATTTCGAAAGATCATTTACAATACTGTGTACAAATGAGGACAATGCGTTGTTTATTTTGCATAATTTATTCATTATATAATCCAAAAACAATATCACAGTTTCCATTAAAATAATAGTTTCCAACATTGATAATACAGTAATAAGAAATAATTTTTGAGCACCATATCAGCATATTACAATGATTTCTGAAGGATCATGATAATAACTTTCCATATAGATAATGATTATTTTAATGGCTTTGCAATGTGGGCATAATGAAAAATGACAACACTAGGGGTGTCCTTTAACAGTCGACAAATCGACTCGAGGAACCTATTTCGACTCCCAATCTCACAGCGAATGTTCGCGGGGTGCATAAATGCTTCCAAAAATGGCGTTCATTACGAGCCACACAGAGACCTTCACTTCTGCATTAGGGGCACTTCGTGCAGGTAGCCTACAAGTCGTAATATTAATGTTATGTTGTATAAATAACAATGTTTATTCTACAAGATAAATTAAATCCCACTGACTAAAATCCAGCTATCATGCTTTATTGTACTGATCATCTTCAGCGCGCAGCTCAAAACAGAAATGCAGAATATTAACTATAGTCATATACATAATGTATAATGAGAATTTTGTGAATTATTAGGGTTTCAATTACATTTATCTTTTAATGAAAACATAAAACATTATTTACCCCGTTTGTATACAGCATTATAAAAATGCATTTCAAATATATCATAAATATGATATAGTATACATGCAATATGGCAACTAGTATGTATAGTATATTTATATGCAAATACCATTACTCTTGCTTTTCTGTGCATGTTCCGGCTCAATCAGCTCAGTGTTAATCAAAAGAACAGGTCCGTTTAGCAGGTCACATGACTTCGCTTGTCTGAAAACAAACACACACTCATGGAATAAACACAGTCTCCATAGCTTACTCATTCCAGCATGGGTGGGTCTGTGTATGTCTTACCTGAGTGAAGGTGGCACAAGATCAGGAGGTAGAGTCAGAGGTAAGGGCCGCCCAGTCTTGGCCATATCAACCAGGTGCATTGCTAGAATAAACTCTTCCGCTCTCAACTGCCCATCACGATCTACATCAGCAAGAGCCCTGAAAACAGAGATATATACACATAATGAACCCACGCATAAGAACACACATTTGTGAATAACCTGGAAGCATTTCAAATGTTTAATAGATGAATCAGTTCCTAATTATCCAACTGGCATATAATCAGCAGATGCAACACTGTGGAAGTAGGTGTATAATACACCGCTTCAAGCAATACAGTGTGATCCAGGGTTTAATATGTGTGCAATTGATTAATGCATGGGTCTTCGACAAGTTCACACAATTTTTGTTTAAAACAAATTGGAGATATGTATTAAATAACACAAAGTGGGGAGGTTGTGTATGCAACTAATGTCATTAAATGAGGTTAGTATATAGTGTTTCTTGAACTCACCATATGGTGGCAAGCTGTGTTTGTGTGAGGCTTGATGCTGTGAGGGCATTTCTGACCTGGGGACCTTCAAATAAACATAAAAGAGTTATTGCATGACACGTATGCAGAGATGCTATCATATGCAAACACTGCCATCGCCTACAAACACACAGTCACCTGACAGGTATCCGCTCATCAGCTTGTCTAGACTGTTGAACTGCTGACGGTATTTCAGACGGGACGACTGAGGCACCGCCCAATCAGACACATTCATTTTGGGGGAATTACTCGCAAGAGAGGTGGTGGAGGAAGAGTTAGAACTGTGGAAATTTAGAAATAAATGATTAGTATAACTGAACTTGCTGATTAGGATTTTAGGTTGTACCTAATTACTAAATCTATGGTTTCCTTGAATGCATTAACTAATGCTAAATATAGATCCTCTTCATTGTCCAAATCTGCATGTGTTCAGATAATTCCCGAGAGTTTTCACTTGTACAGGACTCTTGAATCCAGAAATTGCATTTGCATGCCAAATTCTTTTTCGAACAAGCTCCATTTAGCAGCTGCTCATTAACACTAATATAATCCTCTCATGAACCAATAACCTAGACCTTCATAAAACACAGACAACTGGTCTCAGGCTAGCTGCAAGATCAGCTTTTCCTTTAGTGCTGTGAGATTCTGCTGTGACATCATACTTTTAATAATTGATACGTCTGAGCAACATTTGCTGAATCCTTGTTAGTGCAGTAATTACCACTACCGGGACCATTTAAATCATTATTAATACACTTACAAATGCAACCCAAACATATTTGCATACACGGGTGGATAAAATAAGGCTGAGCAGTAGCCAAAAATGTATATTTTTCACTCTTTTGATAATATTCAGCCCTAGACCCAGTAAATAAATAAGACCTGGTAGATTCATGTGGGTTACCTATGAATTACTGTGATGTTTTTATCAGCTTTTTGCATTCTCATACTGACAGCACCCATTTACTGCAGAGGATTTATTAGTTACAAATGATGTAATGATAAATGTATTTTTTGATGAAGAAACAAAGTCATCTAATTTTATCTAAACAATTTTTTTTTAAATAATTCATAAATTTTATACCATAGCTAAACAAAAACAGTCTAGTTTAAACAGTAAACAGTTACGTTCTAGTTAAAAAATTTAGTTAATATATAGAATAATATTTAGTCATTGTCATTCATATGTATTGTAACAGCACATGAATGAATATAAACATCAATATTTAAGTGAATGTTTTGGCAAATAACATCATTTCGAGAGGATCGCTGAACAAGTAATCACACACAGTTAGCAGCCTGTTACCTAATCATCCCTCGTTCATTCGCACCCAATCAAATCATTTCCCCTTCACTATAAATTCTCCCAGCTTTCATTTCCCCACTTCCCGCTTTTGTGCATCCCTCCTCCATCCCTTCTCCTCCATTTTCCATTTAGTTCACGACTTTCTTGGGGCTGCAGACGGTGAACGAGCCAAACGCCGAGCTCTTGCCCACGCTAGGGTTCTATCCATTAGGGTTCAGAGTTCGCCGTTCTCCCGGCTCGCTCCCCACATATTCTCACTAAAACATTTCTGAGTAACCGCACAAGTGACTTCCTAAGTTAATTTTCAAAATGAGACAGAGAGATTTCACGGAAATGGAACTTAGGTGAGTTTATGGCTTAATAATGCATTAAAATGATTGCAACATACATGTGGTTGCTGAATTCTATATCGCCAGTATAATCATCCCAAATATATTGTGTATAATAGATACTGTATATTGCACAGCCCTAGACCCAAATTCATTTTAAACAGGCACTGAGCAGGAATTAGTGGGTTTATTACAGGCTTCTGTACAACCATGTGGAGGTTGGATGACTCTCAGAGGAAACCTAACAAGATCCTATTAAGATACAAGGAGACAGCTGTGCTATTCAAGCACTCCGTCAGCAAACACCCTCTTATTTACTACAAACTTCTAGTGCTGGCAAAACAAGGCCAGAGTACCAGGGCGTCTCAGAGCACAGTTCTAAGAAAATCACTGTCTTTTTTAGCTATCAGTGAAACAAACACTCAAGCACTGGCATGCAACAGATATTACACCAATTTCTACTATAAACATGGGCATTGAACTTAGTATGTATGCTTCGCACCTGCTAGAGCCAAGGTCTAAGAGCGAGTGAGATTTACTCAGTCCACTGGAGACTGGGAATGCTGGACAGAAAAGAGAAGAAAGAGTATTACTTAAAGCACAAGCAAATTTTGTAAATGGGTTACAGATAATGCAATATATCAATGCTTGAGTGCATATAGATTTAATATTACCTGAAAGCTTATGTGTGTAAATGGTGGTTTGCACATTAGGATAGAAGGTGTTACAGTACCTGGTGTTGTTGTGAGGAAAGTTGCATTGCCGTTCTGTAAAGCTGGCACACTGAGAGAGTTGGATATCTGAGACAATGGTCCTGACATCAGGGTGGGCACAGGAACCAAAGGGGTCATAGCAGGGGCTGCTGGGATGGGAGCTAGCATGGGCATCACTGACATGGCAGACAGATTTGGCATGGAGCCCATACCTGAAACAAATCAAAGTCAGATTACACAAGATCATTTATATTCATTTATGTCAATATCACATATAACTATATTGCAAATTTAGCTGTTTGTGCTCATTTATGCTGTTTTTACATTTTGTTTGCTTTCACCATTATCTAATACTCAGTTTAGAATCATTTAAAAAAATATTTTTTAATAAATTAAAAACACTGTTGTATGCAAAAGTTAGTAGGTGCATTGTTAAAGATCACTTAAAATATAAAATGCTCACATTGTACATTCACATGAGGTATTTAAAATGATTTTGATTTCATTTTTAAGTGTTTTTTTAATAAATAAATAATATTCTATTTAAACAATTTTCTTCTATATTGCTTTTTCAGTTTTAGTCATTTTTGTACTTCAACTTATTATTATTCAATTAGTTTCAAGACCATGTTTTTAATTTCGAATGAAAATAATATTATGTGCCTTAATATTACTTCTTCATCGTCCTCCAACTTGTAGTCTGAGGCTCAACAAATGTTAATAAAGCAAACAAACCTCACATGGCATTACATAAGCAGCTATTAACTCCTACCAAAGCGTGATGATGATGTCATAGCAGGAGTAGGCGTCTGCTTCATGATGATTGGCAAGCTGGACGGGAGGGGTTGACCCTGCAGCTGCAGCTTAATTAGTTTCATTGCAATGGAGAACTCCAATCTGTCCATCTTCCCATCCTTTCCTATATCCGCCAATGCCCTGGAATAAAGGAAGCAGCCATTCTCATCAAAAGTGGCTTACAGAGCGCTAATTGCCAGTAAAATCCCCACGGAAAAACCCAGAAGTTGATTTGTGTTGACTGAGCAGCATTATTATGAGCTCAGATCTTTATTATGCTACCGTATTTATTTATGAACCAAAAAAATTTTAGAACAAGCAAATGCTATAAACTCAAATCAGACATTCTCTGTCCTGTGTCAGTAAATCTACATCCTGTTTGTGGATGGGCAACAGTGTTTACACCAGCAGACTAACCACAGACAGGAAGAGATTACTTTTGGGACCCTCCACCCTTCAGAGATGCATGTGGCTTCAATTGCAACATTGTACACATTCTTTTCAGATTTTATTCTGATATATCTGGACCTACAATAGCAAGCACAACCACATAGGAACATACAGATATCAAACGGTGTGAAAGTAGTGAAATGCTTTTAAAATTATCTACCAGAAATGTTAATATTTTTGGGAAAGAAATGGGAAGGGTTATACACTCATCTAAAAACAGAGAAACTGGATTAAGTGTGTATGTACATTAAGGGTGTGTGTGCATGTGTGTATACTTGCATACCAGATGTCTGCTAGGACTGCTGTGTGAAGACCAGATTGTAGGAAGAACTTTCGAGCTTGATCTCCTAAAAAGAAAGAAAGTTACTGCATAGTTGCATGTTCATACACTACCTTTCAAAAGTTGTGGGTGTCATATATACTACATAAATATTGTAAAATAACATTACAACTTAAAACATAATTTTGCTATTTTGATACATTTTAAATTTCACTTTAATCCTGCTTAGACAAAGCAGGTTTTATCAGTATCCACTACTATAGTCTTCAGTGTCACATGATCCTCCAGAAATGATTGTAATATCCTGATTTGCTGAATTAATTCTCTGCATATTTTATTGCAACTTCATATTTATCAGTTAATAAAACCTTTTACATACTAAAAAAATCCTATGTTCTTGAAACTACATCAAAAATGAACCCAAATGTTGTCCCAACTAGTCAAACACAGTTGTCTGAAAAAAGAATTTCATATTGTTGAAATGTGAAGGCATGCATTGCAGCATTAATAAATTATGCAGTTACAGTTATGTTATCTACTTATTAGACTAACTTAATCATCAGTGTCTGTCATTTGTAAAGAGTCATCATACAAGAAACATAAGAAAATAAATCAACATTCAAGATAATATAGGATGTCAGCTGAACAAAAAAAGAGACATGCGACTTTATTTAAACAGCAAGTTGCCTTGAAATTTTACATTAAAGAAATAGTTCACCCGAAAACCCACTATCCACCAGCATTACAAGCTTGGAAGAGCCTGGATAAATCTTTAAAAAACTCAGAATGTGTTAATCTGAAAGAAGAAAGTCGTATTATAAGATGGCTTGGGGGTAAGTGAAATATGGGGGTAATTTTCATTTTTGGGTAAACTGTTCCTTTAACCCAACTTTAATTTTTTTCCCATTTATCAAAAATCTTACTGATATCAAACATGAACAGTAGTGTATGTATTTGTGCTCCTACCTGACAAATAACCCAGAGTGGGAGCCAAAGAGTCAAACTGTTTGTCATGTTTCCCCCTCTCTTCTGGAGTTATAGCCCAAATATTAAAACCACCTGCAACACAATGAGAGGGACAGAAAAAGTGAAAGAAATTTTATTTCTTTTGATTATTACGTTCAGTCCTCTCAAATCTCATATCGGATCAGCTGTTGTTTTTCTCCTTTCTGTTCCTGCCAGTTCTCTGTGAGATTGTCTGTTTCTTTGACAAAGGCTTGTGTGATCCAGGAATGAGAGCTGTCTGGCTGGAGAGAGGCTGCATATTTTACATATTTTAGTCAAATGACAGCACCATCAATAATTTTTTTGTATTCAATGTAAACCATGATGTCTCGTAGAGACAGCAGGCAAAGATCTATTGAAAATGTCAGCGTCCAATAACAACATGCTCCACTTAACATGCTCAAAGTGAGTCAAACACAACACAGCTTTCACACAGAGTCTTTTATCACCTGCTGGTGTTTTGAATCTGTTCTTAATATGTGCAGTCAGTACTTGATTTGAACATTTTGTTTCAGCTGTGACTACTGTATGTGGTTTCCCCTCAAAAAGGAACTAGTTTAGTGAAATAGTTCATCCAGAAACTCACACTAAGTCCACCCAAGACATAGATGAGTTTGTTTCTTCATCAAAACAGATCTGGAGAAATTTAGATTAGCATCATATTTGGACTCTCATTGTGTAGGCACTCATTCACTGAAGCATTGATGGAAATCAAGGGATGCTAAATTTCTCCAAATCTGTTCCAAAGAAGAAACAAACTCTTCTACATCTTGGATGACCTGAGGGAGTGTACTTATGTCAGCAAATTATAATTCTTGGGTGAACTATTTCTTTAATGAAAGAATGGGGCAAATGTTAACACACCCTCTTGTTCATTCTTTCTTTCTCAGCCTCTTTTTCTCTCTGGGGAGGAAACAAACTACTTTCAGCTCACGTTTCCTGCATTGTCAGCAGAGCTAAGATTCTGAAAAAGGCCGTCATGATTAATTAAGCGCAGGTCTGTGAATTCACAGAAATGTAGCTCATTCAACAAAAGATAAAAACTGTTTGACAGTGTGAGATAATCAGCCTTTACTTCAAAAAAATGGAGCTATCTTTTATGCCAAAAAAGAAGCAATTAGTCCAACTTTCAACAAACTAGTAGCACTAGATTAAAAAAGATTAGGCTCTAAAGAAACCAATAGTTCTTTCAATATATTGTATTTAAATTAAAATCATGTTCACTCACATGACTAGTAACATCAGTAGTTTAATAGTCAGCAGTTTTGCTTTGTCTTTCACATTAATCTTGTCATCACCTTATGGGAGCCAATGTCTTGATGGTGAATCTAAAATCTTCTGAACAATAAAATGAATAGTTTACCCAAAAATTAGAATTACCCCATATTTTACTCACCCCAAAGCCATCCTAGGTGTTTCTTCTTTCAGATAACCACAGTCTAGGTTTTTTACCAATTTACACCTAGGATGGCTTTGGAGCGAGTAACATATTGGGTAGTTTTCATTTTTGGGTGAACTATTAGTTGAAAAAATATTTTACATTGTACTGTCATACAATTATACTGTCAGCTGATTTGCTAAAACAACTTGCAATAACAAAACAACAGCCTTTTTTCTCTGCAATGTCATTGTGTTGTCAAGAACATATACGTAATACCAGAGGCAGTAACTACAAGGACACTGGGGATACTCAATGTTAAGTCATTGAGCCTAAAAGCAGAACCCAGGACATATTTACATTTTGGTGGAATTGTTGGGACACAGCTCATGAAGCAGAAGCAAGAATACATTTTACACAGGATTCAAGGACAAACGGTTCCACAATCATGTCTCCTAACACTGAAACGTGGCAACGGACTGTGTCAGTGTGGGAATCAGGGAGTCTGTGTGATGGTGTATTCAGCTGCTCCATTGGGACATTTTTATCCCTCCAGGCCACACAGCGAAGCATGTACTTGAGCTTTATAACTAATTCAGGTCCAATTAGCTATTAAAGTGACTGAGCTATTAAGAGTGACTGTTTCTCTGTTTTGAAGATGTAGCAGGTTTGTTTTTGTGTTTAGCATTTACGCTCAGACATAAGCAACTACACAAATCCTGGGATTTTCTTAAAGTCAGGAAATTGTAGCTAAAGAATAAATGCTTCAATTTTGCTTGACTTTCAAGTCACACATCTAAAGGTATATTAAACAAACTCCAATAACCCTGCCTGTTTAGTTTCTCTAGGTTATCTTGGACTTCAAGATAAATATTTTATTAAAACCTTACAGAGAGCTGACATGAACCACATCAGACTGATTTGACTTTTATATTGATTCAATATGATGGTATATGATGCTTTACCATCACTGCAGAACGGTGCCACGTAACAGAACTAGTGATTAATCTTTACTTCTGCACAGAGACATACGTCAGAGTGAAATGGATTATTAAGAAGAATAAAAAATGTAGGGCAGGCCCAAATCATAGTTGTTTTATTGGATAAAGGCATATTAAAAAGCTTGCAGTCGCTTGTAGGGGGCGGGATTTATCCAAATGGAATTAATGGAAAAATCCAACATACGCCAACAGAGACAGGCCTCTCTAACATATGACAGGTCAGTCTAACATACATACAGATAATTAATTTGTGATCAATCGATAACATGCATTTACAAAAAGAGATGGAACATATTCCTTTAAGCTACAAATGTGCTCCATGTTGTCACATTTAATAACTTTATTATATCTTGAACATTATTTTTTTTTTTTTATCAAAAATATTAACTTACAAAATCACTTAAGCTACTAACTTACAAAAGGTGCCTCCTCAAGGTAATTTAAAAAATTAATATTTTTATAATATTGTAAGTGCAGCAAATGTCAAAAAAGGGTCAGAATCCTTCATAGAGTTTAGCAAATATTAGTCTATCCCTATATAAATAAGGAAGCAGTCATTAGCAACTTTAAGCTGGGTGTGTTTTGTACAAACACTGCTCTGAATCTAAAAAACGTGAACATTACGATAACGACATCACTAAGAGTCTGTTCAGCCTTAGAAGATTCTACAACACAAGTAGCCTGGCTTCCGTGAGGCGGGCTTAACCGGCGTCCATCAGATGCCTCTTCATACTACTGGACAAATCTACAACCAATCAGACCATTTATTCCGATGACATATGCATAGCGGCGGAACCTGAAGCCAACTTAGTACTTACGTACTAATTACCTCTGCTCCATTTTCAAAGAAAAGCTGTCATGAAAATTTCTCAAAACAGCTGCAACAGCAGAGTCGAACTAGTGTTGCTGCTCAGTACACGCCATGTTTGAAATGGTTCTCAGACCCAGAACTGCCGCTTCATCGCCTTACACCCGCCTCAGTCGTGCCGGTGGGGAGAGCTCGTTTCTTATTGGTTCCCATTTTTTGGGGAATCTGAAATGCTCTAAAACGGCAGCTTTGCCAGACTGACTTTGCTCGCGAAATTGAATGTAGCGTCACAGGAAGTATGTGCAGGCCCAGGCTTACAACAACTTCTCATGGCTTTTTTACAGTGCAGCTCTGCTACTGAACTACACTGTAGTGATTCAGCACACAAGCTATATGAGCTGCGTCTGAATTTTTCTCTAAAGCTTCATCTATTTAAAGGCATAGTTCAACTAAAATTTAATTTCATTATATTGCTTCAAATCTGTATCATAAGATATTTACTAGACTGTCAGAACTGTTCTCTTCTATAATGAAAGTGTATTGAGACCAGAAGCTGTCAAGCTCCACAAAAAATGGTAATAAAAATGGTTCATATGCCTAAAGCCATAAGACAGATATCTGTATTAAAATAAAGTGAAATTTAAGTCTGTAAGTCTTAGCAGTCATTGTAAACCTTTACTGTCATTGTGTGAAAAAGAGCAGCTTGAATATTCTCATACACATCTCCTTTTGTGCTCCACAGAAGACAGAAAGCTATATGGGTTTTAAAACACATAGGGGTGAGTAAATGATAATTGGACTTAAACAAAATTCATGCCTTTGAGACACAAGAGAGCTGTGTTCTTACCATTCATGACTGCAGGTGGGATGTGAGGGACCCTCTACTCGACCGGCTGGCTAATACTCATCTAGAGAAACAGAGAGAGAGGATTTTACATTCAGACAAGCAACAGAGGACACACTATTATGGGAATAGAAAGAGGTGAAGCAAGAGAGAGACTGTGAACAAGTAAAAAGGATTAAATGGGAAGAAGAGAACAAGTATAGAGTAATGATGAGAATGGAAAAGAGGGCTTTTAAAGGATAGAAAAGGGAGATGCACCTCTTCTTAGCTGCTCTTAAATATTTAGGCCATTGTTTCTGTTCATTTTCCTTTTATACTCAATCATGTTGTTAGCCATAACACACATACATGCAACAAGCCACATCCCCTGTGCACCATCACGCACTCACACAAACAGGATATTGATTGTGCCAGAGCATTTTCGCCTAATGCAAAGCGATTGTTCGTCTCTGTCTTTGCTGTAAAGCTCTTTCTGGGAAATCAGCCCTGTGTCTTATAGCTGAATCTGAGTCTGTGCTCTATGGACAGATTGAATAAACACAAGCAAATCACAAACTCCCATTACAGCAGAGGAGGTCTTAGCTCATTTGAACACTTACTGGAAAAATCTAGAAATCCAGTAAGGGTGAGAGTCGCAGGGCTACAGCTACATTCATGCAGCAGCAGGTTGTCAGTCCTTGAAGAACTATAGAACCCTGTATAATCTTTTTGTCATGCAGAAATTGTTTCATGTGCTGCATGCATTTCAGTCACAAATGTTAAGTGTTTCAAAGTCTTAAAAAAGGTGTATTGTGTGGTCAAACAGTGATAAATTCATTGTATCCTTTTTAAATAAAAGTATTCATGAAAAAAATAAAGAAATAAGCTGACCCCAAACAGTCAGTAATAGTCCTTCTCAAAAACTGACCGCATGTATGCCTATTTAGTTTCAAAATCTATATTGCATGTACTGCAGATGAGTTATTTTCATTTAGTCCTAGCTGAACTTCTTCCTAGTAAAACTGTCACCAGTGTGAGAAAGTTTCATGTGGACAAACACTAAAAACGTTAGAAGGTAATTTATTCAGTGAGATTATATTTGTTTACAAGAGAGCACAGCTTAAGCCGAGTTCAGACTGCATGATTTTAACCCCTGATTTTGACTCGCCAACAGGTTTTGAGAAATCGCCGACAAATGCCCGAAATCACAGGCAAATCAGTGCTCGTTCATGTTAGTGACAATCACACAGTGTGAATTATCAAAGACATGATCTGAGAGAATCGCCGACACCCGTGAGATATTTGGCATGCTAGATATCTGGACCTGTCTGCGATTCAGAATCATGCCATGTGAAATGTGTTCTGACTGAATAACATCAGCAATTACTTACAGCCAATCAGAGAGCAGCATCCAGGGCAACGGAACATTGGGGGAGGAGTTATGAAGGTATAGAAGGTAAATATCCTCCTCCATAATCATCTTTTGTTGCAAATGAGCGCACATGCAATTTGTATGGCAAGCTTCTTTTGCTTGCTATCATTTTTAATAATAATCCCAGTCTCACGTGAGATCTCCGGTCTTGTACACGTGACCTCGCGTTGTTTCCATGAGTTCCAAAGTTGTCGCTGATTCTTCCTGTTGTAAAGTCATGCAGTGTGAAACCCCCTGTCACCGATCTATAATGCAGTGTGAACACAGCAGCGACTGAATGATACCCCGGAGAGTGTGAATGATACCCCGGATACATGGAGTGTGAAAAGATCTGTAACGCGACTACTTACAAAATCGTGCAGTCTGAACTTGGCATTAAGGCAATGTGTTAAAGTATTGTGATAAGCATCCCGAGGAGTCATCAGCGTCACCCTGGAAACAAAGGACACACAACTGCATGTCCTCATCTCTGGCTGATCGGCCCCAGCTGCAGCCCGTCAGACAGCAGCTATATAAGCAGTGTTAGCGCCACCAAAGACTGAGAAACTTCTCAGAGAAATTTTCACTTCCCCCAGCCGCCGCTGATCGTAAGTAAAATGCTTCTGTCAAGCCTGCCCTACCTGCCAAGTGACCTCGCCCAGGAAACCTCCCCTCAGTCTGCTGATCCCATTGGCCATCATTGAGGTGCCCTTAGAGCACATCGGGTTGGACCTTGTGGGGCGGTTGCCTAAGTCTGCCCAGGGGCATGAACACATCCTGGCGATTGTTGACTATGCTACCTGGTATCCAGAGGCAGTCCCCCTCCGTAAAGCCAGAGTGAAAGCTATCAAACAGGAGCTGTTCCTGCTCTCCAGCCGAGCTGGCATCCCAGCGGAGATCCTGATCGATCAGGGTACCCTCTTCATGTCCCGGCTAATGGCTGACCTCTGCAGGCTGTTGCTGGTAAAGCAGTTGAGGACCACCATCTATCATCCTCAGACCGATGGGCTGGTTGAACGCTTTAATCAAACACTGAAACAGATGCTCCGACGGGTAGTCCTCTTCAGCATCCAGGAAATTCCATAGGCCTCAACTGGCTTTACCGCATTCAAGGTCCTATTTGGTCGCCAACCCTGCGGCCTCCTGCACATGGCCAAGGAGGCCTGGAAGCAACAGCCTGAAGCTCATCACTCTTCAGTGGAATACGTGAGGCAGATGAGGGAAAAGATTGACCGTGTCATGCCATTAGTCTGGGAACACCTGGTGAAAGCACAGCAGGCCCAACAGCGCCACTACAATCGGGCAGCCCAACCATAGGAATTTCAGCCCGGAGACCGAGTCATTGTCCTAGTCGCTAATGCCGCTTGCAAGTTCCTGGCCACCTGGCAAGGGCCCTGCACTCTACTAGAGAACCTTTGGCTTTGGCATGTACTTCAGCCAGGACGGAGGAGAGCTGACCAGTTCGCAGCCCTTGCCACCTCCGATCCCAGTCAGTTCTCTGATGTGTTCTCTCCTCTCTCTGGGCAGATCACTGTCTACAGCATGACGTCCGAACATCACCAGGAGTTATCGTCTGTCAATGGCCCTACTGAATCTGCAAAACCTAAGACTCCGTTTTCTACCTGTGGCCACTGGCAGTAATGGACCCTTCCCTTTGGCCTCGTTCCATGAGGCAAAGTACCTGGGTTTTTAGGTGGGACGAGGTCTTATCCATCCCCAGGAGAAAAAAGTAGAGGCACGGAGACCGCAGACGAAGACCCAGGTACGAGCCTTCTTAGGGTTGGCGGGGTATCTCCTTACCTTCCCAGAAAGCAGCTGAAGACCGATCAGCCCAACAGGAGCACTTCCCGGACCAACTGCAGCACGAGGAAGAGAGCACACCACTCACCGGAGCACCCACCTCAACACTTTTGTTTACCCACTTTGTAAATAAATCCACCCTCCGGGGTATTTATTTTGAGCTCTCCTTGTTGTGTCATTCTTCAACCGTGACAGTACTTAAAATGAGTTTATATTTATATACTTGACAGTTTACGTAGGCTAATTTCAGGAAACATACAGATTTATAAAAGGTAATGCATCAAGTTACATTAATTATTCATATTAACTGCATTTTTGTAGCATTTTAAAAGGAAAAATATATTTAAACAGTTCAGCATCAGCCTGTCTAATGGTTACTTTAGAGCCATGTTCACATAGTTGATTTAAGTTCAAATTCCATAACTTATCTTTTGTTTTTAAATGGAAGACATTGGAATGTTTTCAAAGGGATTGGCAGTATTTCAGCTGAGCCACTGCTATGGGGGAGGCATGGTGTGCCTTGGTTATTATCCACTCAGAAGTGCGAGACAAAATATTACATCTTTCAGTAACTGCTCTGTTATGCTAGAGTGCATTAGTATACAAATCAGCACGTCTCTGCACTTTAGCTGTCAGCAAATTTTCCGGCAGCATTGAGAGTGTTTGAATCTACTTTTTCAACTTCTAATTAGTCCTGCCTGCCAGTGACTCAAGTAGCGCACAAACTGCTCATTTGCTCTAATACCGTTAGATCAGTCTACATCCGGGCAGCAAATATCCGATTATCATTTGGATGAGAACATGCTATGCACCCTAAATACTCACTTCTGATGTCCTACAGATTGCTGCATTTAGTATTATCATTAAAGCTCAGTTTCTAAATCATTATGGCAATCAAATTCAAAGATAAGGATTAGTTCTTGTATTTGAATTTGATTTGAATTTGCTTGGACACAGGCAGTCGTGGCCATTTTTATAATGTTTTTTGTGAATTTTTGTTTGCTTGGCACAAAAGTCTTAACTTACAATGCCACAAACAGCTTACAAAATAGCTCTGCATTATTGCATTGCACTATGTGGCTCCCAGGTGAATCAGAGCTCTGTAATAGCACTGACTGCAGGATTTTCTATGCTTTTATACATAAATCACATTTTATATAGCACATGATTTCACACTGTTATAATAGCACAAGGTACCTTTATTACAACTTCACCAGCAGTCTGCAATAACAGTTACTTGAGTCAGAAGTGTCACTCAACTGAATAAAGCGAATAAACTATGCAAAACAGCACAGTGCAAAAGATCTACAAGTTCTGCTCCTTTTTCTGAAGTCTAACTGCCTTAATGAAAGGTAACCCGAGTTTGAGTCCTTGCTCTGGGGCCTTTCTGAATGCTGTTTTCCCCTCTCTTCTCCCATTACTTTGTGTCTAGACTTTATTGTACTATCTGCTTTATAATGCGAATGAAGAAGAGAGGTATCATCAGTTTTGCATTAAGCAGTACAGAGGCTTATGTGCTTAGAGCGATTTCTCTGAATATGATTCATGAACAGCACAGTATCACACATTTCTGCAGACTACAGTACAGGTTAACAGTATCATTACAGTGTGACTGAAGGGATCAGATACAAAGGCCTTTGAGTCAAAAGCAGCTTGACCTTAAATCCATCATCACATGTGCTATGATTTATCTTTTCGCTCAAAAGAATCAAATTTCAAAAGAATAATTTGTGGCATATCAAACTTACTTTTCAGCACTAATAATAACAATAATCAGACTATGAAAACACTTTATATAAAAGTTATAACGTCTTTTTAGCGTTCATCTTAACATGTGCTGACACTTTTGAGTGCCATTTGAGGCAGAAGAGAAGAGAGATGGAGGTGACCCAGCGTTTTCATCCCTACTAATCTATTGTGTGCAAATAAAGAGTCCATTACAGATCAATAAATGGAGGGTTCATAGACTGATGGATAGATTAAAGAGCTGAAATCTGAGGCAGACATGATCTGTGTTTTGGATTGGGTTCTCATACATTCACACACACACTGAAACGCCAAACCTCTTTAGGCTGCTGTGAGATTGCTTTTACTACATAATAATTTTCTTCGGTCTTTTACTTTGCTGTACTTTGCATTTGATATTTTACCTTCTGTCCAAACACCTCAGTGAATAACTGCTTTAGGAAAGGAAAAAAGAAAGGACGTGACTAGTGGCCAGGTATGGTTTCCCATACTAGGAATTTGTGCTCTGCATTTAACCCATCCAAGTGC
>JAUCNO010000386.1:7226737-7251559 GCA_032353835.1 Enteromius viviparus | reverse complement strand
ACTGTAATGCGGTCAAGAGAGCTGCCTGGAACTACGTTCGCCGTGCGTTTCCTTGAAAATAATTGCACACCTCAGAAGGTTCGTCAGCCAATCAGATTCAAGCATTCAACGGCCCCGTAGTATAAATTTCAATAATCTAAAGAACCAGTATGAAATAGCCTTTTGTGCATTTGAAGGGTTCCGTGGAAGTTAAAGGTTCCTCGTGGAACGTAGATTTAATAAAAAAAAACTGTAGATGGATTCTTACCCTGCTCTTCTTTAAAGGCTCCACACAGGAAGTAGCACTCTCGTTGAATATGTTCTTCTAGAGTCTTCCTCCCCTCTCCAAAGTTCTTCAGGTGACTCATGGAAAACTGCTGTTGTTTCCTCCATGAGTAGCCATTGTTAAAGGACAATCCTTTCTCGGTCAGGGGTCGGCGTCAAAGACAATGGAAGAAAATTGTGTTTAGACCTGGCTGTACAATCAGTGAGAATGTTTTTCTGTACTCCAAAATGATTAGCATCAATAATTTGCGTCTATTGAGCAAGAACACTTATATCCAATATATATTGCTACTTTCATTCCATATACATTATACAGTAGCTGTTGTTAAATGTATTTCCTAGTCGCCTTATTATAGTCTCTTACCTCTGCCTTTATAAAGTGTGTCGAATAAAGGTGAAATAGGGCGGTCAGTGAAGGTTTCCCCTTGAGTGATCAAAACATCCTTCACCATTTTAAACCCAGACACATACACTATTTTATCACTTCCATTTCTGACACTGAAGATGTTCCCATACTTCTCAATCAGCTAAAAACATAAAAAAAATACTTTCATTAAAGTACTAATCAAGTAGCATATTGAGAGAACATTAAATGAGTAATTATTTCAGTGATGTAATTAATTAATGAGTGCCTCACCTGGTCTACAGTTTTAAAGTTTACATCTGAGAAGACATTTCCTATGATGGGTAGCGGCCAGGGTCCTGGTGGAAAATTTGCTGGATTTTTATGCCTGATCAAATCTATAAGCAGGTGCAGTAAACAAATCAAAAACAAAAAGCTTTTAAAATCCAGGCACTCGTATAAGGAATATAAAATCATAGCTGATTCTATGGGAAGCAGACTCCTCTGAAGTAAAGGGTGTGAGAGTTGTGTGTGTGTGTGAGAGAGAGAGAGACTATGAGCACTGTTTATCTGAAAAGAGAGTTAATGTGGGCCTCAGCAGCAAGGGGCCAAACGAGTAGTGTGGGAGTCATTATTCAACCCTGTTATGTAATCAGTGATTGTATTTCATGCTATAGGTTCCAACAAAAACAGAGCTCCAATTCAGCCGCTGTGTGAACCTTCTACATTCCAGTCTCTACCAGGAACAGGTCATAAATAATGACTACTTGAGACTGAAGAGATAAGCCATATGTGTGCTATGCAGATATCTGTGCAATCGTGACAATGCTAAAGTGTTTTAGTTGCACAACATGCTTCTTAATGCATGACAGTACATAACACTACAGCTGCAACGAAATATAAATGTGCGTGATGTATGAATGCTTGCCTCTACAGGGCCTTTGTTCCTTAATGAATAAGTAGTCTAGAGGGTTTGGGAGGTAAAAAGACATGCTTGTTTTGCTCTCTTCCACTTAAACTCTCAGGAGATGTTGTGAAATGCACTACAGGCCTAATATATGCCTCTATATTTTCAGGCTGTGGGGTTTGTAAGTGTAAACTTTATTACACTTTTTAACATTGGTACTTTTATTGCACTCACTTATTATTATTTGTGAAATGTGCTAGCAATTTTTGAGCTGAAATATTTTATTGTATATAAAACGCAATTTAAAAAAAATCATTAGCAAGTGTTCATTGATCAAACTTGTTAAGAATGAATGAATGAATGCAGACCTTGTTTATATCAGAGAGTTAGACACTGCAAAAGGGAGTTTGTCCCTGTTATGTCTGCACACACAGTGAAAAGGAAGAGGCCTTTCATGGTTCTGGGGCCCCAGCAAGTTACATAATAGCTGCTTAATAGACTACATATTATTTAAATGAACAATCTTTTTGAGCAGAACATTGGCTACGTTCACACAGCAGCAGAATACGGTTGTCAGTCCTGTATTTGGGATTGACAACCGTATTTTCTTTTCGTCTCAAATTTTCTTGTTCACACAGCAGTTTACAGTTGTGTCTGTATGAATGTGCTTCGGGAGTAAAGCCCATTTTCCTTAGCAGTAACCATAGCGATAGTGACCGAAGTAATAGCCTATCAAAGATGGCGATGTCCATTAACTGAAAGTCTTATCACTTTTTCACTCTACAAGAGTCTAATTTAGCCAGGAGTTCTTTAGGCTAAGTTGAATCTGAAGACAGATTAGTCTTGGCGAACTGCTAGTTGGTCAGACTAGCTCTTAAGGCACTGTCTTAATTTGGAGGCTAAGTTTATGCAGCTGGCCCCTGTTGCTATCATGGGTTTGAATCGCATGGCGCACGCAGAACATAACACTGACGGCTCAGGTGGAAAACTGACGGGACAAAACTTTCAGATCACATGCAGCTTATTTCTCAGTCACTGTAAGCTACTGAAAACACACACTACACAGTGGACAGGACAGGCAGTGTAGGACGTGACACACAATTCTCCAATCCTGTTGTCCCTTGTTTTCCCTCCCCTGACAGCGGCAAGTTTGGAGACAACAAAACAAACCCCAGTTGTTGGAGATATGCAAGTGAATAATTCATAAACAAACAACAAAAGAAAACAACTTTAGGGTTAAAAATAAGTCCCACTCCGGCCTTGATGACAAAAATCATATTTATTTTATACTGTAAATCATTTACACCAAGCATTAACACAGGTATCATCAACATATGTACTTTTTGTCCATCAAAATCATTATACATGTAATGATACATTTTACATTAAAATCATGTTTATATTGCATTACATTGCAACAATATTGCTAATAAAATGATAATCTTCCAGAAACATATCAGAAAGTATATTTTTTATATAACCATACCAACTTTGTATATTTCTAACGTGAGGTCACACATATACGATATGGAGCAGGAACATATGTGAACCATATCTCTCCCTCCAGAGTGGGTTCCTCTCCTGGACATTTGGAGAAGGTGAATCGCTGAAGCAGAGAGGTGAAGAACAGGAAGACCACCTGACGAGCCAGCTGCTCTCCCAAACACGCCCGCTTACCTGTGAGCATGCATTTATTTCAGTGTAGTTATGTAGCTACATCAAGTTTCAAATGTGTGTGCTAGTTTTGTTCTTCTGCACTAGTCCACAAAAAAATCATTATAAGCAAATCACACACCGAGATGTTATATGTAAATGTTTATAAAACATTACCTGCTGAAAAAGGCAGAAATGCATGTCTCTTCTGAAACTGGCCATTTTCATCTAGGAAGTGTCCTGGGTTAAAGGTGTCTGGTGTCTCCCATTCATCTGGATCATGCAGGACTGAAGATAGGTTTGTTGCAATAGAGGTGCCCTAAAAAGGAAAAAAATTAAAACTACTAATTTTGCAGCAATCAACAGTGACTATTATAGTCTTTAGAATAGAATGGGATGGAATAAAATAGAATTCATACCTTTGGAATGAAGTATTCCCCTAGTTTTGTGTCTTTAACAGCTTTTTTAGGGAATCCCATTGGAAGAACATCTGAGAGTCTTTGAATCTCATGAATAACAGCCTCAGTGTAGGGCAGATCAGCTCTGTCAGCCACACAGGGTTGACGTGACTGTCCAACCACCTTGTCTATCTCTGCCTGCACCTTTTCTGAATGGGAAACACAAGTTACTCATTAAGTAGTAGCAATTTGGTGACAATATGTAGATTCGTTAAAAAATTAAATCCAGGCTTACTCTGTATTTCTGGATATTTGATCATAAAAAGCAGACCCCAACGTAATGTAGAAGCAGAGGTCTCCGTCCCGGCCTCAATCATGTCTAAGCAAAATATCACTAACCCTTCTATGTTAAAACCAGCTTTGGGGTCACTCTTTTTCTGTGAAAAAAATGTACATTAAAAAATGTAATTTCAAAAAGAAAATAACACATTTTATTATCTGTACCTTTTCCATATCATTTAAGTAGTTGTCTATAAAGTCACGTGGGTTTAAAGGGTCCCAGTCCTCTCTGTGTTTAATGATCTCTCCTCTCAGGAAGTCTGTGATCTTCTTATAGTTGGAAAAAATTGTCTGATGGGGGCCAGGTAAGTACTCCAAGAGCCAAGGACAGATATTATATAGCTGCAAAAGATGACATAATTGGTGATAAATTTAGATATTCATTTATAATTATATCACAGGATATTTGAATTTGAAAGCAGCATCTAATAGTACCTGTGCTCTTGAAGAGCCCAATAACTGAACGCATTCAGTGTCAAGACGCAGGATTCTTTGATAACATTCATCATGATAGTCAAAGCGTTGTCCAAATATTACGCAGGCAACAGTATTTGAGACAGCACCGTTTAAGACGTTTAGAGGGTTGAAAGGTCCTGTTTGAAAGAAAGTGTGGGAATTTATTAAATTGATAACTGTTTTCATTGTTCTTTGCCCCACTGAAGTAATTTTCCAGTTAGTGAGACATTTACACCATACCCTTTTCTGTCTTAAAAGCTTCACAAAGGTAGATAGTCTCTTGTTGGATGTTGTGCTCAAAGCTTTTCTTCTCCTCTCCAAACATCCGCAAATGGAAGGCAGCAAACTTCCTTTGTGTCCGCCACAGGTATCCATTACTCATAGATATACCTATATAATGATGAAATCTAATTATTAGTAAAAAATCACCAGCTCTGATTAGGAATTTTATTTTTATTCTTAATCATAAATGTAATTTTGGTAAGTGTACATACCAACTCCCTTAAAAACTTTGTGAAACAGAGGGATATTTGGACGCTCAACAAAACTGTCATTCTGAGTAACGAGAGCCTCCTTTACCATTTTATATCCGGATATGATTACTACTTTTACACTGCCCACTCTTAAGCTGAACACCTTCCCATAGACTTTAGCCAACTGAAATGAAAATATTTAATTATTTATTTAGTTTATCTGAAATCATTAAAATTTTGACAGACCTGCGAATTAAAACCATATGAATTTAGCTCCTACCTTATTCACACTCTTAAAATCCATCTTAGTGAACACAGTTCCCAGGAATGGCAGGGCCCATGGACCTGGAGGAAAATTGGAAGGATTCCTATTTTTGATAAAATCAACAAGAAGCAGGAGTATAAAAAATAAAATGATCCAGCTTTTAAAATCCAAGCTGTCATAGATCAAGTGCAGGAACATGATGACAGAGGAAATGACAGGTTGCCTTTGTCTTATTGTAACTCTGTTATCCTTATTGGTATAAATACTTTTGTATAGGACCAAAACGCATATGGAGGGGAGGAGTACAGATATATTACATAAGGCAGATTCCACCAAGGTGGAGAACGAAACCCTAGGGAAACACATTTATCAAAAGTAAAAATTCTACAGATAAGAACATGTTATTACACGTAGGCAACATGACAGTTCTGCCTGACATTTAGAGTTTTTTCAAACTGTGTTACTATTTTTTTATTTTGCTTTAATCATGCATGAACATACAGTAATATCATTTGGCTTCTCTTTTTACTCTTTTCTGTGCTTTCATATACTTTTCAATTGTACAATAATTGCAAACTCATTACAGAGGACAAGGGTGAATCATTAACTTGAACCTAAGTAGCATAAATAACATGACTGTCACAATGATGCTGCATTTTGAAAACAGAGATATCTATTGTGACAAATGGTATGCCCAGTTGTGATTTATTAACATCAAAAGAACGCAGCAAATCATATATAGTATAGAACTTTTATTAATATATTTGATATGCATGTTGTAATATATGACATACATACATACATCAGAACAAATACAAACATAGGCATTAGTATTAAGTGGTAGCCTACTTAATGGTAACATAAAGAATGCGTACTTACATAATAGCTATTCTATCATAGCAAGTACTGTATCTGTAAACATGTTACAAAAAAAATGCATGTGCAGCCTCTAACGTGAGGACAGACACATACGGTATGGAGCAGGAGCGTATGTGAACCATATCTCTCCCTCCAGACTGGGTTCCTCTCCTGGACATTTGGAGACGGTGAACTGCTGCAGCAGAGAGGTGAAGTATAAGAAGAGCTCCTGGCGAGCCAGCTGCTCTCCCAAACACACTCGCTTTCCTGTGAGATGCCATCAGCCGAAGTTAAAATCATAATGTGGCACGGACAAATGTCATGTACTCACCCAAAGTCAAAGTGGCATATTTGAGAAGTTTGCACATTACCTGCTGAAAATGGCAGGAACGCATCTCTTTTCCGAAACTGGCCATTTTCATTCAGGAAGTGTCCTGGGTTAAAGGTGTCTGGGGTCTCCCATTCATTTGGATCATGCAGGACTGAAGATAGGTTTACTGTAATAGAGGTACCCTAATAAAGAGAATAAAAACTTCACTATTTTAGACAGGAACCCTACCCTAAATAGAATAAAATAGAATTCATACCTTAGGGATGAAGTATTCCCCTAGTTTTGTGTCTTTAACAGCTTTTTTAGGGAATCCCAGTGGGACAACATCCCCAAATCTTTGAATCTCATGGATAACAGCATCAGTGTAGGGCATATCAGCTCTGTCAGCCACACAGGGTTTACGCGACTGTCCCATAACCCTGTCTATCTCTTCCTGCACCTTTTCTGAATGGGAAATAAAAATTTTACTTATAAAAATAAATTAAGCTTCTGGACATGATGCATTTCCAAGCTAACTTAAAGATGACATATAAACTATATTCCATAAGAAAGCAATGATTATACCTTGGATTTCTGGGAACTTCATCATGAAAAGTAGACCCCAGCGCAATGTTGTAGATGCGGTTTCTGTCCCGGCCTCAATCAGATCTAGACAAGTCACCACTAATCCTTCAATGTTAAAACCAGCCTCAGGGTCACTCTTTTTCTGCAGAAGTGGGAACCAGTACAAAAATATGCAAAAACTCAGACTTACAGAAAGTTGATCGAATTGCAGTCTAAAAAAAGATGCTTTGAAATTTGTATTTTAAAAACATATTAAAATAAAATACCACTTTAGTTACCTTTACCATCTCAGTCAGATAGTTGTCTATAAAGTCACGTGGGTTTAAAGGGTCCCAGTCCTCTCTGTGTTTAATGATCTCTCCTCTCAGGAAGTCTGTTATTTGCTTGTAGTTGGAAAACATTGTCTGATGGGGCCCAGGTAAGTACTCCAAGAGCCAAGGACACACATTATACAGCTGTAAAAAATAACATAATGGTTGATGATTACAGTTTTTAATAAACTGACAGGTTATGAAAAGCAGTGTCTAAGGATGCTGTTATGAATTACCTGTGCTCTAGGTGAGCCTGCTAACTGAACGCATTCAGTGTCAAGACGCAGAATTCTTTGGTAATATTCATCATGATATTCAAAGCGTTGTCCAAATATTAAGCAGGAGATGATATTTGAGACAGCACTGTTTAAGGTGACCATGGGGTTAAAAGGTCCTGTTTGAGAGAAAAAAAGACTTGTATACATAAGTATATTTATATACAATTTTATCTCTAATTTATTGTTCTATTCGTAAAATTCTCCAGACACCTAAACCATACCCTTTTCTGCCCTAAAAGCATTACAAAGGTGAACACATTCTTGTTGGATTTTGAGCTCAAAGCTTTTCTTCCCATCTCCAAAGGTCCGCAAATGGGAGACAGCAAACTTCCTATGCATCCTCCACAGGTAACCATTACTAAGTACCGTACCTTCATAATATGAAAGAATTTCAATAAATGGGTATCATGACTGAATAATGAACCTTCATTATATGCATAAAAATCATTATAGTTAGCGTACTTACCAATTCCCTTAAAAACTTTGTGAAACAGAGGAACATTTGGACGATCAACAAAACTGTCAATCTGAGTAATGAGAGCCTCCTTTGCCATTTTATATCCAGAAACAATAATCATTTTTTCACTGCCCACTCTTAAGCTGAATATGTTCCCATAGACTTTAGCCAACTGCAATTCAAAACATTAACAGGTGTAAACAAACAACCTGATAACATATTCACTGTCTGCTTTTACTCAGGAAACAACCCTGTCTGAAAATGCAAATAAACATACAATTTCCTCCTACCTTATTCACGTTTCGAAAATCTATCTCAGTGAACACATTTCCCAGGAACGGTAGAGACCAGGGTCCTGGTGGGAAACTGGAAGGATTCCTATATTTGACGACATCTACAAGAAGCAGTAAAACAAAAATTAAAATGATCCAGCATTTAAAATCAAAGCTTTGATATAAAAATTGCAGAATCATGGTGTTGAAGAAAATTGCACGCTTCCTTTGTCAGAAAGTATTAAGTACTGCAGTTGGCAAATTTTTACGCTGAACAGGGAAACAGGGTCATCGTTCGGGCGATGCAACTGGCCCCGCCTTTCATTAACCCACTGCAGACCCCTCTACTCGCTTGGGAGGCCCTCCTAAAAAACAAACATCCTGTAGAGAAATATTCCAGAAATGAAGGAGAAACAGACCCCTACTATTAACAATGAAATATAACTTTAAAAATATGAAACCTTGTATTTCCTACTTGACAATTTCATTTTATTTCGTTTCTTTTAAATCATTAATAAATGAATCACTGATTAGCAGTGCTTTCCCTTTGCTACAATCTGTATTGTTAAAAGCGCTATATAAATAAAAGTGACTTGACTTGGCTTTTAGTTTTGTGCGTCATTTAATCACGATTGTCCTTTATTAAAACTGAATTTATTTACTCAGCTGCTAGGCATGACTTATATCGTGCTGTTAATTTCTTTCAAGTCTAGTTCAGTTTACTTCGCAGGATCAAAACATCTACTCCCGTTCATGAGGGGAGCTCTAATTCACTTCAATGCTATTTGCTCGCGTGAGTGTCAGTCATGCGCTGCATAGAGAGATTTAACTTCGGTAAATAAAAATGTGAGCGCATGGACCGGACTATTAGTTTAACTTTTTAAAATATCACTCAAAAACTCGGAATCGTTCGCGAAAAGATCTCTCAGAGTGTTAGATGTTGGGAATGTTTATTACAGGTAATGTTTTTGTCATACAAACCAGGAAGTAAACAAACGTAAGTGTAACATTTCGCGTAGTCAGGCTGCACAGCGCAAAACAAAGGTGTGAAAATGGTCTTGGAGAACATTCTGTTGTCTTTAGTGCAGTGGACGAATGCCGGGACTGTTCTTTTGTTGTTTGTCATTTTTTTGCTGATCTCAGAGCAGCTGAGAAACAGAAAGCCTATAAACTATCCCCCTGGACCAACACCTCTCCCCTTCATTGGGAATGTTTACAATCTGGATACTACTCAACCACATATTCATTTAACTAAGGTAATTCACATCCTGTTGTGGTTTTCAAGTCTGACTGAATAAAGTCTGTATATTAAATGAGGTCTCATAAGCCCTTTAACCCTGTTTCACATTTGTACATTTTGTATATTATATAAATTTTTTTCTTGCAGTTGTCAGAGAAATATGGCAATATTTTCAGCTTGCGTCTGGGAAGCTTAAACACTGTTGTTGTGAATACCTACAGCATGGTCAAGAAAGCTCTTACTGAGCAAGCAAACGTGTTCACAGGCCGCCCCACCAATGATGTGCTCAAAAGAATAATCAAGTGCCAAGGTACACAACAAAGTTGGAAAAATATCACAAAAAGACATGCTAAGTATCTCATCTGTTATATTACAGGGGTAACCTTCAATAATGGCTACAGCTGGCAGCAACAGAGGCGTTTCACTCTAAGTACTCTGAAATACTTTGGTGTGGGAAAGAGGAGCCTGGAAGCCATCATCATGGAAGAGTACAAATTCCTGCACCAGACTATCATGGATACCAGCGGTAAGTAGAGTAGCAGCATTATTATGATACAGAATCAGAACCTAACTTATATTTAGGTTTATCATGCTATTACCTAATATATTGTTATATTTTTTGCAGTGTTTTTGTTATTTGAACACTGCTAAGCATTTCTAAACACTTGTAACCCTATAAATTTGAGTATTGCAGTTGAAAGCATAGTTCACACAAAAAATTATGAATGTTTGTGTGTAATATGTATGTATGCATGTGTATATATATGTATATATATATGGTTCTTCCACCAGATGGAGTCCATGCATTGTAAATGAAAAATTTAAAAACTTGACTGATACATTTTTTTTATTTAAACACAGATGTTCCTAATGCTTGTCTTGTTTTATACAGAAGAAACTGCATGGTTTAGTGAAAATTGCCTGAAATATATATTCAATATATAAATATATTTAATATAAAATACGAAATATAAAGGAATACATATTATTGAACATAAATAATACATTAATTTCTTAAAAAGAAGTCACTTTTTCTGTCTAAATAATATTTAGGGTTAAGGACGCAAGCTAAATGTAGGTAACAAAATATCTTTTGCAGATAGATTTGCAGTCTCTTTTTGATATGGTGGCCAGTGGCATAAACATAGCATAAGACTTGACCAGCTAGCAGTTAACAAAGTGGTAATCAGTCTTACATTTTGGATTCAGATTAGACCAATCTGTCTTTATATAACTGACTTACAGACCAGTCTTGAAGAAAAAGATAGATGAGTAACTTTTAGGATTAGTCTAATCAGTTTATGTACCTGGCACTAGGACACAGAACTCTTTAACACATGGACAACATCTGCTAACATACAAAAATGTAAACATCTACTTTGAAACTGAAACTAGCTTTACCTGTCATTGTATCTTATTAGGGCTGCCATTCGACCCTCATTACTTTATTAACAATGCTGTCTCCAACATCATCTGCTCCTTGGTATTTGGCAGGAGGTTTGAATACACTGACCAAAGGTTTCTGAACATGCTCAGTCTGATATCTAAAGCCCTTAAACTACAAACGTCTGTATGGATACAGGTACTGATATGTTCATTCTGAAGATGAGATAAAAAATACGTAGTAAACTAAACAAAATGCATTATTAATCAAATAAAGGTGCTCACCCAAGCTGCCCTGCTATTTGTCAATTCTAGCTTTACAGTGTTTTCCCTTGGATTATGGATCTCCTCCCAGGACCTCATAAAAACCTGTTTTCATGCTTTCATCAAGTACGTGCTTTTATTAAGGAAGAGGTGGAGAAGCATTTCGCAGACTGGGACCCCTCCTCACCCAGAGATTTTATAGACTGCTATCTTACTGAGATCCAGAAGGTATCATCATTCAACTTGTGTACATAACTTTTTATGAACACATGATTTTTTCTTGCAAACAACATGGTAAACACATATGTGTGCTTTATAGAGGAAAGATGATCTGGAAGCTGGGTTTCATAAAGAGGGTCTGCAGTATGCCGTACTTGATTTGTTTGTGGCAGGAACTGAGACCACATCTACCACTCTACTGTGGGCTTTTGTATACATGATGAAATACCCAGAAATCCAAGGTAAAAGGCTCCAGATTACAAGTCAGCTGTTTGTTTAATTGTTAGTTGCATATTATGGAATTTTGACATTGAACATCTTATTAACATTCAGAAAAGGTTCAGGAAGAAATAGACAAAGTAGTTGGACGGTCGCGTCGACCCATCATGGATGACAGATCTAGCATGCCGTACACCGATGCCGTTATCCATGAGGTGCAGAGAATGGGCAATGTTGTGCCCCTTAGTGTGCCAAGAATGACCAATGAAGACACAATATTGGAGGGATATTTCATTCCAAAGGTGAGATGAATGTCATGTTCATAACAGTGACACAAACTGCATTACCATATACCAATGCAAAGGCTTGTGTCATTTAATGTATTTTATTTTATTTTATTGGTATTAACCACTGATCTATCATATATATATATATATAGACCAGTGGTATTTTTATGAGAATATCTTCAGCTGCAATGACATGTCTTTCAAATTTATGCTTAACTAACTACCTACCTACCTACCTACCAAATTAGAAATCTATGTTATTTTAAATGTTTTCAAATTAAGTTTAAAAGTATATTATATGCAACATGGATTTTTTATGTTAATCCTTAGATGATGTCAGTATTTAATCATCTGATATGTCTTTTTACTCTACATTAAGGGTACACAGATCATTCCTAACCTGACATCAGTACTGTTTGATCAGACCAAGTGGAAGACTCCACATTCATTTGACCCACAGAATTTTCTAAACACTAAAGGCGAGTTTGAAAAACCTGAAGCTTTTATTCCTTTCTCGGCAGGTGAGCAGGGTTTTTGTGTGTGTAGATAAACATTTATCAGATATATATACGTGTTAAATCATGTTCCCATGACTCATAATCTTAAGGCTTGTTTTGAGATTTTATTTTGTACTTCCAAGGAAAACGCTCTTGTCCAGGAGAATCACTTGCCCGTATGGAGCTCTTTCTCTTCTTTACATCATTTCTACAATCCTACACTCTGTCTCCTCCAGAGGGAACCCAAACAAGCTTGGAATTCAAATTTGGAATGACACTCTCCCCAAAGCCATTTAGAATATGTTTCACTCCTCGTTGATTGATTTACACATTATAGTCAGTGCACTGTTAACATTGTTCAAAATGATCTATAACCAAGTAAAACTGCAGCTTCTAGACAAATAAAACTGGTAACAATTAAAAGTGAGGAAGCTAAGTAAAACAATATAATAAAAATTTTTATATTTATATTATATTATATTTAATTATGTCAAAATTAGGTCATATAAAACATTAAAATATTATGTATGAAGTCTAAATATATGTTGCATGTGAGACATGTCATTGGCTACCAGCAGAAAAATGTTGCTACTTATAAGAAAGTGAGGCAGAAACCTTTCTAGTCTAGATGCTAGTCCTATATGTTTTGTTAGGCCAGACAACTCAGCATTGAACGCTAGAATGAAACAGTCTTAAATTTAGCAGTCCTAAATGTGATAATCTTACAACCAAATAAAATATGATTGCCTTCATCTTTTAATTATTATTTTTTTCTCCAGTTAATGATTTTTAAGTTAATTGGAATGTGTGCAAAGGATGCCAGGAGGAAAAATATGTCCAATGAAGGCCACAAAACAAGGATCCTCCAAATAAAGACAGGTTCTGTTTGTGAATCCCATGGAAATACATGGGAAGTGCCGTAAAATGACTGTCGCAAAATTATCCTTGACAACTGTTATAAAGCAGCAGGGGTTTTTTCTCGTCAAAATAACCAGTGTTTGGGGAATCGCATCACAAGTAACGCGAGTTACGTAATAATACTTTTTCCAAGTAACTAGTAAAGTAACGCATAACTTTTTCATTTGGAGTAATATAACTGAGTAACCCCAGTTACTTTGTTTTCTTATTTATTGACTGACAAGTCTCCCGACCCCATGTTGTCGTGTGTGAATACAGTGTAGTTCTAGACTAAATTTAAATCTGCATTAATTCATCTCACTCTCAAAAACAGATTTAGTATTCATCAAAATGAATTAAAATAAACTCAGAATATGATGCAAACCTGCAAAACTCAAATTATATAAATGCATCTAATCCCATTTTATTAACCAATATCTTTGCTGCTGACCTCTGAGGATCCAGTTTAACCATACTCATAAGCAAAAATGTCTACAAAAACTAACTTTTGTGCTTTATTGTTTTTTTTATTGCTGAAGAGTAGGCCTATTGAACTTTTTTCTCCTGTATTCTACTTTACACATGTGAATGTACTTTTTTTCATCTGGAGGTTTATTTACTACACTTGTGTGAAAGGGCTTTTACAGTTGCTATAAATAGAACTTCTTATATTAAAAACAAACAATCAAGCATATGTAAAAAGTAACGCGAAAGTAATTAGTTAGCTGTTTTAGGAAGTAACGCAATATTGTAATGCATAACTTTCTCCAACACTGACAATAACAGAATACAATCAAAACAGTTTGAGGTTTGTGAAGACGGCTCTTTATACACAATAAATTTATTTTTCTTACTGAGGCACATCTTTAATTGACTTGTGCGATCAGAACACTTTCACACCTGTCTCTGGGGTGTTGTTTTTTTCTATCTTTGTCAGTCTTGAAAGCTCTCTAGGGAGGAGGGGCTCTGGCAAACACGGTCTGTGCTATCAATAAATTATAGAATGCAAAAACGTTGTATCAAATAAAGAAAGGCTGTTCAGGTTGCACACCTGAACATAATTTCTGCCACTCAGAAAAGTCTTGAAACACGACGTAAATACTGTCATTCTTGGTAAATGCGCAAACAGTCATGGACCTGTTGCACCTTTACGAGTGGATCGATATCAAGGCCATTTTGTTATTCTCGCTTGTGTTTTTATTACTGAGTGATTATATCAAAAATAAAGTGCCGAAAAACTTTCTTCCTGGACCATGGTCTTTACCGATTATAGGAGACCTTCATCATATTGAACACAAAAAGATTCATCTTCAGATGGAAAAGGTAATTCCTATTGGTTTTTGTTGATGTTCTTATTGTTGACTGTTGAGATATACATTTAAGTTTTTAAAACTATTTCTATTTTCACATTTTTCAGTTTGCAAAAAAATACGGAAATATTTTAAGCATTCGAATTCTCGGACCAAGAATTGTCTTGATCGGGTACAAAACAGCAAAAGAGGTGTATCTAGCAGGAGGCGACAACCTGGCTGACCGACCCAGGTTACCCATATTTTATGACATCTTTGGAGACAAAGGTCAGTCAATCAGTATGATAAAATAGTGGTTAACCTTTCACCATAATTTCTAAAAAATAATATAAAAATAAATAGCTAATAATAATAAAACATTTTGCTCACACAAAACAAACTACATGCAAGTTAATGAACTAAGCTTTAATACATTCCAACTTTTCTCTTTTTTTTTTCTTCTTTTTTTAAGTGTGTATAATACATTTTATTAGAAATAATTATCTGCATAATTAAAAATTACTTGAAAACCAGATAAATGTTATGTCGTCGGCCCTTCACCACCATCAGAAAGAAAATCTAAAGGTGTTGACATGTTGAAATAGTAACATTAGGATGTAAAATATTCTAAAACTTACCAGAACCTGTCTGACACACTCTACAGAGGTGCAATATGCCAATGGGGTCCATTATAATGTAATTTATTTACTTATTGACAGGTTTAGTTGGTGCTAATGGCTACAGTTGGAAGCAACAGAGGAGATTTGCTCTCTCAACTCTCAAAAAAAAGCCTGGAGCCGACCATCAGTCTTGAATGTCACTTTTTAAATGAGGCCTTTTCAAATGAGAATGGTGTGTACAGTTTGTTTTAAAGAGTAAACTGAGATTTGCTATTTGAAAAGCACTGAAACAGCCTAAAAATATTTGTATTGGTAACTTTTCCAGGTCAACCCTTTAACCCTCATATCCTGCTAAACAATGCATTTTCAAATGTGATCTGTGTGCTTGTGTTAGGTCATCAATTTGAGTACAGCGACAATGACTTCTCTGCTGAAGAAAATAAGTGTTGGTGGGGTTTTCTGGGGAAGCATTTGGGCTCAGGTACAGTTTCTCAATTTCTGTCAAATAGATCATGCATAAGTGTTTGGCTCTGTTCACATTGCATACAGTTTTTTAATATTTTGCTCCCTTTAGTTTGTGGTTAGACTTACCACATCTTGGTAGGTGATAGTCAGGAGTGTTGTTACATCTGTTTTACTTTCTCTAGCTGTATAACATGTTCCCATGGCTCATGCGGCGAGTGCCTTGACCATACCAGAAAATGATTACTCTGTGGCGGGAGGTGATTGACTTTATTCAACAGAAGGTAAATGCGCACAGAGTGGCTTTTGATCCGTCAAATCTTCGAGACTACATTGAATGCTTCCTTGCTGAGATGGAAAAAGTAAGACCCGTTTTTGAGGGATAAGAATTCTGGTATAGGAATTCTCTGGTAGGCATTCAAAAAGAGATATTACATTACAGTTGTTCTTATTCATCATGTTTAGCCTAACAATGACACACATGCTGGATTTGATGAGGAGACTTTGTGCTTTAGTACGCTGGATCTGTTTATTGGGGGAATTGAGACTGCCTCCACCACTCTGTACTGGGGTCTCTACATGATGAAATATCCTGAGATACAGGGTTAAAGCTTAATATGAGAAATTAGTTATACACATAAAAGTATTCATTATACTCAAAATGCATTTACTCATATACATTCTCTACTTTATATCTTCAGCCAAAGTTCAGGAGGAGATTGATCGTGTTGTGGGAGGGTCACGGCAGCCATCTTTATCAGACAGAGACAACATGCCCTACACCAACGCTGTCATTCATGAGATACAGAGAATTGGAAATATTGTCCCATTAAATTTGGTCTGGTCTACCGTGAAAGAAACCCAGATTGGAAAATACTTTATTCCAAAGGTTGGACTAGTCATTCTAAATGACTGTATCTGACAGACAGACTGAAATTGTTAATTTAATAATTTAATAAATTGTTAATTGTTAATAAATAGTCAAAAAAAAATTAAATGCTCATTAATCTGGTTTGTGTTTAACCATCTGGAAGACTTTGATCATGAAATATTAAATATTTGGAATTTTTTATTAAATCGCAACAGTAAAAAACAACAACAAAAAACAATGTCTGAAGATATACAAGAACAACATGCAGCCCAGGGGGGTAGTTGACATTTCAGTGTGTCCTATGGTTTGACAAGAACATAGAATTTAAGATAAACCTCTCTCATGCTACTTGTAGCTCAAAGAATGTTATTTGTATGTTCCTTTTTTTTCTACAATTTTGCAGTCACACTGTAGGACACTTTTAAGGTCCATTTTTACTTGTCAACTACCCATATATAGATAGATATAGTGTGACAATCAAGTGAAGACAGATAGTCTAATTTCTGTAATTTCTTTAGGGCACGGCTGTGATTGGCAGTTTGACATCGGTGCTGTTTGATGAGTCTGAGTGGGAGACGCCTCACTCTTTTAACCCAGGTCATTTCCTAGATGCTGAGGGCAAATTCAGGAAGAGAGACGCCTTTTTACCTTTTTCTCTAGGTACAGGAGTAATTTAATTTCTAGCAATCCACATTAATACTTGATGATTTTGTATTATTTTGTAGAAAGCAAATTGTATTTCTTGTTCCTATAAATTAGATCCATATTTTGAGTGAACAATTTAGTGATTGGCTAGTAGGAAATACGTTGTTTCTATAGTTAGAGAAAGATTGTTTGTATTTGATTCTCAGGAAAGAGAGTGTGTCCTGGGCAGCAACTGGCACGGATGGAGCTGTTCCTCTTTTTCTCCTCTCTGCGGCAGCGCTTCACCTTCTCTTCACCAGCAGGTGTGGAGCCCAGCATGGATTACAAAGCGGGGACCACTAGATGTCCCTTGCCATATAAATTATGTGCAGTGCCACGTTAAGACAAGGAATTCACACAAACACTATGGAGTGTGTGTGTTGTGATACATGTAGAGAGAGAATATGTATCCAGTTACTTTTGTAGTATTTAAAAATAAAATTGTAATGCATATTGTTTTATTTGCAATGCATTGTATAATTTGATATATGGATCTGATTAGTTTAGAATAGTGAACAAAAAACATAATTTATTTTTGAAGTTCTGTGTGAAATGACGTGTGATTCTGGGGATAAGGTCAGCTAGTTTTAATGTCATTTGCAGTTTGTTATTGTTCTGTTTGCAGAATTTGTTGTTGTATTGGCTAATTTTCATTATACCTGCTCTGTTTTGATCTGGTTTTCTGTTGTATTTTTCTGGGAAATCGATTTATTTTAATAATGTTAATTTATTTTGTTAGCGTTTAGCTTTAATCATGGAAAAGCAGCCATGGCGGTATCCTATCGCTCTGTATTGCCAGTGAATGTTTTTGGGAGGGGTTTTCCTGTGGGTTGTTTTTGGAGAACTTTAAACTTTTACGAGACAGCCTGATCATGGACCTGCTGCGTCTTTACGAGTGGCTCGACATCCAGACTATTTTGTTATTTTCTTGTGTTTTTTTATTGCTAGCTGATTATATCAAAAATAAAGCGCCGCCAAACTTTCCTCCTGGACCATGGTCTTTGCCGATTATAGGAGACCTTCATCATATTAATCACAACAAGATTCATCTTCAGGTGGCAAAGGTAAATAGACTCTTAATAGTATTGTTTGGGTCTGTGACAGAATAGCATCTTTGGAAAGAATGACGTGAACGGAGCTATTTTTAAACGTTATATAGGCTACATAGTATACGAGTTAATGTTTTAAACCATATTTTCAAGTTTGCAGAAAAATACGGAGACATTTTAAGCATTCGGTTTCTCGGACCAAGAATTGTCATGTTAAACGGGTACAAAAGAGTTAAGGAGGTCTATCTACAAGAAGGCGAAAACCTCGCTGATAGACCCGTGCTTCCTATGATTTATGACTTGGCCGAAGACAAAGGTCAGTCTTGTAAATAAAATGTAAAATACTGAATGATGGTTTCAATATAAAGTGAATGCTGTGAATTCAAATTTGCATTGAGGCATGAAAAAGAACATAATATTGCTTTGAAAATTCTACTTGTGGCAGAGAGTGAGAAATTCGAGTCTTTGTGTTGTGATCAGGTTTAGTTGCTGCCAGTGGATATAAATGGAAGCATCAGAGGAGATTTGCTCTCTCAACTCTTCGAAACTTTGGATTGGGAAAGAAAAGCCTTGAGCCGTCCATCCATCTTGAATGTACCTTTCTGAATGAGGCCATTTCGAATGAGCACGGTATGAACTGAAGTTTGTGGAATGAACTGAAACCAACCCTGTTCTATTATCATTTAGAAGTGGAAGCACAATGTGATTTATTTTACAGTTATCATTAAAATATTTCCAGGTCAACCCTTTAACCCTCAAATCCTGTTGAACAACGCTGTGTCAAATGTGATCTGTGTGCTTGTGTTTGGCAATCGATTTGAGTACAGCGACAATGACTTCCAGTCTCTGCTGAAGAACATCAATGAGGCCATGTTTCTGGATGGACGTTTCTGGGCTCAAGTAAACATTCTCACATTTAAAAAGAGTACATTGTGCTCTCTAGCCACTTTATTGCTCAGCTAAGGCTTGTTTTCTTCTTTATTAGCTGTATAACATGTTTCCATGGATCATGCGGCGAGTGCCTGGACCACACAACAAATCTTTTACTCTGTGGCAGGAGGTGATTGACTTTGTTCGAGAGAAAGTGAATGCCCACAGAGTAGATTTTGATCTGTCAAATCCTCGAGACTACATTGACTGCTTCCTTGCTGAAATGGAAAAAGTAAGACCGATTCTTAAGCCGGTGTCAATAATGTAATGCGTTTGAAATTTAATGCCTCTTATTCATGTTGTTTAGCTAAAAGACGACACAGCTGCTGGGTTTGATGTGGAGAACTTGTGCTTCTGTGCTCTGGATCTGTTTGTAGCGGGAACTGAGACCACCTCCACCACTCTGTACTGGGGTCTTCTCTACATGATGAAATATCCTGAGATACAAGGTGAGAGCTTGTTAGAAGAAATTGCCTTTATATGCACATAAAAATAGGCTAATGTAATCACATTCGTGAATTATGTCTTTGAATATTTTGTATCTTCAGCCAAAGTTCAGGAGGAGATTGATCGTGTTGTGGGAGGGTCACGGCAGCCATCTTTATCAGACAGAGACAACATGCCCTACACCAACGCTGTCATTCATGAGATACAGAGAATTGGAAATATTGCCCCATTAAATTTGCCCCGGGCTACTGTGGAAGATACTCAGATAGGAACATACTCTATTCCAAAGGTACAATAAGATTAGAAGATGTAGAACACAGTATAATTCATCTCTGGTCCAGGTAAACCATTTGATTCGTTTTGATTTAGGGCACGGCTGTGATTGGCAGTTTGACATCGGTGCTGTTTGATGAGTCTGAGTGGGAGACACCTTACTCTTTTAACCCGGGTCACTTTCTGGATGCTGAGGGCAAATTGAGAAAGAGAGATGCCTTTTTACCTTTTTCTCTGGGTACAGAACTCTGCTTTCTTTTAATCAGCTAATATTATTTTGACAGTTTTAATTTTTGTACTGTAAATGCTGAATTTCCCTTGACCCCACAAAGTTATTCTTAGTTAAAGTGAACTTTTTAATGCTATTGTAACAAATATAACCTTTTTATTACATTTGTGAATATTTCTTGCAGTTGTCACAAGAAAAGCATAAAACGTGTTTTAAATGTTTTTTGTGTTTTATGTTTTTAGTTTAGTTTGTTTTAGGGTTTTTTTTACTTTAAAGGAGAAATTTATGGAGCCACAAAGGGGACATGTTAGAGGAATAATTCCATTTAGTTTACGCTGAGCTCGCAAAAATTTGTGTTTGCTTTTTTGCTAAACTTTTGTGTTTTTTGTATTGCGATCCAATAATTCTAATGATATTGGAATACAGTTATTTCCATATTTACTTTGCAGAATTGCAAGGGATATAAAAGGTACTTTTTTCTGCTTTCTGATTTCAGGAAAGAGAGTATGTCCTGGGGAGCAACTGGCACGGATGGAGCTGTTCCTCTTTTTCTCCTCTTTGCTGCAGCGCTTCACTTTCTCTTCACCTGATGGTGTGGAGCCCAGCTTGGATTACAGACTGGGGACCACTCGATGTCCCTTACCATATAAATTATGTGCAGTGCCACGTTAAGACAAACAAAAAGCACATGTGACTCATTTGTGTGCGTTTATGAGCCACAGAGAATGTATCCGTATTTTTCAAGTTGTTGGAATGGGCAGGGTAAAGATCAAGGCTGGTGTTCGATTCAAAACCCAAGAACTGCTTTCTGCCCTGAAAATCTCAAATATAAATTAGATAAAGCATTTGATACATATGTGATGCAAATTATAATATTTGGACATTTTACAATAGATCTTTCCATAAAATTCCATGACCTCTTCAAATCATGTATAATTGGTGTATAAAGACTTCATTCAGTTTCAGACATTAAATGTTTTTTATATATATATATACAGATATAGATATATATACAGATATAGATATATATATAGATATAAAATATACACATTTGTACATTTTTCTAGACAAAACTAACACTTTAAATTAACAGATATATCCTTCATTCTTATTTAATGATACTGTTAAAAGCTTAATAAATAAAGGTCTTAAAAGCAAGGTTTTTAAAAGTCTAAATTCACCATTCCACATATTAAAAGTCCTAATTCAGAGCAGAATGTCTTGAATTAATAAATTAATGGCATTAAAAGTTGAATGTATTGCAAGAAAAAAACATCTTCCTCAGTATTCTTATTTTCTAATACAATCAATTAATAATAAAGGAAAAATAAGCTATTATTTTGTGATTTCTTGATTTAAGGATCTTTAGATACTTGCTCAGGAAAACGGGACAGAACGCTGAGGAAGAATGTTCTACATTTATATTTTGGTAAAATGATACGAAAACTTAATAGACATCACAAAACATCTTGGGATGGTTTCCCGGATAGGAATTAGATTAAGCCAGGACTAGACCTTTGCTAATTTAGGACATTTAAGAATTATTAGAGATGTGTCTTACAAAAATGCATTATCTGTGAGCATTTTAAGACCAAACAATGACAATAATGTATTTTAAGATATCACAGTGCAAGCTTTTTCCAGTTTAGACAGCTCTTAACATTTATTTTAATCTAGGACTAGTCTTAAACCCTGTTCGGGAAACTGCCCCAAAATGCATTTTTTTTACTACTGAAATAACAAGAAATACAGTAAACAGATGTTTTATGGAACTGAATTAATGATTGTGGATGCAAGGACAGTAAAAAATAAGCATAGTGGGAGCCTTTTAGTTAGTATTTTAAATAAATATACAAAAAAACATTATTTTTAGTGGCACGTTAATATAATTTGTGTTATCATTTAAAACTCATCTAATGGAAGTTCTTGCTTTTTAAAAAAATAAGAGGTTTATCTGTGAGACGCAAAATGTACCCCCATTTCTAGAATTACCCATATATATATATATATATATACACACACACAAACCATAGCCAAAAATATTGTCAGAAAATGTATTACATTTAATACAGAACTCAAAAATTGACATCTTATAAAAATTGTAAGAAATAAATGTTTTTTTAAGCATGTAATGTAGCTCTCTGGTTCAATAAAAAAATTGACTCTCCAACTGATGATCCTCGTACTTTATTTACACATCCACCACATAAATCACCACGTCGTGCCACACACCATCAATGACCAAACAGAGGATCGACGTAAGAGCTTGTACAGAGAAAACAAATGAAACAAATGTATCAGAACCAAATACAAAATAAACACATCACTTAAACATAAGTATCACACAAATAACAAAAAAATAACTTTACTACAACAAAACTAAATAGAAGCAAAGGTAACAAGAAGTCAAAATACCTTGTTCTCCATTTAAAGCAGGAGCGAAACTACTTATGAACCGTAAACCTTTGAGGCCATGACCATGTGCCTCTGGATCTAGTTCCGTACTATGTTTAATTTCACAATAAAAGACTTCTCATTATTAAGTTAAGGGTGCCAATAATTTTGTCCAATGCATTTTTAGGTTCTGTGTGGAATTGTATCATATTTGACTTGTCATATTTGTTTTTTTGTATGGCTGTAATGCAAACAGAGAGTAGATCCCATTACACAGTACATTTGAAATAATCCAATTGCTTCTGTCCCCCTTACGCCACTAAACTTCCAGTGTCACTGGAACCTATGCATGTTCATGTCATTATTCTCCACCATGTTTCACAAATCATGTTGTATGCTTTTGGATCATGATCTGCTGTTCCAAGCCTTTTTTATACTTTTTTTTTATATACTCTTGGAGAGGATCCTCTTATCATCCACCACTGTTGTCCTACATGTAATGCAAAAGGCACACTCAACTCCAGATGAAAGAACATCTGTCCACGCCTGTCAGCTTCTGAGTCAATTGTCCACTTTTCTGAGAGAAAGGTGGTCCCTTGAAAAAGGGGGAGGAACATATTGAAGAGCTATAATTCCTTAATTTTTCCTTAAATTTTTATGTGGTGTTTTTTAAAAAAAATTTGGGAGTAGCACGCACAGATAATCTGCAACAGCTGGCACATCATAAGGTCACATTGTCAAATACACCTTATGAAGGGTTACAGGAATTAGTAATACTTAATTCAATTAAGTACTTAATACCCTGTTTTCACAAAAAAAGGCTTAAACCTAGTCCTAGACTAAAATGTAAATCTGAGCCGATTTAAATAAAACTTGCACTGACTGATCTTAAAACATGTCATTGCCTTTTTTTTGTCTTAAGATGCGCACAAGTAATACTTATTAAGGTATGTTTATAAAAATTATTTAAATGTACTATTTAAACTATGACCTAATCCTGGTTTAGGCTAGGCCCTGTCTATGAAGCTATGGACCAATATATCCTCCATAACTTTTAATTATTAAATATACTGCTCTGACTCTTGAAACTGGCTGAATATATTTTGCTAATATCACATCTTAGATAGTACTTCTAATATTACTATCCATACAGGACGCAAGTATTTTCATTATAAAATTACCGGATGTTTAGAAAAAAATAACTACAATTCACCAAAATGTTTTTTTATATTTCAAAGATTGTATATCTTCCTAGTGACAAGACTGACCTACTACAGTTGAGATTTTGCCAATATTTCCTTTACTTTATATGTATAGTGCAAATATTTCTGGGGGGGAAAGTGTTTCTTTATGTTTTAAATTTTGTGGTATATTCATAATTACAAAACTGACTTGACTAAAGGTGAGAATTTGTTACTTAAACTTTTTTTTATTAAAATAATTGTGTGCTGAGCTATAGGCGAGATATTGTACGTCTGCCTAGTCAATATGATCATATTAAATGTTAAATGTTTCTTTAATTACAATACATTGGACGTTTAATCCACTTGGTGGAACTGTCAGACGGTCCCTTACGCGGATATAGGTAGCGTGTCAAACCTGCCAACAATTCACAACATGTTCACCATGGACCTGCTGCCTGTTTACGAGTGGATCGATATCAAGGCTACTTTAATATTTTTGTGTGTGTTTCTATTGTTGAGTGATTACATCAGAAATAAAGCTCCGAAGGACTTTCCTCCTGGACCATGGTCTTTACCGATTATTGGACACCTTCATCATATCGATCAGGCGAAGATTCATCTTCAGCTGGCAAAGGTAACACAATTTGTATTCTTGTTTGGATGTGTAAGGGTGAAACACTGCTAAGATAAAAGTGTTGGATACTGAAATTCAACAGTATTTCAGCCATATTTGTAATAACTTACATGTTGTCATTTTCAAATAATATTTTCAGTTTGCAGAAAAATACGGAGACGTTTTAAGCATTCGGTTGTTTGGATTAAGAATGGTTGTGCTGAACGGGTACAGAAGAGTTAAGGAAGTGTATGTAGAACGAGGCGAAAACCTCGTAGATCGACCCATGGTACCAATTTTTTATGACATCTTTGGAGACAAAGGTTAGTTTTGGAAAATCAAAATACTGAATTGGTGGTTTTTAAAAGGTCTATAACAGTTAGTAAAAAAGAATAGGAACAAGTTAAATGCTCCCTACAATTACTTGTTGACAAAGAGAAGTGGGAAATGGGAAAGTCTCATTGAAATGTGTTGTGATCAGGTTTAGGCAGCTCCAGTGGGTATAAATGGAAACAGCAGAGGAGGTTTGCTCTCTCAACTCTTCGAAACTTTGGATTGGGAAAGAAAAGCCTTGAGCCGTCCATCCATCTTGAATGTACCTT
>JAUCNO010000386.1:7212809-7226637 GCA_032353835.1 Enteromius viviparus | reverse complement strand
AGTACAAGTACAAAGTAGCCAAAAAAATACTTAAGTACTGTAACGAAGTCCATTTACTCAAGTACTTTACACCACTGCTTCCATGAAAGTACTACAAAGATATGTTTACAGTTCTTTACAAGCCCCTATAAAAAAAAAAACATTATGATTACCTATAATTTTTTTTCTGATTTTCCAGGAAAGAGAGTGTGTCTTGGGGAGCAACTGGCACGGATGGAGCTGTTTCTCTTTTTCTCCTCTCTGCTGCAGCGCTTCACCTTCACCTCACCAGAAGGTGTGGAGCCCAGCTTGGATTTTAAACTGGGGCTCACGCATTGTCCTCAACCATATGAAGTATGTGCAGTGCCACGCTAAAACAAGAAACCAAAACATGCCAAAAGGAAGATGCATTTTAGATATTTACTGGTCGATTGGATGTTTGGTTATTTGGTGGTTTAAAAGTATAATACAAAAAATGTTAACTATCGACTAACTAGAAAAAGGATTAGGAATTAAGTCATAAATGGTAAGAGAAATAAATCTTTTGAAAAAGTCTTTTAAGGTAAATTTAAGGTAAAAAGCTGTATAACATTTGCTTTTTACAAAATACTGGGGCTGTGATGTTTTACCATTTTAGATGCCTTTATACACTTAACAAATAAGATCAATAAAGGCTTTAAACAATTCATTCATTTTAAATTATTGTTCATTTCAGTTGAGCTATTGTTGCAGATTAAGAACATGCATAATGAATTTAAATCAAAGTTCAGATCATTGTTATTTTTTGTCATCTACAACTACTTGAAGATTCAGCCAACAGAATCAAATCTGTCCCAGATAACGTTCAGCAGGCAGACCTGTAAATCTGTGGATGTTGAAAAATATATAGTCATACAGATACTGCATACTAATGAGTCCGTTTAACGGACAATGAAATAGACACAGATGTAATGCACTGAAGCAGTGTTATACACAAAGCTGACACTTAGATGGCGCTGTATGCTAAGCTTTTAGTGGATGTTTACTTTACCAACAGGGAACACTACAATTCATGGAGCTACAATTACAATTAAGGTGAGCAGTTGTCGGTCAATCACACTTCCTGTGAATTTTGGATATCGGATATTGTCATATGTGACCACGGACCACGAATCCAATCATAATGTTTTTTTATTGAAATCTATATATAATCCCAAACCTGATTTATGGTTTGTTATGGTACGACAATATTTGGTTGAGATGCAAGTAACGCTATTTGAACAACTGGAATCCGAGGGTGCTTTTTATGATTTAAGACAGTGTTTTTTTACACACACCCTTGGCTTCTATTATGTTTTCATTTTTGCTGAACAACCACCGCCAAGACAAATGTCACAGAGGAATGTTTATTGATGTAATGTACACCTGAAATGGTATTATTGCATATTAGCTCTAAGTCAGCATTTCACATAGGCTTGTTCAAAGGCAATGGCAGGAGCGTACACAAAAATGTAAGCGCGAATGTAAAAAGTGGTCGAAAGGAATGAAAATGCTGGTTTATTACAGGCTGCACTCTTGCAGCTTCTTGTCAGCTTGCTTCAGGGAGACCCAAGTGTTCAGCATGGATGCGCGAAGTCTGGCCCAAACCAAATGGTCATTTAGACCCAGGATCTGAGCTGCAAACTGAGCAGCAGCTTCTGGAGAAAGAACCGTGGAGCATCCCAGACCTAAAAGAGTAAGAACGATAATGTTTAGTTTTATGGCACTGTACACGATCATTCAAATACTTGGCCTCAGTAAGATTAAACATAATAATACAAAAATATAAATTGCTCTCAAGGATCAGTTTGTGTTCAATACCATGAAATGGTCTGCGACTATTTTCATGGCAAGAAACTGTATAGTTAAATTCTCTTCAGAAACGTTAACCGATAAAAAAGGATTCTCAAAGGGTCAGTAAAGGTATTTACAATACTACAATATTCAATTTCAAATATGAAAAGTATGGTTGTTTTGAACTTGTTTATCAAAAAGTAAAATTGTTTTCAATGATAAAAAATAGAATAAAAATTAATTTGCAATTAAAATAGATTTTTTTTATTTTAATAATATTTAGTTTTAACATTACTACAGAGATTTAATGACATTTAAACTGATCTGTACCGCTAGGCATGCGAAGAGATGACCAAATATCCTGAGCACCCCAGTCAGGGGTAATGGGGGGACAGTTAATAACTGGATACGCAGTGTTTCCGGACATCACAGGACCCAAGCCATTACTTCTGCCTGCCACTGCAACAAAGATGGTGGGTACACCATCACCTGAGAAGAAAATAAAAATGGATAGATTTAATTAGTTTTCAATTACGCAATAAACCTGCTCAACACAAGGTGTTCTGGATTAAAGTAAAATAAATTACCACTGTAATAACAGTAGTTTTTTGTTTTTTTAAAGCGTCAGAAAAGACATTTTGTTCTTATTGTTAGTTGTGTTTGGTCATACCCTCATATTCAGCTTTGATGCGGAGTGTCTCATCTGGGCCTTTATGGGCGGAGGTGACTCTAAGGTGGCAGGGAATGCCATAAGAGCCACAAGCCTTACGGATCTTCTCACAGTGAGCCACATCTGAAGTAGAGCCCATTAGAACTACAACCCTCCCTTTTGCCTGCGACTTCAGAAGCAGCTAAATACACAAACAGATTCTCATCAGTCACCAATGCTTCAGTTAAGATCCTCCGCCACAAAAATAGCATTTTGTGTGGTGTCACTGAGTTGAGTTTGTGATGAAGCAGACTAGAGGCAGATCTTTTGTTCCATACATGCAAGAGTAATGAATTATCAAAAAAATACCAAAAATGTGGCCGGAGACCCAAAATAAGATCAAAACAAGCATTTAAAATGAGATAAAGTTAATTTTAATATTGATTTTGAGCCGTTTATGGAGAAAAACGGTGTAAACTATATCCCTAAATTGCAGGAAGTGTAGAAATGTCCCAAACAAACAGCAAAAACAAACATTTAGTAAAATGCCGTACCTTGACTCGCTCTGCAACCCACTCAAAGTTTCTCTTCACCATCTGCATGGCCTCAGGAGTGACTTCTTTCAGGTCACGGTAGACCTTCACAGAGAACACCATGTTAAACAGTCATACTCCTATAGATCACACTAAAGCTTGGTTATTCTCTGTAATCAGCATGTTTCTGGAAAGATCATGATCATGGCAGAGGTGTTTCCTCAGAATGAACACCATAGGCGTTTGGTTCTTTACCTGTTTGTCTTTCTGCTGGCTGCGATCCCCAGCAGGCCAGAGCCTCCACGAGTCGTTGTCAATCACATCAGCCAACACAATTTCTTTAGTGGTCACATTCACACCAAATTCAATCTAGAATTAAAGTTTATGGTCATTAAATGTTTACTGTAGGGGTCAATAAACTACTTTCCAAAGTGTTAGCCCAATACACTTAGGTTTCCTACTTTCATATCCACCAGCGTGCAGTCCTGTGTGGCCCAAGCCTTCTCCAAGACTTCAAAAATGGCCACCGTGCTTTTGCTCATGATGTCCACTTCACAACGTCCAATAGTTAAACCTGCCAACTCTAAACCAGCTGCCAAAAGCTGCTCCTCTGACCACTGAGGGTCATTATTGGCATCATCCTGATGAAAGAACAATGGAAGAGATCATTATGCATCAGTATGCGAAATAGCATGACATTACTATTAAAAAAACACACAAAAAAACAACCATTTCTAAACTTCACCTTAAAGAACATCTCCATTTTCAGAGGAGAAAAGCGGTAGCCCTCTTTGACCCCAGGGTTGCGTTTGAGGAAGGACCCTGTGGCTATCCGTCTGCACACCCACTCAATAGGTATCATCTCACATCGAGATGCGATAAAAGCATTCTCAGAATGCTGCCTGACAAATGCAGTCTTAAACCCTGAAAGAAAGTCATGATTTGCATCACTGTGTGCATCCTATTAGAAATGGCAAAATAATTGGTTTAGTGCATTAATTATAGGATTATGATATGGATATGACATATTGACACTGACTGCATTATGACAAGCAATAACACAACCTGCTTTCACAAAGTAAAACTGTGACCGCAGTCTTAACAGCCGGAACACAACAAGCATGCGTGTAAAATTATTTTTAATTAAAAGAAGCATGGCTGTCACAAGGCAGTCATTTGCCCAAAGTAAAACCTGCACATGGTGTACACACAAACTTTAATTCACTAAACTGCAGAGGTTGTGGCAACCTTTTTTAAAAGTAAACGCCCTCTAGAAACCTCTTGCAGCTTTGAATTTGGGACTAGGGTATGAATGTCTTTAACTTTAAAAATCTTTGTTTTAGCACTACTGCCCTGCTGAATTTTCAATATTTAATAAGCATCATTTAATTCAAGACCAACACTTCTTGCTTGTCTCTTAATAGTACAGTACACCAATATATTTTTTGAATTAATATTGGTTTTGCAAATAAATTAACCCAAAAATGAAATAAAAATTAAACTCACCAGCATCCTGTAGAAGTTTGAACACGCAGCTGGTGGTCTTGTTGGCAATAGCTGCTTTGCCCTCCATCTGATCCTTTCGGACTGCATTGCCTGCTGTGATCTGATCTTTAGACTGGACCAAAACATGTCCCGGTTCATCCACGAGCTCAAAGATCTGCTTGGTCTTCCCCTCATTCAGTTTTCCACCTAGTTTCAGTTCTACGAAGGCAACAATACAAATTGATGTCAATGCATTTGAGATGTAAATCACTGCAAATTACAGTTAACAAGCACATGTGGGTGCATGACATTATCCTTTTGTTTATTGCTCTTAAAAAGGTGCAATGCTTAGTTTGTCAATTCATTTTATAATATATATTAATATAAGTATAGCTAATACTAATATTTGGGGGCTGGTAAAGAGATTTACTTTTTTTTTTAAAAAAAGGTATTTTTGCAAACTATTGTTAGTATTTAGTCCTTACATCCTTCTATTACTTTATTATTTATATTAAAAAACGCCTATAGAAAGAATACATCTTACAAGACCAAAAAAACTCACGTGATTTAAACTACTTTCTACAGACTTGACACCGAGCCATATTCTACCATTTAACCTCTAGTAACGTAACTAATTATGTTTGACAAAAGAGCTGAAGTATTAATTCCCGCCGTATGGGTGCATTTTATTCACTGCGCAATTGCACAATGGCACAACACGGTGAATAGAGCCATGATCAAGCAGGCAAATAAAACCAAACTTAACTTACCTGTTGCGGTCGACATTGTTGACGAGCTTCGTTTTTCCTGCAAAAATGATTAGAAACTTGATTATTCTATGTATCTGGGTTTCAGGCAAGTGTTTCAATAACTACTTGGACTTCAGAGAAAGGTTGATATAAAGTGCCTCGAGGAGGAGTGAGACTCATTTATTTTCACGAGAGCAACGCGTTACGACACTCTGCCGATTCATAAACGCCAATCAGAGTAATGCCATCTTCACCACGTGGGCAAAATCTTAACTTGCATATTTTAAAAGACAAAAGACTTATCTATTGACATGATATAGAAGCAAACAACTGTCCTAAACCTTAGTTGCATGAGAGTAAGGGCGTGTTGCGTAAGACATTGATCGCATTCGTCACAACGTAGTTTTTACGTTTTAAGTTATTGATTGGACAAAACTCGCTCTTTTTCCCAAAAACGTAATTTTTGTCCGTCTTCTGTGACTTCAGAGCTGAAGTTTTTGTTCATTTGACCATTTGTGTTGCCAGATCCTCCGCCGCGCATTCCGCTGTGTGAGGAAACACGTGTTTCAAGTGACTCCAGCCAGCGTGGAAACACACGCTAACGCTACAAACTCATTCAGCCTCAGAGACAAGGACATGGAGTTTGAGGAGTCGGGCATCGGGGAGGAATGCGGGGTGTTCGGCTGTGTGGCAGCGGGAGAATGGCCAACCCAACTGGAGGTCGCGCAGATTTTGACACTTGGACTTGTTGCTTTGCAGCACAGGTAAGAGTACTGCTGCTAATGTGCTGCTTCCTATAGGAGGTGACTTTTATTGTGGGGTTACTGTACTACAGAACAAACATTTTAAGATTATCTTTGCTGAAAAATCATAACTTGGTTTACTAGTTTCCCATCCTGGTTTGGCTGTTTTGTTGGATTTTAAATGGGGTGAGCTTAAAGACCACCGTAAAGCAGTTAAGACCCGCAAAACATCTTAGATTGGTTAAAGAGGGTTTTTCAGCAGGGATCTGTTTGACCTAATTTGAATCTCACATAGAGACTAGTTAATTCAATAATTTTTAAATCAGTTTTTTTTCAGCATGGTCAGACACAAGGACCACCCACATCTGACCCCAGTTAAACTGGGTAGCCCTATATTAAAGAAGCTTTATCTTATATCATTACATTCGGTTAATATTAACACATAAGTTACTGAACATTTAGAAATGGATCTTTTTTTATTTCTAATATATATTTGTTATTTTATTTTATTACATGTCTTTTAGAAATTTCAAAGCATATAGGAAATGCACCACAAAACCAATGATAAGGGTAACTTTGTTTTGAAATTAAGATTTAAATATTGCATGAAAGCTGAATTAAGATACTTTCCAATATTTGATTCCAATAGATACAGCTATTTGAACAGCTGGAATCTGAGGGTGCAAAAAAATCCAAATATTGAGAAAATAACCTTTCGTGCTGGACAAATTAAGTTCTTAGCAATGCATATTAATAATCATAAATTAAGTTTAGATATATTTACAGTAAGGCATTTTCTAAACAACTTCGTGGAACACTATTTTTACTTGATATTCTAATGATTTTTGGCATAAAAGACAAATCAATAATTTTGACCCATGCAGTATATTTTTAGCTATCGCTATAAATATAGTCAACCCGTGCTACTTATGACTGGTTTTGTAGTTCATATTATTTATAAATCCTTACTAGAGAAATCTAAGTGTGCTTGATTTAGGTGTTCTCCCAGTCTGGTCAGGCTGAAAGACCAGTTTACTACAGGTCAGAGAAGCAAATAATTTCTAAGCTGGTTTAAGTTGTTTTTTCAGTATGGATCTCCTTGTGGTTGGAAATCTTCCCTATTACAAAACACCCTTATTTCACATGTGGTATGCATGGAATGCAAACTAATATTGTAGTGCTCCTTATCATAAAGCTGGATGATTGGGTGCAACTTTTGCAATTGCCTGGTCTGTTCTCTAACTGTTACATAATATTACAAATGCTGATATAGCTCATAGTAAAAAATGGTTTATATAAAAAAAATAATGGCTTGCAATATCCTGTAGCTATGCAGTTCTAAATCACAGAACAATAGACTTCCATTGTCCTTCTGTCTTACCGATTGTTCAGACGTGATTTCATTAGATGCCATTGAACACACAGAGGTGATCTCCATAATCGGAATGTATTGATCCTCCTCTTTGCATTGAAAGTCTATATTCTCAGACCAGTCTGTGCTGCTCTCTCCATCATCAGTGCTCTGATGAAACTGTTTACAAAGCAAACGATCCCCTAAACACACAAGATATAGTGTTACAAGGGTCAAAGAAACATATTTGCTCACTGACAATTTCTTAATATACTACTTTAAAAAATCTAATAAAATAATAATCCCTTTTGTTTGACATTTAGATGACAGAAATGTTCAGGATTATTTGCCACTGTTGTATAAAAGATAAATCATTTTCATCTGTTATGAAATGCTGTCTATGTATATGAATGTGTTCTTGTTCCTATCTTGATTCTATTAGGCAAACTGAAGTCACAAGATTGACTCACACCTAAGTCTCACTCTTCTTATTACAAATTTGAATATGTCTCTGTAGTAAGGAGAAAATAATGAAAAACCTTCATCTGCAGCTTTCCTCTTTCTTCCTTTGGTAGCCGTTGCATGCTCACTGTAAGATGGTTCACTGCTGTCTGCATTGGAAATAGATGCACACATATTGAGACACAAAACGTTTAATTTAAAAGGATAAGTCGATGGCTGCTAGGCCTTGAGCAAAAAAATATAGTGTTGCTACCAGCAGAGAAAGAAGTCCAAATAATAAAATGCAACATTGTGTAATTAGTATAAATAAAATAAATCGGTAGTCTTTTTTTTTTTTTTTTTTTTTTTAAGGAGGAAAATTATTCCCATGTCTTGTGATTCTGACGTCAGAGGCTTTGTATGGACGAAACATTAAAATAAAGTAAAAAATAATATTCCTTAATTTATTCCATAAATTAATTCAAGAATTGATTTGGTGTGTTATTGCCTCAGAAAAATTAATCATTTAAATTCATATTACATATCTTAACCTCACTTTTTCATTGAGTCTACTTTTATACAATAACAAAAAAAATTGTCATGCTTTGGACCACCACAATATATCTCATTTCAAATCTGATGCAAAGCCAGTTGAGAACCACAATGAATTCTATTACCTGGGATTCTTCTGTACTTCTGACTGTCATCATATATAACTGCTGTGAAGGAGTCGGAGGAGACATGCTGTTCATATTCTATCTGAGGGCTGCCAGTTGATCTCACAATCGTGGCATCCATTTCAGGCATCCCATATTCCACATTTGACACTTCCTCTGGTCTTGTTAAAATGCTTTCAGTCTCAGCTTTGTTCTGAAAGACCCTTGCGGAAATGCCAGGAGATCTCAAAGTGGCCTCATCTATGGGTGGCTGGTCATATCTAACCGCAGCAATGTCATTGTCCTCCTGTGGACAATGGACAAGTCCACCCATGGAGTGCTCCTCAAATGTTGATGGAGTAAACATCCTAGAGTTTCTCAGTAAACGGTTTGTTTCAGAAAACTTGCCATAGCTCAGTCGGCTTCTAGGAGGCTTTGACAAAAGGGCATCCAGCTGTTCGTAAAATCTCATGACGCGTCGAGGATCTCCGATGTCGGCTTTTCCTCTCTGCAGAGAACGGTAGAGGTACTTCAGGTTTTTGTACTTGGTGCGACACTGTTTCCAGTCCCTTTCCACTCCCTGCTGAAGAAGCCTGCGTGAAATCTGCACGAATATATCTTTGTTTCTGGTTGAGCCCTGTAGCTGTCGCTGAATCCCTTCTTCGGCCCAGATCTGAAGCAGTGCGGCCACCTCTTCCTCACTCCAGTTTCTGCCCGAGTCGTGCACAGTGATTATGTTCATCTCGTTTGGGGCTGCTGCTGTTGTCACTGAAGCACAAACCAGTTTTTTTAACAACTTGAAGATGCTTGAAAAACATTGAACATATCAAAACTCACCTGTCTCTCTTGCAATCAGTGGATGAGTGGCGGCATTCATTAGTGTTTGCATCTCTGCCAGACTTTCATCTTAAAGAAAGGCATGAAGATGCAGGAGGTCATCTTAATGGCGAACTCGATCTATCATGGTTTTGTTGTAATTATTAACCCAAATCTTACCATCATCAATCTTAATAACCTGTTCTTCGACAGGTTCACTCCTCATGGCCACCTGGTCCCTCTCTGGTACATTCCTAGATGACTCTTCCTCTTCAAATCCACCCTCAATGTCTTTGCCCAGCATTATAGCATCAAGCTCAGCAAAGAACCTTATCGGCCTGCCTTGACTTTTGCTGACTTTATAGTCATATTTCATGTTCTTGTACTTGGTGCGGCACTGTCTCCAGTCTCGCACCACGCCGTGCTGCCGCTCCAGCCGACGTGCCATTTCCTGGAAGATAGCCTTGTTTCTGTGGGAGCGTTGGAGCTGTTTGTGAACCTCCTTGTCGGCCCAAACAGTAAGGAGAGCCCGAACCTCCTTGTCAGACCAGTGCCTTCCTCCTTCCAGTCCTAGAAGTAAATTGATTCTCACTTAGAAACAGGTTTGACAACATTAGTATTTAGTATAAACAGTAGGGGTTGGGTTTATACACCCACCTCGTAGGTTTTTAAGATCCACCAGGTTTTTGTTTGGTTTTTAGACTTTTTGACTATAAAGTCCTGAATAGACCCCAACTAAAATGAGCCCCATGACTTTTCCAGTTGTTTATGATTTTTTTGGATTAGCATTAAGGATAAGAATTATTATTATTATTATTATTATTAATTTGTTATGAACAATTTCTACCCACTAAATCATTGGTCTCAAGCTCAATTTCTAGAAGGGCCACTGCTCTGCACAATTTCACTCCTGCCCCAATCAAACATGTCTGAACCAGCTAATCAAAGTCTTTAGGTTAACTAGAAACTTCCAGGCAGATTTGGAGCTAAACTGCAGAGTTGTGGCCCTCCAGGAATTGAGTTTAAGACCAGTGTACTAAATCATTTGAGTGTTTGCGATAGCTAGAAAAAAATGACCATAGAATAAAAACTTTTTTTAATGACCATGTAAGTCCTGTTTTTCAAAGACAACGTTGAGGGGAGAGGGTTTTTGTGTGTGTGTGTGGTTTTTTTTGTTTGTTGCCATTTTAAGTTGTTTTAGCATTTTCACCCAGTGTAATGGATAGGGCCATAGTTCATTTATGACATTTAAGTAATTTTTATAAACATGTTTAATGCACATTAGCATTGTTTTTATCTAGAGACAAACAAAAGTGACGTTTTTTTTGTTTTGTTTTTCCCAGATTTCAGTTAGATTTACCTGTAGTCTAGGACTAACCCTAAGCCCTGTCTGTGAAACTGGGGTTTATACTTATTTTTGTCCTCTTTTTACCCATTTAAGTCATTTTAAGGCCCCCTAGAGGGCACTGCCCCTTGGTTAAAAACCACTGTTTTTGTAGAATGAAAATTACTTTTTTATATTATTTAAAATCTTTTATATGATTGTCATTATTTAATCATACAAGAAACATATAGAATATCAAAAGAGCAAATATCCAACTCAAATGCTTTATCCAAAAATGTTGTAGGTTTGTTAATTTTGGGAATGTTACCTTCCTGAAGAGCTGGAAGTGAAGCCGGCTCCTCTCTTCTGGCAGCCGTCGGCTCTTCATCTGCCACGTAAGGCCTTTGGGTCGGCGGCCTGCTATCTGCAGAAGAGTGTTTGTAGACGGTCTGCGTAGGCCTCCAGTCTGGAAGAGCCATGCTCCTACTCTGGGCCTTACAGTCAAGCCAGTCCCTACACACACCAAGCTCTTTCAGACGGCTTGAGACGGCCTCATACTTGGCCCTGCTTTCTTCCTCTTCCCAGGCTTGTCTCTCCCTCCACACAGAAAGTAGAGCTTTCACTTCCTCCCCTCTCCAGTGTCCAGCTGTGTCCCTCTGCCTCTTGTCCTTGTCCCCAGCATGCCTTTTTTGGTCTGTTTCAGACTCCATGTTTCTAAGCTTGCCTAGAAATGGCTTCTGTTTTTTCGCCTCTGCCTTTATCCTCTCTGCTCCCCCTCCCTGTTGACTTTAAGCTCAGTGTCCAAGGCAACCAGACGACTGAGCCAGTTAGGAACAGCCACGTGACTGCGAACAGCCTCATGACTGGCTTAAGCTGCGTGCAGCGGGGGAGGGTTGGGGAAGAAATGTGAGAAGTGGCTTGGCGAATGAGCTGCACTTACTGCGTCGATCTTACTCAATAAGACACGTGGAACGGCTCAGAGGCGTTTGGCTGTGCTAACATGTCTATTTTAAATGTTTTTTGTGGTCACAACTGTCTATGCTTTCCCTCATGCTTTCTGTCTCCTTTTCTCTCAGCCTCTCTCTCTCTCTTTCTCTCTGCCCCTCTCTCTCTCATGTGCTCGCTCTATTTCCCCCTCCCCCTTCTCTCATTTTCTAGCTAACCGCTTCACATAAACCAGTTTGATCTGCTTTAGTCATACTCTGTGCAGTCATTCACTCATAGAAACACATTTGGCTTGATTTTGAGTTTGTTTGTGTAAAATAGCAATAAGGATGAATGGGAGGGACACATTCTTTATTCAAACTATAGTCTTGCAAAAACATGTTTGTAATGGATTACCACATGCAGTATGGCTTCTTGAATAAACACCATCAGCGTGTCACACACAGCTCTGTATACATTAGAACATAAATATAAGTACAATGTGTCAATGTGTGTTTGAATATGTTTTTGTGTGATCTTTTATAGCAATACTGAAAACGACAAGATCTTGAAAATAAAGCATGTTATCAATTGCTCTGGAACCAACATGTGTATGGAAGTTTTGAAGAAAAAACCTTTGTTATTCCTCCTTCAACAAAAGTTTTGGGATGCATGTAATATGTCATTTTTTAATGTTATTAATTCCTGTGATGGAAAAGCTGAATTTTTAGCAGTCATCAGTGTCAGTTGATCCTTCATAAATCATGTTTATTTGCTGTTCAAGAAATATTTCTTACTGTTGTTAAAAATAATTTTATGGAAACAATTTCTTTAAAGAAGAGAAAAATACCAGCATTTCTTTTAAAATTACAAATAGTTTGTATCGTTATAATTTAATGTCCTTTTACTGAATTCAGTTTTACATTTTTGATTGGCAAATCTTTGTACGTTTGTGTAAAACAATTGCTAAATCTCCATAATTTTATAAAAAAAAACAAAAAAACCTTTTATTCAATAGGGGTCAGGAGAGTGCTGGAATTGTCACGAGTAATGGAACAAACCCACCGACATACACCACGCTGAAGGTAATGTTCTTACACAGTATTTCTATGCATACAGCAACTTCCTCTCATGTAAAACATGATTTGTTCCTGTCCCATGGGCCAACACATTTCAACATACAGCAGTAAATGCAAGATTAGACATGCCTGACATAATTGCTTCTCATAGGGCATGGGTTTAGTGAATACAGCTTTTAAAGCAGAGGATTTGCTAAAGCTGCGCAATGGCAACCTTGGCATCGGACACACGCGTTACTCCACCACCGGCATCTCAGAGCTGCAGAACTGCCAGCCTTTTGTGGTAGACACGCTGCATGGCAAGATTGCTGTGGCACACAATGGAGAACTGGTCAATGCCTCTGCACTGCGCAAAAAGGTGGGCTTCGATTAATAGGGATTACATGATACTCCACGTACAGTTTCAGCAGAAGAGCGGGGATAATTTTTGTGTCTGTGTGTGTTGTAGGTTATGCGCCATGGTGTTGGCCTCTCTACAAGCTCAGACAGTGAACTTATTACCCAGCTCCTTGCTTTCACTCCACCCATGGAGGAGCTTGATACTCCTGATTGGGTGGCTCGGTATGTTCTGCATATCCTTCCCCATCTTTTGGGGTCACCATGTGTTAATCCCTGTCAGTTTTAATGATTGCAAAAAGTCAAATTCTGCAGTCCTCATTTTTATGCATTTTGCGTTTTGTTTTTCTTAGCATAAAGAATCTGATGACCGAGACACCTACATCATACTCATTGCTAGTTATGTATAAAGATGTAATCTATGCTGTGAGAGACCCCTATGGAAACAGGCCTCTATCGATTGGACGTCTAGTACCCATCTCCAAACTACACAGCTCAGGTGTGTGATTCAGCGGTGAGGGAAAGAGCTGCTTTACCTTAGGTCTAGAATGGTGCGAAATTCAGTTTTTAATTTTAATTTTTCTGTAGGTGCTGGAGAAGCAGACACAGAAGGTTGGGTGGTCTCTTCTGAGTCCTGCAGCTTTCAGTCTATTGGAGCAAAGTATGTTCTCATCATTACAAAAGAAATGCTTTGATTATTCTTTCTGCCTGTCTATTCATTTCTTTAAAGGAGTTTCCATTCTTAAGGTGCGTTCACACTGGACGCAAATGAAGCGTCAAGCGCGAGTGATTTACATGTTAAGACAATGCAAAGACGCGAATAGACCTCCTGCGGCTCTAATCGTGCGAATTAAGCGGTGCGAATGGAGCGAAACGCTTAAGTTGAAAAATCTGAACTTTGGCGAAAATTCGCGCCGCGTTAACCAATCAGGAGCTTGCTCTAGTAGTGAC
>JAUCNO010000386.1:7186480-7202523 GCA_032353835.1 Enteromius viviparus | reverse complement strand
CGCTGAGAAGCTGCGCCATTGAATCACCCGCGAAACTAACGCGCAGCTTCTCAGCGATCTACGGCTCTGTTCATAAACTGGCGCTGCATTTAAACACAGCTGATGAAGATTGAGCGCTAATCAAAGAACCGGCTTTACCGACGAGATGCGCATAATATATCGTTCGATATATATCGCCCAGCCCTAATTTTAATGCATTCTTGCTCTATAAAAGTATAAATTTATTTGTAAAAAGTTCTACTGTCCCCAAACTTGTGAATGGTAGTGGACTTTAACATTCAGTTGTTGTTTATAGTTTTGTTTTTTTGTACAGTGAATTTCTGTGGTTTTATTTAGGTGGTCAAGAGAGGGTGTGTCTGCTTGATGATGAAGAAACTGTAGTCGAGGGAACAATGCGTGCTACAGGTGACTGGGTGCAGGTGCGTGATTCGCATTTGTATTTCCTGGGCAGGAAGGATCGGCTCGTCAAACGTTTTGGTCAGCGGGTACACCTAGATGCCTTGCAGCAGGTAGGTGATCAATAAGATAGTGTTTGTAATAAAATCTACAAGTATTTACAGGTACATATGATCTTATGTAATGATTTCTTTCTGTGCTCAGACCATCGAGAGTTTGCCTCAGGTGGAGGCGTGTGCTGTGAGCCTCAGTGAGGGTGACAGGCTGCTGGCATTTATAGTGCTCACAACGGGTCAGTCAGGAACCCTTTCATCCTCTGAAAATCCTCATCAAAAACCTTTCCAACGTTCAACACAGCCCTCTGAAGACTTCACCACTGTCAACATCTCAAGAAACTCCACCTCTCCCTCACTCAGAGTTATTGAAGGAGAGATTCGCCAGAGGATATCACAGCTTTCAGCCAGTCACAGCATTCCAGACACGATAGTCTTCATCCCTGCTCTTCCACTCACCTCTCATGGCAAGTGAACACAATCTTCTTAAGACCTATCCATAATAAGAACAATAACTATAAAGATAACTAACAATAATTATATTAGGGATTCCACTGTATAGCTGTGGTTTTACTTGGTTTTACAGTTAATGTCCTTGAAATGTCCCTAATAGTTGTCAACTAATCAAAATATAATTAATTGAAATAAAAAATATTTTATGCTACTAAACATTTATGCAATTATCCTTTTTTAACTATACATTATTATATATGTGATATATGGTGTCCTTTTTAATTAATAAAACATAAAAGGCTAAAATGTTTGCTAAAATGTGTTTATTACTATTATTAGACATTTTCCTTTTGTTTGGAATTTCTATTAACATGTTTTCGTTCATTTTTATATTCCTGTTGCTTGTATTTTTAGGTAAAATAGCCATTGATGAATTGATGAGGATGTGTGACACTCAAAAACAAGATATAAATACACAAACTGTATGGAAAGATGGTGAATCTGTGAGACTGAAGTTAAAGACACTATGGAAGGTATTAATAGCATTTACACTTTACGCACAAATGTACTAGTCCTAATGTTCACACGTTATTTTACGGTCCAATTCTTGCTGTTAATTATTAGCTATGACTTTTGCATCAATAAACCCCTGATTACTGCTTTCCCATTGCCTGCTGAAACATTGAAACTGCCTTTGTGTATATTAGGAATGTCTTGGCCTGCCAAATGACACAATTTCAGAAGATGCACACTTCATGTTAAGTGGAGGAGACTCCCTTCAGGCCCTGCGCCTCTGTGATGAGATCACTGTTGCCATGGGGACAACCTCTGTGGGCCTGCTGGAGGTCATATTAGATGGCACTTTCTCAGATGTGGTTAGCCACGTCATGACAGAAAAGCATAACAATGCAATCCAGCCATCAAAGAAGAGAATGCTGGATGTTTCAGACTCTATAGTTTCACCCAAAAGACAACAGAAGGAAATGAGCATAGTGAGTGCTACAGAAAGCACAGTGGGTGTTGTAGTTCCCTCAGTGAGAAGGACTATGGGATTTGTAGTTGTGAGACGAGCTGGTGAGGTTATTGATTGGGGGTGTTTTTGGAAAATGCAAGAGAAACCCTTCTCTAATGCACTAGGAACACATGAGAGCAAACTTACAGTGGTGAATACTTCTGAAGACAGTTTAATATCTAATCCCGCTCATGAACATCTTAATATATCTCAGGAAAATGCAATTAAAGAGATCAGAAAACGCCACGATCCTGAAGAAGCTACTGAGACATTACATGTCAGTAAGAGCCCAGGTGAAGGTTTAAAGGAAGTCCTGCCTCTGAGCCTTCGGGTCCTCTGGAGCTCAGACACAGGCAGGTGTGTGGACGCCTCTCCAGTGCTGCTGGTGAGTCCTGACAGGACCACAGTGTTTATTGGCTCTCACTCGCACAGACTGCAAGCTCTCAACCTGTCCAACGGAGAGGTCATCTGGGAGCGTATCCTCGGAGATCGACTGGAGTCTTCAGCTGCCATTTCCAGATGCGGAAGCCTTGTAGCAGTTGGTTTGTACTTGATTTGAAAAGCAATGCTTCATTTAATCACTAATGTGGTTGTAATAAGGTTGTTACTGCTTTAGCTTGGTTATGGTGGGTTTAGACTAAAAGCAGAACCCAAGGGACTTCAGGGTTAAATTTATTCATCAGTTTATTTGTCATTCACATTTGTAACCAGAGTTGGACCCTTTTTCTCAGGCTGCTATGACAGACAGATATATTTCCTGGATGTCTCCTGTGGGGACACTGTGTGGACATTTGAGACTGGAGATGTGGTGAAGAGTTCCCCTACTGTAGACCCTAAAACTGGGCTAATGTTCACAGGGTCCCATGATGGCTTTGTTTATGCAGTAGACCCACTGGTAATATACTATCAAAGTTTTGTTTTATTATAATTCTGCTAATCAGTGTTGTTTTAGTATTATTAATATACTGTTATAGTGATCATTCATATTTTTTATTAAGCTTTTTTTTTGGTGGTCTGTATTTCTCCCAGGCTAAGACTTGTATATGGCAGCATTATTGTGCTGGAGGTGCAGTGTTTTCATCCCCTTGCATCCACTCATCTCCTAGACAGTTATACTGTAGTACTCTGGGAGGGAATTTGCACTGTCTTGATCCAGTAAGTAAATGGTTCATTTTCACTAGAGTGAAAAAGACCTTAGTATTAAGTGTTAAGGTTGGAAAGCCATAAACCAAACTCTCTGATATAAAAGGTCCTCTTTTAACTGTCTGTCCAGGACAGTGGAAAACTCTTGTGGACGCATTCCAGCAGTGTCCCGTTTTTCTCATCTCCTCGCTGCTCTGATTCCGCTGTCTTCATTGGCTCAGTAAATGGACAAATTATTGGAATAAGCCATTCTGGAGATACGGTGAGAGGAAAATGGAAAAGTTGCTCTAAGAGATGATCAAATAAAATGTACATGACTTTAATTAGAATTAGAATTCTTATTTTTCATAATTATGGTCTTCACAGGTAGAGCAATAAACAACAATTTATTTGTTATTTTACTATGTGCATTGCACGCATTTGTAAACCTTACTTTTAGCAAATTAAAAAGAGGCTTATGACAGTTTACTTACAGATGAATATGAGAATGCCTACATTGATTTTGAGTTATTTGATTGCATTTTGTGCACCAAAGGTTTTTTTTAATATATATTTTTTTCCATTATTTTGCAGTTATGGGAATTCTCCACTAAAGGGCCCATCTTCTCATCACCATGCATTTCCTCTTTGACATTTTGGACTAATCAGCAGGTTTCTACAACACCCAACAGAAGCACATCATCATTATCTAATCACACAGTCACATGTGGGTCACATGATGGTCATGTATATTGTATAAATGGTAATAACGGATCATTAGTGTGGCAGTTCCAGACAACAGGCAAGGTGTTCTCTACACCCTTTGTGTTTGATGGTGATCCATGGGGTTTGAAGACACTAGTGGCTGTGTGCTCCACTGATGGAAAGTTGTGGATTTTAGATGGAGAAACCGGCACACTAAAGGCCACCATGTCTTTGCCGGGCGAGCTTTTTTCCTCCCCTGTCTTATGGGGGCATAAGTTAGTGGTGGGGTGTCGCAATGATTATGTTTACTGTCTAGAACTGACCAAACAGTGAATGTGCAACTGGATAAATATATTTTTATGGGTGACACCCAAAAGCGCCTTTACAAAAAAATACATGGATATATTCAGTATGTGTTATATGTACTTGCAAAATACATACATTTTAGTATTAATGTTCATGTTTGCTTTTGTACAAAAACAGGAGTTTCAGTCCACCAAGTTCAAACAGCTTTCTTTAATTTTCTCTACATATTTCATAACATTTGCCTCACTTTTTCTGTAATGGGTTTTTCTAAAGTGGAACAAAAAAAGTGCAATTATCAACAAACTTTTTGTTTTGTATCACATACAACACTGTTTACGCTACACTATTGCACACGACCAATGTAAAAACAAAGTAATGCGACTGCAGTTCAGGAGATCTCCAAAGGAATACAGTCCGCGTCATTTCACTTCTATACATACATACATACCTACATACATTACATACATACAACATTACATTAGATAGTGGAGTCAGTGGCTCTGCTGAGAGATCAAGGCTTCTGTTTAATAATCATCATTTTTATCCAGAGCACCTTTACCTACAAGGACAATCCCCCCTGGAGCGATCTGGGGTTAGCTGCCTTATTCAAGGACGTAGAGGTGATGTCCGTTAATAGTTCATTCATTCTCTCACTAAAAATGCTGTCTTTTTTGTAAAGGATATTTCCATTGACTAGACCTCTTGTTCTTACTCCCCTCCACCCTGGGACGTTGCATTTGAAACACTGATCTCCCATCACTTAGCCGTGATGCAGGTTTTGCTAATTAGCGGTAAAAGAGATGCTAGCACACGCTACGCCAGGATAGCATTGTTTATGTTACAGCAAGCAGGCGGAACCCAGGCAACCAATTCTACAGAAACAGGCGGGTATAGACACTGCAAGAAGTAGATTTATCAACTGACAGCACGGCTCAAGTGCATATATACTATGATGTCATGGAAACTTGAAGGAAATAATCAGTGTTAGTTAATTACATGAGTAAACAGTGCTGACGTGTCATTATCATGATGAGTTTTAGCAATAGTTAAAATGAGAGTAGTACTCACAGTTGTCACGGACACAGTGAAGATCTTTTTACTTTGCCAAGATATCAAATATAATAAGTTAAGAGATAAAAAAAAAGTGACGACGCCTGTTCATCTGCAAGGTCTATGAGTGTTAACTCATTTGAGTTTATACATGGAGAGAAAAAAAATAATTACAAAGCCATTTCTCTGATTTACATGCTTGTGGGAGCGAGGAGTGGAATTTGTGAAGGTTTCATCAGCTGTGTTATTATTAGCCCTTGAATTGCTTCCCAGATTTATCACCAAAGCAATAACACACCTTCTTGTTTTATTTGAAATGTTAAAATTTGTACTTAATGTGAACCACTTATATTGTTTTAGTAATATTTAGAATCAACAGTTCTACATGCATTGTGTATATACACTGTTAACCACTGGCGACTTCAAAGATATGAAGTGCTGCCACTTCTCTGGAGATTATAGGGCTTGCTTGATTGGTTGTGATACAAATGAGTAAATATACTTTTGATGCATGTTGCAATAATCCAGTATATTGAAAAAATGGGTGGGTTGATGTAATGGTTTATCCTTCGTGCATCTGAATGCAAGTACAATATTTTGTAGTTGAAATACCAAATATTCTGAAATGCAACATTTCTTTTGTTCAGAGCAGGTGCCGTGATGGCTAAGTGATGTGGATGAAGGAGATTACTTATTTGCTTTTTTACTGGTCAGCAGCAATGGATCACTTGATAATCTGTGGGCAGTCACTCCAGGCTTTGGCCTTACGCTTTGCTAGGGCAAGCCACGCAGGCTCAGTAGAAACCTGGGTATTGTCACCTGGAGGGAAGCGCTTTGTCACATCTTTCGTTGCTGGCGGTGATGGTGTAGAGTCTGTTATTTCAACTGTCAAAAGAAAGAAAGAAAATCACTATAAAGACTTGGCTGGATGGTTAGTGGTTAGATGTCTCATGATGGGAACCATGTTTAAATCCCACTCTAATGTCAGTTGCATTTTAGCTAGAGGAATGTATATGAAAGAAATAACAAAGCCTGAATATCAACTGAGCATAAGACAAAAAGTTAACAAAAAAACACCCTAGTATAAAGCTGCCAAAGCTATGTCATCCAAGATGTTCATGTCTTTCTTTTGTGTACCTGTTATTTGAGGAAAACACCTAAATGGCGGCCAATGGGTTTAAGGTCCAATGGTTTCATTGCAGCTTTAATGGGCTCTACATGATCCCAGCCAAGGAATAAGGGTCTTATCTGGAGAAACGATCTGTCATTTTTCTAAAAAAAAAAAAAAAAAAAAATTGTATGTACTTTTTAACCACAAATGTTTGTCTGGCACTAGCTCTGCAATGTTTATGCATGACCTCTCATATTACATAATTACATTGAAAAGGTCATGTGTGGTTAGTTTTTGGTCCAAAAAGGTAATCTAGAGCGAAAAAATCCATCACATTTTCTTTTTCAAATCATCCGACATCATTGTCATTTTCACCTTTTTTCTAAAGGTGTTTTAATTTCTTTGCATGTTCCTTTTGCAGACACTATAAAGAGCCTTTTTATTACTGCATTGAAATTGGAATATGGACCTTCAACCCATTGGCTTCCACTATATGGAGAAAAATCTTGGAATGTGTCCCTTAAAGGTTAATTTCTTTTTTACTAAAGAAAAAAAACACATGAACATCTTGGATGACATAAGAGTGAGTAAATGATCAATTATCAGAAAATACAATTGAACTGCTCCTTCAGTCAAATACACTTTTTTGTTTGTTTGTTTTTACCTGTGACTGAGCTGGGCAAGGTATTGGCTTTCTTCAAGTTATCACGTCGTTCAAAACGGGCCAGGAGTGTGTCTGGTCTCTTATTCTCATCTGTTGTTTGATGTTTGGGAGGGCTGGAACTTCCACTGCCCTTATCCTCTGTGGGACTGAGCATTCCAGCCTTTCAAGAGACAAACAACACCATATTGTAATTATTTGTAGCACAATTTTAGACCAACAAGATCCCCCAAAATATGAGGTTACCCAGCACAAAACCACAGAAGTAGAAATCAAGTGCTCAATGAAATGTTACTTGTCATGGCTGGTAAAATTATGCAAAATGTGTAGCTAGTTAATGATAGTAGATTGTGTGGTTATATTGATAATCTATACATACACTATCTCTGTCCTTAGCCTGTTTCTCAGCCAGCTTAGCTTCTCTCTGGCTCTTCCTATCCTCTCGGTTTTGCTGCTGTTCTCTGAAGCCTTTCTGTTTTTGCAGTGCCAGTGTAATCCAAAGTGGTCCTGTCTCTTTCTCCTGCGTCCGTGAGCTATCCAGAGAGTGCCTGGCCTGCAGAGAGGGTTTTTCTGTGAAAAATAAATGCAGGTGTCAGATTGACAAGCAAGACTAGAAAGAGTTTCTATCCCTTTTTTTAAGAATTGTTGAAAGTTATTTGTTTCCACTGCACACAAACGTATTCTTGTGGCTTAATAAAATTGTGATTGAACAACTGATGTCACATGGATTACTACCTTTCTAAATCTTGACCTTGAAGTTTAAGGACTATAAATAAATTGCTGCTTGACAAGCATTATACTAATTGTGAAGATGCAATTATAGCTCTACAAAGTATTTCCAACCTTTTTTAATGAGTTCTGTCCTGCGATCTGTTTTTTCTCTCCATGGGATGCTGATGGATGGAAAAAATGACTTCTTTTCTTTAAGCTCCTCCTTAAGCTCTTCTTCTCCTTGTCCGTTTTTTTGAGATTGTAGAGATGCTGCAACTTCTACCTTATGATCACTTCTTTGTTCAGTATCTACCTGTTCTGCTTGCCCTGTCCTTTGTGAAATAATATCCCGCGAAGTCCTTCTGCCAGGTTTCGGGAGAGGAGAGGGTGGAGGTGTGGCACCTTCAGATGGTTTGGGGGAGGTAGCTGGCTTTTGGTAAAGTGGAGGTTTGGGGACAAAGTTGTCACCTTCAGTGCATACCAAAGGGAGAGTATGTCTGCTAAACTTACTTCGAGATTCTTTACTGGGTGCTGTAGTGGGTCGAAATCCGGTAATGTCGTCTTGTGGAGAAACAGGGCTAGACTTTTCAGAGAGTGCCGAAGTGTCGGAATCTTGGTCAATGGAGGTGAGAGGCACTGGGACACCTTCAAAACTGTCTCCTGCACTGTACCTTTTTTTCCTCTTCTCTGCAGACTGTTCATTGTGAAAGCGAAGAGAGTAGTTGGTTCTTCTCAACTTGATCCCAAAAGGTGAGGGCCGCTCATCACCACTCTGATCCTTCTGGTCCCCTGCATCCTTTGCATCCAAATCTTCTGATTCTCCCTGACTTGAGGATCCAGTCTCAGATCTTTGTGACTTGGGAGATCCGTGTGGAGGACTGGGAACTAGGAAGGAGGGAAGGTCTTTGGCAAACATGCATTCTTCAGCACTATCTGCAATGCGGACAACTTTGCTTCCCCTGTTCTGGATCTTGGTGCCTATAGGGGGCAACTCTGATTTTTGGACAGAGGGAGTTTCCGTAGATGGTGATTCTATTTTCACACCTTCTTTGTCTTCCTGACCAAAACTCTCTGAGTTCCTGTTGGAATCAGCAAATTTCTTTCTAGCTGGTGTGATTGAAAACTTAGCACTGGCTGACATGGTTTTCCTGAGGTTGGTGTGAGAGAATGGCACTGTATTTAGATCCTCACTTATTGGCCTGTAACTTTGATCTGGGTATTCTGCATATTTTCCATCCTCAGCACCTTTAAAAATTTTGAATCGGATACTTGCCCATTCTGCCAGGACAGCAGCGTTGGATTGGTCTACAGATAAGGAAGACTCATATAAGGATTTGGTTTTTCCAGATTTACGATCTGGAGATGTCTTGCTCTTGGTTGGAGGAGTACCCATAGCCTTTTTGCCTTCTGAGAGGCCAAGAAGAGACTTGCAGGCCGTGTCCTTGATCTGATCGAGATTGACTGCGGTTCCACAAAGTTGGGCTCCTGTCACAAGAATTGCAGTATGTGGGACATAAAGAGATGAAGACAGAGTTGGTGCATCTGTGGATCCTGGTGAAGAAGCTTTGGCTCCCTCCCTGGTTTCAGCTGTTGTTTCACCCTGTTGGACAGTTGTTGGAGTAACAGGAGTGAGGTTGACCTTCTGGAATAGTATCTGCTTTTCACCTGAAGAGACCTTAAAAGTGAAGGGTCTCTGTCGCTCCTCCATCTCTCTCCATCTCAGTTCCTCTGCTTTTCGTTTCCATTCTGGGTCAGTTGCTCCAGCTTTCTCCTCTTGCTGTTGCCTCTTTCTTTCCTCCTCCTCCTCCTCTAGTCTTTTCCTCTCAGCCTCCTCTTGTCGGCTCCTTTCCTCGTCAAGATGGCGTTGCTCTTCCTCTCTCCGCCGTATCTCCTCTAACTCTTGAATCCTACGTTGTTCTGCCTCCTCCTCCTCTTTTCTTCTCCTCTCCTCCTGCTCCTTTTTTCTTTCTTCTTCCAGACGAAGACGTTCTGCCTCAAGTTCCTGCTGCCTTCTCTCCTCCTCTGCTCTTTTTCTTTCCTCTTCCTCTTTCCTCATTCTTTCCTCCTCATGCCTTTTTCGCTCTTCCTCTTCTTTCTGTCTTTCTTCCTCTTCCCTTTCTTTTCTCACCTCTTCCTCTCGTTGCTTCCTCTCCTCTTCCTCCTTTTGCAGCCTTTCCTCTTCCTGTCTGTGCCTCTTTTCGTCTTCGAGCCTCTGCTCCTCGATTCTCCTCCGTTGTTCCTCCATCTTACTCTCTTCCTCTTGCTCCCTTCTCTGAAGCTCAAGGCGCTCTAGCTCCTCCTCATGAAATCGTCGCCTCATTGATTTCTCAGTGGGTTCATAATCCTCTTTGCTTCTAATGTTATAGTCCTCTCTTGACAAATCAAAGACGTCTTCGTCTTTTTGTGTTTCAAATTCCTCTTGCAATTCAGAGAGATCCTCTTCATGAAACTCCTGAAATATGTTAAATTTACAGAAGTTATTGCACATGTATTATATACAAAGGAATTATGAGTTATGAAATTTTAACTGTTTTAAGTGTTTTTTTAGACCCCACTGATGGACTGTATGGATAAATACAGTTGAAACATTAATCAAAATATTGACTTTTGTTTATTAAAAAATCATACTGGTTTGACACATCAGAAGGTGAGAAAATGTGAATTAATTAAAATTTTTCTAAGAAATCTTTAACACATCTTCATACATAAAAACTATCCCACTGTTCACATTTTTGAATGAACACCTTTCTCTTTACCTGTGTGAACCTTCTGTGTTTGCGTGACACTCTCTGGTTCTTCGGCTTGACAGACAGTTTATGTTTGGCAGCAGTATTGTCCAAGCGTGGGACAGACTGAGGGACAGCATCGAGATTGATGGACTCAATTGTGCCAGGGGGAGGTGGGCGCTTGGTGCGTGGGGATTTGACGGGAGTTCTGTGCTGGACCATGTCATGGCTGACAGCCTAATTGTTAAGCAACAACACAAACGGTAACACTTTGTTTCGATAGTCCACTGTAAACTTTCTACTAACAATAAGTAACTTTGCAACTACATGTCAACTAGCATTCATTAGAGTATTAGTAGACTGTCTTCTTAATATCTTCTAAGATATCTTCTTCTATCTTTCTAGAGTACACATCATTAACAACAATATTACTGAAAAAATGTCTTGCATGTATATAATTTATGCCAACAAGGTAATCTGTGGTATAACATCAAAACTTAAAACAGAGCAATGATTGTTAACAGTGCATATAAATGGTGAAAGCTAGTATATAAACTTTGACTGACACAGCATTTATGTAAGAAGTGGATAACAGTTTGGAGATTAACTTACTTGTTCCTTGGCTTCGGTTTCTGGTGGTTCATTCTCCACCTGAGCAAGAACCATCAGTGGACTTCGTGGTACCTCTTCTTCATCTGAGCTACCTTCATCTCCTTCACTCCTTCTAAGTGAAGGAGGTCTCTGACCAAACTTGATATTATGTCCAATTTGCCTCTGTTAAAAAAAAGCATAGAGATTACTTGTTTGTTAGTTTGGTTTGGTGCCTTGTTAGTAATATTAGAGAAAATGAAAGAATTTGCCAAAGTTGAGTCCTAAAGACACCAATTTTGTGCAATTCTTACATGAAAATTGTGTTAGTGAAGTCTGGTGCAAAACTTAATTGTTGGCATATAAATATTTTTAATTATACTTTTTGAGTGAAAAAGTCTCACCTGAATGTTTCTAACTTTGTCTGAAACGTTCTCCTGGGACATTGTCTGTCCTGGATATGTCTTCTCTGAGTCCTCTGGGATAAAAACACTCTCGTGTGAAAAAGCTCTGGACCCAAGGGTATTTAACTCCCTGTGAACGTAGATGTTAACACACTGTTTAATAACAACATTTCTATTAATGTTTTTAATTTAACAAATATACTCAGCATCTAAATAAACACAATATATTTAGCATACATTACTAAAGGCTGACACTGCAAAAATGGTGATAAAATTTTACCTTAGACACTCATCATTTTCCTCCTTAACTGAGACCACCCCATTGCAAACATCATCAGTGGAATGGCTAGGTTTAAGTTCAGATCCCTCAAACCCACGTTCTGCTTCCCTTCTTTTTTTCTTCCCAAATAGACGCCGGAATGGCTGGAATTTGCCCTGCCGTCGCCGCTCTGGTAAAAATGGGTAAGTGGGGGAAAAGAAAGTTGCTAAATAGTAAGTAGCAAGAACCATACAGTTTATTTTAGTATGCATAAAAATGTGAGCATTTTTAATTGATGTCCATGAAATGCAGGACCAGAATAAATCAGATGCTATGAAATAAGGTTATACTGGGGTTCAGAACTGAACCTTAGATAGGCTTTTATAATTTTGGTGACCAGATGTCCTGTTTAAACATACAGTAATGTAAAGACCTTTAAAGCCATATGATCTTCAAAAGGCATCACAGAAAACACGAAAAAGCCAACAATTAGAAGCCATCTGTTAAAGAATCAATATTATATAAAGTTATGACATGGTTTTGAGAAGAGAGGGTTTAACATGTTTTACTGAAAACACTTTGGGGGTATTTACACTTAATTATGAAAAGAAGCTAGCAATCCAGCCACTCAAATGCATTCAAAATGTGACTTGAACAAATTTAAATGCTAGTTGTTAAAGCAATTTACCGTACATAAACTTTACTCCTCTCACACAATTTTTACTTCAATATGAGCCCTGTAATCCACATAAGCAAGCATAGATGAGACGTAATAGCTGCAGCAACCACAAAACCTTTTTTACCCAAATAGACAACTATTACTCCAACCTACATGAATAAACAGTTTGACGGGAATGTTTTAGGTTCCTCTAAATCTACTCTAACATCACTGGAGGCTTAGCTAGGCTTAAAACTGCTTGGATGGACATGTATTGTGAAGTTGCTTACAAATAATTTAAACTCTACTTAGTTGTACTTAATGTTAAATAAGCTACTTTATTTTCCAACAGTACCTTCTGATAACATACACCCTGAGGATATAATCATATATATATATATATATAAATATAACCAACAACTAATTCCAACTCAACTTAATCACAACCCAAAACAACTGTAAAGAAAACATTTATAAAATAATTCTCAACCTACCAATTAAAGTGGATATCTGCAAGTGCAAAGTGTCTCTGACAAGACTGAACTGCAATAAGGCAAGGGACCTTTGGTTTGTAAAGAGTGCTGTGGAGTGTCCACTTCCTGAGACCAGAAAGTTATCAGGGATCATAAACACTACGGAGATAAGAGTTGCTCAAAAGTTTACAAATAAAATGATGTATAAAACATTTCAAATAAAATATTCACTATATACACCGAAAGCTTAATAAGTCTTACCATAGCTGTGTTTATTTGATCAAAGATTCATTAAAGCAGAAATATTGTGATACGTTATATGCAATTTAAAAGAATCTAAAATACAAGCTGATATTTCATGATTATTCAGAAATCATTCTAATATCCTAATTCAGTTCTACATTTCTAACAATTCTCATTAATGGTGAAGACGGTTGAGCTGCTTAAGATTTTTTTCAGAAATCATTTGTAACATAATATGTCTATGTGTAAATATTTTCTATCAAAGCCCACAGGTTCCTTTTTGGTCTCTCTGAAGGCATTATAAGTACAGCACTCTACCAGCCAAAGGCCAAACATCTCTGGACTCTGTTTTTATGGATGTTTGTGTGTATAAAGGCTCAAAAGTGTGTGTGACTGACTCCGAGTGAAATGGCTGGGGTGACAGGGCCACTCTACACCACAGAGTAGATATATTCAGCGAGAGATCAGCGTGGATCTGTTACAGGCTAAAAGTGGAAAGTAGTGTGGAGTTACACAGCAAGTAAGTGTTACTGCTCAAAACACAATGGCACAATAACAAAGAAAGTAAGTCATTTGGTACCTGTCGTCAGTGACCGCTTCTGTTGTTATTGTCATGCGAATTCCTGAAATTATTACAGCTCCAGAGTTTACTGCTTTATGAGCATATATGACTGGATGATTTTATGATTTCTCATATTTTGTCCCGTTATTTCCCTCTCAAAGCCTCGTCCAAATCACAGTCTGTTCCCAGCTGCTACTACTCCATTTCTCTGGCCCACAATGCAGTGCTGCAGGCGTCTTCAATCACTGAGGCATATGATGTGAGTGGACACCACTCAGCCACAGAAACAGCCCTCAATGTGTCTCCCTTGCACTCCTCCATATTACAACCACTGTACACTCAAACACAGCCTACCTGCTCCTATGAGTGTCAGCAGAAGTGCTAAATAAATTCACTCAGACCCGACTGTTCCCCTCACTTCTTCACAAAAGCTAAAACACACATCTGTCCCACTTGACAACATAAGAATACTCAACCTTGGTCCTCGCACTCTTGTCGTACAATGTTTTTCACTAGCACTTTTTTTTGTCCCATCTGAACCTGACTCTCCAAATTTCAGCATTAGTACATGACTAATTGATATTTATCATAACAACATAATTGCCACTGCTCCTTTTGTTGTACTTGATTGTCTAACATTAGTCTACCTCTGTAACAACATGAAGAAACAAGCTTAGACTAAAGCATCCCACACTTCGGCTGTACCGAGGAAGCATGAAATAGGTCACACGTGAGCTTCATTAATGTTAATAAGTTAAATGAGGTTATAAAGTTTGATGGCACAAGGTTCACTTGAAAAGTTGTGAAAACACTGGACAAGAACAAGTCATATTTAAAGGAATAATTCACACAGAAATAAAAATCATTTAAATGTTTGTTCCCAGGAACCAAAAGGAGAAATTTCGGAGAATGCCACTCTGCTGTAGTAAATAAGGACTGGGGGCAAAAGTTTACAAAAGCACCATAAAAGCGGTTCTTCTAAAGCCAAGAGATCTAAGTTTATTATGAAGGATTTTGGCATTCAACTCTTATTGCATCATAAGTAATTTAGCAATGTCTAGAAATCTAATCCAAATCTAGCTCATGTTTTCAAATATCTCGGACAAGTCACGTGAACCACTTTTGTGGTGGTTTTGCATCCTTTTTGAAGCTTGAAGTCTTCCCATCCTCTTTCATTGTAATGGCATGGAAAACAACTTCATAGAAAATCTAAAAAATTTCTCCTTTGGTGTTCCACAGAAGAAAAAAAATCATTTGGGTATTTTAAAGAAATAGGTGAGTAAATACTGAGAGTATTGTTATTTTTGAGTGAACTTTCCTTTAAAGACACACAGGCACATGCACGCAGACACAGCACTCAATTTTTTTGTTTTTGTGCCTCTTATTTAAAAACACCACACAGTTCTTAAAGAGACAGCACTGATGTTTTGAAGTATTTCGTCACTGTCACTTTAAGAGCAGGCCTTTTGCAAAGATCCTCACTCTGTTTTTGTTTACCTGGGCTTTCAGATACTGTTACCTCTACCCGCGCGTCAAGCTTAGCCTCCTTACGGTCCGTCGCCATGGTTGCGACGGGCTTTGTCTGCAGCAAGTGTAGAGGGGGGATAAGCGTGAACACAGAGGTATTTTCCTCATTGATGTGTTTGGTTTGTGTGTGCAAGTCTGAATAGACATAGAAGGAGATGACGACAATGATAGCAGATAAAAAGGCTTACAGAGATCATAAGACACGTTTTGTTTTTTCTTCTGGGCCCTTTTTTCAAATACCTGACCTCTGTTTATATTATCATCATAGACTGCTTGTGCTTGTACGCAGTCTAGTTTGCTTTTAGTCCTGGGTTTGCAATCGCTTGTTTGTTTGTGAATAACAGGACCGGCTGTTTGTCTTTTCTCATTGGGAATTAAATAATGAAATTCTTCATGTTGCAGGCATATCACAACCTTATTCTAAGAGGACTGCATCTGGGTCTGGATTTATGCACAGTTAAAATGCCTTTTTTTGTTATAATTTAAAAATGTACCTCTGCCATGATTGATAAACTTCTTGATTTCTTTGTTTGCTGTGTACCTGACTTCTCTTATAAAGCTGTGTTATAATGTCATATCAGTCTGTTATGGCTCTACAACTATTGCAACTTATTACACTGCTCTCTGGAATGCTTGATTCTGATTGGTCAGTTGAGACATTTGCTGGTTCGTTCTTTTCGAATAATAACCGCTCAAAAGTAATAACACATAGCCAGGACTACTTGTGTGTTTAAATCGCTTCGCGTCGGGTCTTGATCACACTGTCGGGGCTTATTTCTGAGATAACTACCGGCTGCCTGTACATTATCCCTTACTTAATATTCAATGTCCATTATATTTATGTAGTTTTCATTTTATTAGTAGCCTATAAATCTGCTAATACAACATCTGGTCATTGTTACAAATTAAGGCCCAATCCCAATTCTACACCCCTACACTTTCCCCGACCCCTCTGTTTGGCGCGTTCACGTGTAGGGGTAGGGGTGTCTCAATTCTCTTTTGGTTGGAGGGGTAGGGGGAAGG
>JAUCNO010000386.1:7174343-7186380 GCA_032353835.1 Enteromius viviparus | reverse complement strand
CATAGCAATAAAGTTGCACTTTTGACACTATATCTGATGTCTGCAGTCTTTTTTTAAGTACATTGAAAAAAAAAAAATCGAAAATCGAATCGAAACTCGAATTTTTCTTTAAAAATCGAAGATTTTTTTTTTAGGCAAAATCGCCCAGTCCTACGCAAGAGCTTGTTTTATTTGCGACCCCTTTAAATACAAGACAAGCATTCAATCTACGTCCAAAAATCTCTGTACAGCGTTGTTGGCAGGGCGGCGAATTTTGATGCTCTCGCCGGCAGCGGTGTGAACGCACAATAACAGTGAACTAAGCAAATTGCAATTGTTGAGGTGTTTTATAAGGTTCGATGTATTTCCTCCTTTTGACATAAAACTTTGATGACACCGCTTGCAGATTTGTTTTTGGTGATAAATGATGCTGCGCTTGTAATCAGCCTCAAAAACAAAATACTTCCACATGTGGCTCTTTCCTCCTTTCTTTTCAACAAGCAGATTCAGAGCCACCTCATCAATAGCACCGCCATCTCTCTGTGCGTTTATGAAGAAGATGCAACTGCGCAGTGTGCACCTTTCAGGTAGCACAGCAAGAACCAGGTTGCCCCGTTGCCCGGTACTTCAGAAAACCTGATAACGTAACATTTAAAATTTTTTAGTACCATATTTGTACGGAAGTACCGGGTCTCTTAACTATCTCCATTACTGGCCATGATTGGTGAGGTGCTCCCTTTACTGATACCAAAGATGAAGATGATGAGAGAGAAAACTATTCAATGTAAATGAGCCACTATAGTTTGAATAAGTGCAGAAATCTGCAAATCTCAAATTTTTTGGACCAAAACACAAAATGCAGATATTGGCACCAAGTTATTCTGTTGTTTATAACCTAACCAAATGTTGCCCCAAACATGCCTTACTGTCTTGCAAAGAAATTATGGTTGATGTTTAAATAAATAAACAAATAATAATTAAATAAAACCGATAAATCATACATTTGGTAATTAGTTTAACTCAGAAATTTTATTCCATGACTACTGTTTAAAAGTTTGTGGCCGGGTTTTAAAAAAATGTTTTCTTATGCTCACCAAGGCTGCATGGTTCATATAAGAAAATACAGCAACACAGTAAACGGTTTGCTATTTTAGTATCACATGATCCTTAATAAATTACAATATGCTGATTTAGTAATCAAGAAATATTTCTTATCAATGCTAAATCAGTTGTGATTATCAAGTCTGTGGAAACTATAATAAATTCTTAAGATTTGATGAATAGAAAGTTCAACAACAACTTAAAATCTTTTATAATAATGCATCTGTTGCTTTTGCTGACTAAATGTATTCATTTCTTACCGTAATACATTCTTAAAAGCATCAAAATCTTTCGGACACCTATTTATTGAACATGCGATTACATTCTTCTTTTAGCTATCTGTCCATAAAAGCATAAAGAGTGCGTTTGGTTTGTTCAGGTAGAAACACAGGCCATGTTTGTGACTAAAACTACTAAAAAAGGTGTATTGTCAGAGAATAGCACTTGAATGCACAACATAGCCTGTAAAATAAACAGGAAAGCTCTCTGAATTCTGCACATGTCAGATAATGGTGGAAATTTGGAATCTTGCAAATCGCGGCAAACCTGGTCCTCTTGAACAAAGCAATGAATTACTCACAAAATATGCACGGCTCCATGTTCATATGTTTATTTTGGCCACACGTCGCACCTTGCCGTGAAGCTCTGCACTGTTACAACACAGACATTTGTTCTGCATCTGCTCAGAACAATCCCAGTAATTACAGCGCAGTTTTGATCCCTAATTGTGGAAAGCCTTATTTCTGACCACACACGTGAGAACCGTGCAGTTAGGTGAACTCTCTCCTGCGAGTAATCACTACAAAGTCACCAACCAAGGAGTTGAAGGGGAGTTTAAGATAGCTATCGTTTTCTGGCTGGGTTTGTGTGTATGGGATAAATGTTGTATGTGTGTGTGTGTGCGCATGCAGTGATGTTGACATGGTTCTGATTGACCGGAAATGTTAAATAAGCATCTCTGCTATGAAAAGGGTCTCCCTCCCCCTCTCTCTCACCACATGTGAAACCACACAACGTCATGACAACTGCCAAAATAAACCACAGCATCCTCCAAAATGCAGAGCGTGTGTGCGCGCTTCCCCGCCGTGCAACACGTCCGTGCAGCGGTGTATTTAATAACCTTTCGCAAAATCCCTGAAAGAATGTGTTCAGTGACACCACAGAAATGAATTTCAACTGCCAACAGCTACACCATAACCATCAGAAGACTCTCAGCGATCCCCTAAATTTCTCGCAAGAAGTTTTAAGTTTAAAGTCAAATATTTTGATGAGGAAAAAAAACGTTACTTGAGCAGAAATGGCTTTTCTCAACTCTTCTATTAAGGTTAACCCTTTCTAAACGTTTGAGAGCACTAGGCCAATATTTTCCAGTAGCTTATTGTGTCATGTTACACTGTTATTAAGCGTTTCGGGTCACATCTTCAATGCTGTAGCTATTAAAGCCTGACTCAAAAACTCTAAAAAGAACAGTTCATCCAAAAACAAATCTTGTGATTTTCTTAACTGGGCCAGACGAATATGGACTGGGGCTCTCAAGCTTACAAGCTTTAAAAAGGATGCAAAACACCATAAAAGTAGACTAAAACAACTATATTTAAAATCTTCTTAAGCCATAATGCCGTGCATTATCTATCATGCTTTTGCATAGTGTAGTAACAAACTCATCCTTTGTACAATTACATTTCACTATTATTGCCTCCACTTAGTTGCTCTGCAAATATAAATAGTTAAGCCTCTGTAAAAACATGTTTTAATCGTTTTACACTAGGTTTAGCTAAGCAACATAATCATCACTTAAAGTCTGATACATGTTAAAAACCGCTGTAATTTTTAAAACACCTCCAGTCTGAACCATACTGTACAGCTCTTGCCAGTTCACTTTGCATTAGTTAAACATGACGGGGCAGTTTCCTGAACAGGGTTTAAAACTAGTCCTAGATTAAAATAAATGTTAAGAGCTGTCTAAACTGGAATAGGCTTGCACTGAGATATCTTAAAATACATTATTGTCATTGTTTGGTCTTAAAATGTCATTTTTTAAAGACATGTTTCAAAAAATTCTTAAATGTCCTAAATTAGCAAAGGTCTAGTCCTGGCTTAATCTAATTCCTATCCGGGAAACCGGCCCTGAATGTCTTGCATTTAATAGTAAACAGACATGCATAATATACTGTCTTTTTACACTATGTTTTGACATTGTTAATGTTCACAAATTCACAAATTAAAACTAAAACTGTACTGAAAGTGTTAATGTTAGATAAAAATGCTAAGAAACCAAAAAACTGAAAATTGCAATTTACTGAAATAAATTTGAGTCGAATAACTAAAATGACTGAACTGAAATAAAGAATAACTGATATTAAAAAAGACAGATAGCTCTATCTCCATATAGGTACAGTACAGTGCATTATAACATCACAAAAATGTATGGCTATTTAAGAAGCACTTTTTCTACCATCTTATGTTAACTCATGCCCCATACAAGTTAATGCGAAACAGCATATTTAAAAAAAGCAAAAGTGTAAATTGTTTTGTTAACAGCTTACCCCAGAATCTATCTAAATTCCTATGCATGATATAATTTTTTAATAAGTCAGTCTTAATTAAGTACTAAAGTTCCCCAAATGAGGTTTTATTGTTCCATATTGCTGCTGGGATTTTTACATGCATTCATTCAGAATGCCAGGACGCAAAATGCCAAGATTTAAAATGTCATTGGTTTTTAGAACACATTCCCTCAAACCTGCATTCCTTTTAGCAAACCTTTCGGCAGCACAGTGTTGCACTGACTGTTAAACACAGCAAACTGTAAATGATTACAGTCTTACATCATCCTTGTGTGCAACTGTGTTGTATCTCTTTGTATGAGAAAACAGTGTCCTCTAACGGCTCACAGGGTCATCCTGAAAGTCTCTCTGTGTGAGTAGGCTTAGATGTGACAAAAAAGGCCTGTCTATTTTTGATTCTGGTCCAGATGTTTTTGTGCACATGCCTCTGAGACTGCAACACAAGAGTGCACGTGGTCAAAACTGTGTGAGTGTTTGTCATGTAAATGGTTCACGTGCACATATTAGCCAATGATCTTGCTTGTATTGTGCACATAATAGAAGCTCCAAACAAAATAATGATGTCAAAAGCGCAATTCGCAGCCACATGCGCTGCAGCAGGACACAGAAAAAACTGAAAAGCCACTAGCAGAGCTACAGTTAGCCAGCTGCTAAGTTAGCTCTAGCTGCTATAGCGCTAATTTAACCCACTGCTGATGTTTAAACATACAGTCTGACCTCACTACCAGGCTATAAAACCACCAGCAGCTCTAACCATCATTACAAACATTTCTATACCAGACCTGCTTCTGTTTAACCAAACCAGTGGATTATAAAATGTACATTGATTCCTGGAATGGTGCCCCTGTAACTCCTGAACCTAAAAGCTATGTGAGTCATCATTATAAATCATAATAAATGCCATAATGACCCTTATAAACAGAATGAAGAAACAAGATGAAATACTGCAAATAAAATGTATGCAAGATGAGGTAGCGCTAGTGATCTGCTGCAGTGGCTAACAGCTAAAGCTAGTGACTAAGGCTAAATACAATACTGTTTTGAATTGCAGTCCAATGTTTTGAAAGCTATCTCCATCAAATTATTTGGACATTAGTGTAAATAAACTGGTATTGATATAGATTCGTGAAGGAAACCTGAATGGAAGACTTTCCGGAAGCTATCCGAAAATAATTAGCATTGATTAAGCAACCTTTCCACAAAAGAGGCATAGAGCATTTGAAGCAGAATAGACAATGTTTGTAATGTGGCATTTACACAGACATCACACTTTTACAACATTGTTCATTGCCATTTATTTAGCATAATGTTGCCTTCTGTGTTGATTCTCATGTACTGCTGATAAAACACAACATGTGTGGTTATTGCTATGACAACAGCAACATTAAAGGTGGTTTTGATGTAGCATTTTATCTACACAGAACGAAAGGTTCAGCAGAGCTGCGTCAGATACTACAGGATAAAGATTCTAGCCTAAATCACATGTAATGCATTAAGCATTAGGGGTGAAATGTTATTGATTTGCACAAAGAGCCGTGTATTATTATGATAGCAAGCTAGCTTCACTTGTACAATGAAATGACTTGAAGGAACAGCTAGAAATCACTGAAGCAAAATGGGATGGCTGACTGCACAGCGTATAGCAAAGCTTGTCTTACTGCCTGTGCTTACTGAGCACAAAAAGCACACTTTTACCTAGTTCAGCCGCGCAGCTGGAAAGAGCTGCACACCACTGAAGGAAAACCTTAGGGAACATGGATTCAACCTTCTGCACCTTGATTTACAAAGCTCTGTTGCTGCTCCTTGGGGCTTTAGGGAAAAATATAACACAACCATTGAATCACAGCTTATAGAGCTCTATTAAATAAAGTATTAATAGCATGCTATATCTTAAAAGTCTTTATTGAAGTATGAAGGCTAATAAATCTAATTGTGTTGGTTCTGGATGAATGATGGTTATGGAGATCAAATGAACACAGATCTTTCATCAATAGCCCATAAGACCTCATTGGATATCAGGGTTGCCTTTCAAAGCTTGACTTCAGCATTATGAACCAGGCAATTCTGATCCAAACTTTACTCCTATGAACTGATCCTTGTGTAACTTGCAGTAATATAAATAGGAACCAGGGCTAGTTGTCACACTATTTAGGTTGATTCAAGTCATTTTCTGTATACCCACCTTGAACCAGTAAAAACATATAGCGCTTTGTGAGTTAAGTCCCATTTGGATACTAATATTTTAGTATAATATCAAATTATACTACATTATAACATATAACAAATGTCACAGCTTGCCCCAATGTATCATTTCTGAATACTGTATGAAAATGTCTAACTTTGTTCAAATAAAGTTTTTTTTGAAGATTTAAGAATTTGAATCTGACACACAAACAACTGCTAACAAACAAACTTTAGTAAAAATAAATACCTAGTTAAAGAAATATACGGTATGGCCATTGTGATTACTTCCCATGCATGTGACAACGAGTCCCAGTCTCCCTTTGTAATATAACATATATATTAAGCATATAATATATATGCCACATAATGATTTTAAACACTACTTCAACACCACACCACTTCAGTAGCCTCCTCATCCGCCAAACAGACATTTTATGCAACTGCTTTGACTCAGTACTCAGTCTGCAGTCATAGACATGAGCAAGCTCTTTAGTCAGCCCTTTACTGTGCAGAAGGTTGGTTGTGTGAATCTGCCAGGTGCTAGTCTAGGCTTTTTTGAAACAAAAAAAATGCTTCTGTAATGCATAAAGAATTTCCTTTTGGTCTAAGTTATTAAATTAATTATTGTTTATATACACTATTGTCCAAACATCTAGGTTCAGTAATGTTTTTAAAAGAAGAATCTTATGCTCATCAATGTGGCATTTATTTAATAAAAAACAGTGATATTTAGGAGCATTAATACAATTTAAAACAGTTTTCAATTTTAATATGAATGTAATTTATTCCTGAGTTATAGCAAAGCTGAATTACTCAAGTCTTCACTGTCAAACAGTCCTCGTTCTAATATGATTTGCTTTGACATTTGACATATACTGTATTACTATGTATGATGTTGAAAACGTATGTGTTACTGAGATTTGATACAATTTTTGAAGATTCTTTGGTAAACAGAAAGTTCAAAAGAACACCATTTACTTAAAATCTTTCAACATTATAAACGCCTTTACTATCATTTTGATAAATTCCAAATGCCTCCTTGCTGAAAACAAAGTATTCCCTTCAAAAAACATTAAGATCTTACTGAGCCCAGAAATTTGAAGACCATATATACGTATGAGGTCTGAAACAACTATAAAAGAAAGAAAACTTAATGGCAAGAATTGAATAAAGTGATACATGTATACCTACACACACAAACATGGTGCATTTCATGACCTTATCCAATAACTTTCAAAATAAAACTGTATATATATATATACATGAAAAGCTCAAATTATATTTTATTTTACACCAAAATAAGCAAAAAGATATTAGACCTTGGTTCTAATGCACTGTTATCATTGAATATGCATACATTTATTTTCATTACAATGCATACAATAAGACAGACACTATGAGCCTTTGAGGATGTGGGTTGGCAAGAGATAATGGCAGTTTCATGAACAGAGGCCCATTGTGTTTACGCTATCATGCTACATGCATTACGCAAAAATCTTTTTAAAAATGTGCTATCGCATCTATGGTGAAAGGTTTACGCAAGAATAAAGACTTACCTGGTTGTTGATTTATCGGAGTAAGAGGCTAGAATGTATGCGTGTATGAATGTGTGGCTGTTCCACTTGCCTGCTGTTACTGTGGAGCTACGCTATTACCTAGAGTCAGGTGTCACATTGCACAAGTGCACAGAGAACTCAAGAATGCTTACAGCCGTGTGTGTTATACAGTAGTACGAACATGAGTAACATAACATAATAAATGATGAATTCACAAACAATGAATCCACAAACATCTCCATTATTGAAAACAGTGTGAAAAACACAGTATGCATATTCCCAGCACCATAAAACTCACAAACAATGTATGTTTTTGTGTGTTCCTCGTGGGATTTTTGTTTATATGATGTCCTATGTGAGAGCTTCGTGGGCTATGTCCGAGATGTGTTTACATATGTGACTGAAAACAATCCTAGAATGTGTTTGAGAGAGGAGAAAGTGGGTGATGATGGTGAGGTAGTGTGCTGGTTCATACTGCTGTCTCTGTTGCTGCTCACAGAATGACACTTTGTTCATTGGCCAGCTTACAGGGGCAGGAAGAACAGACATGCATTGATCATTTCAAACTGCCCAACACACACAAAGACTGTGACTGTAAGCTTGTTTGTCAGCGTATGTGAGGATGCGTGTGTGTATTGTGTTAAAACAATTTCAAAGAACAAGGGCCTACATTATCCGAGTTAAAATATGTGGCAATCAATAGCATCAGAAACTGCTACCTGTCTCCAATGTCACAAATCCACTATATTATTAAGGAGTAATCTGAAGTAGACTATTTCGTAACCGCGTAAAACATAAGCATTTAAGTTGAATCTACTACTTAATTAACATTCTCAATCAGAATCTTAATGGATGCCACTTAAAAGGTTAAATCAACATCAAATACAAAAGTACAATTTTTAACAAAATGCAAATCATTACATTATTGTATTATATAAAAAAGTTGTACATGCATTTTATTTCAGTTGGCATGATGAATGGTCCCGCATTATGTCTTTCCTAATCAGTTGTTGGGAAATTCAGTGTACTTATCGAGTTCATGCAGTATTTTAAGACGCTTTTGCTGTTATAAAAGAGATAAAAAAGTGAATAATATAAAAGTGAAAATTGTGTCATTAATTACTCACCCTCATGTCATTCCAAACCCATAAGACCTTCACTCGTCTTCGGAACACAAATGAAAATTTATGAATTTTAAAAGCTTTCTGACCCTGACCTAGCCTGGCTTCTGCGCCTTTAAAGCTCATAGGAGCTTAGTCTGGCCAAGTTACCTTACTACCCGCCTTCTGGGAAGTGGGCTTAACCTGCGTCCATCAGATGCCTCTGTATACTACTGGACGAATCTACAACCAAATAGACGTATGAGTAGCGACGGAACCTGAAGCCACCGTAACCAATTGTAGCTAGCTTCATTAAAACAGTAGGAAAATATAGTTACTTGAATTACTTATTCTCCGTTTTCAAAGAAAACCTGTCATGAAAATTTGTCATGATAGTTGCTGCTCGGTACACGCCAGGTTTAAAAGCCGGTATGGTCGCAGAATTGCTGCGTCATCGCATTACACCCACCTCGGTCAGGGGGGGAGCTCGTTTCTCATTGGTTCCCACTTTTTTGGGAACAGAAATGCTCTAAAACGGCAGCTTGGCCAGAATAATTCTCGCGAAATGAATGTAGCGTCAAAGGAAGTATGGGCAGGCCCAGGCTAACCCTGACCCATAGACAGCAATGTAACTACCATGTTAAAGAAAGGTAGTAAGAACGTCTTTAAAATAGTCAATGTGATATTAACCATATTTTTACAAAGATACATAAATACTTTCTGTGTACAAAAACCCCCTAAACTATTAATATCTTCAACGCACATTCAGCAGAGTACTGATTTGGGTGAGCTATGCCTTTAAGTTGGGATACAGCCAGGTAAGGTTTTATGGTAGAATTAGGTTTACGAGTGGGTTATAGAAACTAATTACAAATGTAATTACATGCAATAAGTGCATTTTCTCAAATTATTCATTTAAAACAGTAGTGAAAGGTACTTACTATGAAGTAGATCCTGATTAATTATATTTAATTTATTCTGGGTCTCAAATCTGACTGGTCAAGAGGTGCTAATAAAAATGGCTATAAACAGGGACTTTTCAAGGAGTTTGGTTAGGGTTAGGTTTAGTGAATCTTTCTGTCACACATGTAGGTGACTTAAAGTAACTGTGTTCATTAATTATTCCCTGACCTATTTGTTCAGCAATGCTGAATCATTGAGTGAAGGAGCCGAATGTCTTTACAAGTTATGCAGAGTTCACACTGCAGGATTTTAGCCTTGATTTTCCCTCGCTTACAGGTTTTTTGAAAAATCGCCGACAAATGCTCAAGATCAAAAGGTAAATCAGGGCTTGTTCACATGAGTGACAATCACATAGTGTGCGAATTATCAAAGACGCGATCTGAGAGAATTTGCCGTGAAATATTTGGCAGGTTAAATATCTGGACCTGTCGGCAATTCAAAATCCTGCTGTGTGAAATGAGTTCTGACTGAAAAGTACATTGCGGATGAACTACAGCCGATGAGAGAACAAGATACAGGGCACTGGGAAGTTCAGGGGGGAGTTCCCTATTAAAAAAATCAGCATATGCTGAAAGGTTTTGAAGCTTAAATGCTGGTTTTAGCAGGTTTGTGCTGGTCATGAGCTGGATGAACCAGCTTAAACCAACTCAAACCGGCGTCTATGGTTTTTTCAACTGAGTTAAATGAAATTTCATACCTTGCCTGCCCCTCATGTTGCACTCAGTCAAAATATGCTGTTCAGTATTACTTATGTAAATGTTCCTTGTTACTGGAAATTAATTATAGATCTTATAGGATAAAATGCAGTCTCAAAGGACAAGAACACTTAGCAGTTAGCATGAGCTGGAACAAATGTCATTTCTGCTGTACTCAGCACTACTGACAGGCATGTTCACTGAGTGTTAACATGATGAACTATATGTACTAATAGACTATGAATATGCAATGCCTTGCAAAAGTATTTAGACCCTGTAAGCTGATGTGTGCAGTTTACTTGATGTAAAAATCAATTCTCATGTCTCAGTTTAATGTGGAGAGACATCTGTTAGTAAACCACTTGCAAACTAGCTTGCTAGACAAACATGTCAGCGTGTGGCTTAACCAATGGTGTGAGTTTGGAGCAGGAGTTCTTGGTTAAACAATGATAGATGGGGGCAGGGGAAAATGTGTAGTATTTATTTGGAAACAGTCATTAGGGTGGGAATTATATGCTGCCGCTTCGACAATGCTACAGTACTTTCACTTATTTGTTTTCAGTTCTAAAAATAAGTTCATTATCTTGATGGTGTTTGGAGATTCAGAATTGCCTGCACTGGATCGCTGAGTCTGTCTTAGATGTGTTAAACTTCAGAGACTGTAGTGACTCACTCTGGCAGTGAATATCGGCGTTTAATAAAAACTCCCACAGAACAGATACAGAAGGGAATCATTGAGGAATCAGACTCAATCTCAAAACATTACCTTTCAAGATCTGCAGAAGTGCAGGCCAAGACCAGCAGCCCACTTCAATAAAACACATGCCCTCCAGCGATCCCTAATTCTAGAATATGAATCCACCGAGAACAACTTTATGGTCTCAGATTTAATTCATATGTTGGAAATGTGATTTCCAGTCAGTTGTTAATCATTTCTCAACTTGATAGTACAATGTGGTCACCTAAAAAAAGCAATGCAGGTTATCTATCTATCTATCTATCTATCTATCTATCTATCTATCTATCTATCTATCTATCTATCTATCTATCTATCTATCTAAATAGCAAAAAAGAATCCTGAATCCTATTATTCAGCAAGACCAGCACTAACTAGTCTATACCAGCAAATTCAAAGTCTTGCTATTGCATTGTAAATGTATAGCAGATCAAAGTTTTGCATACCCAAGGACCGACTTGTGTTCTGGTAAGATATGTTCTGTACAACATGACTTTGTGGTTGAGGTGAAATTAGAGAAGCTTTAATGTTGAAATTATTGCTGTGGGGCTCTACTTATTGTATGATAGTACAGCTAAAACATCTTACTTACAGCATACGGTGTTGCTGATTAAAATGAGAGGAGGAACTGGGCTGAACCAGGTAATGTAATTACAGCACGTTCCCTGACAGACACACATTTCCTAATTGTGTCCTGTCGCAGTCTCTCTATCAAACACACACATATGCGGTCCCTGTTTTTATTCAGAATGAACAAAAGCAAAAAGCATCCTTGTGTCAAAATATCGCAATGCATCAGAATCGGAAAAAGGGGGCCGTTGTTTTGTTAGTCTGCTTTTCTAACCCCTCCGTTAGATCTTAAAATATCCCTTGTTTTGTACAGAAATTTATGCAGTGTCATTGTTAACAGTGGTCTGTACCGATTGTGTTCCGCTACTTGAGATGTATGTCAATATTTTAGTGCATGCATGTCTCTTGGTCCTCCACACATGTCTTAGGGCATTGGTCTCAAACTCAATTCCTAGAGGGCCACAGCTCTGCAGAGTTTTGCTCCGACCCTAACTAAACACACCTAAACTAGCTCATCAAGGTCTTTAGGATCACTAGAAACCTGCAAGCAGGTGTGATTTGGAGCTGGTTGGAGCTAAACTGTGCA
>JAUCNO010000386.1:7150118-7174243 GCA_032353835.1 Enteromius viviparus | reverse complement strand
AGGAATGGGATGGCACTTCAGTTCATAGAATGAGTAAAGGCAGGTGAGCGAATACTTTTGGTAATATAGTGTATATAATGTATAAAAATGTATTATTGTTTCTCGGAGTCTGACCTGTGTGAAGTTTTTGTCACTGGCAAACACAGAGGACTGTGTCCTCTTTAAGGGTGCATAAAGAGTCCATTCAGTGTTGCTTTCCTCCCAACAACAAGCAGTTTCTCAATAGTGTTGCCTGTGCAGTTGCCATGGCAATTCCTGATGGATGCATGTTGAACAAACTGACATCAATCTAAAGAGGATGTCTTAATACACCCGAGCACAGTTTGAAAACAGGACCAACTAGTTATAAAAATATTTTTGCCCTTTCTTCCAAAGTCTCAAAATGTGTTTATTTGTAGAGCTGGTCATGCTAAAGAGGTTTCCCAGCTGCGTGCAAAAGTGTCTCAGCTACAGACAGAAATGGACGTCCTCAAGAGGCAGCTAACCACGGAGCGCTTTGAAAGGTTAGACCTTGGCTTTATTACAAAAACTAGTGTGCTGTCTAACCATTATTGAATGTATTGTTAGTGAGCCATTTGAAACATTCTACAGCTACCTCAACTATTTAGCCAAACGAAAAGTGTTTGAGATTAGCATGTTGCTAAGTTGAGGGCACAGTTAATAATAAGAATATAAATGGATGAGGCAAATACTAGATAAAAGGAGTTTTTTCTCTTAAAAAAACTAGATGTTAAAACATAATTTAAAAAAAAAACCTAGATTTTTCTTTTGAGTATGTTGCTGCTGTGGTCTTGGCACGTTGTTGTACGTTGTGGTTTTTTTTGTTGATGTGTGGCTGTGTGTTTTTGTGGTAGGGAGAGAGCTGTGCAGGAAATGCGCAGACAGGGCTTATCTTTCTCTTCGCTGCGGAGCTCCTCACCTCTTAGTACCTCTCTCAGTCCCCGGCCTGCTTCTCCTGAGCGCTCCATCCTCCGCACACCAGAGCACTCCGTAGACAAAATACCAGAAAAGTGAGTATTGCCTAAATCCTGCAAGTGTAATATCATTTATCTGCAGCAGATATCAGTTCTTGTGTGATTTTTAATAAAATAAAAAAGGTCATTGCGACTTTTTATCTCAAAATTCTGGCTTTTTTTTTTCTTTGCAATTGCAATTCAGACTTTATTTTTTACAGAATTTAGATATGAACTTAATTGCAAGTTAGTCGTAATTGTTGTTCTTTTTTTTCTTGGAGTAGCATGATATTAAACAAATAATCGCACAATATAAAGAATAGCAAAATATAAACTTACAATTATGTTAAATAAAGTCAGAATAGTGGGCTTTTTTCTTGCTTTATGAAATCTATAAATTCTGACTTTTCTGAGTTAAAATTTTATTGAAATTTTTTATTCCAATGTAAGTTTCTCAAAATTCTGACTTAATTTCTCATAATTGTTTGTTATTTTTATACGGTTTATCTCAAAGTTAACATTTTGCAATTCTGACTTTCACGCGCAATTGTGAGTTTATCTAACAATTCTGAGAAAATAAGTTTGTGCCATGCAATTCTGAGAGAAGTCGCAATTACATTTTTTTTTTTATATATTTTTTATTCAGTGGAATCTAGCTTCCATAGATATTTATAACCATGCATATTTGATTTAAATTAACCCGTGTTTACTTTACATTTTATTTTAGAAGCGTGAGCTTTAAGGAGTAGCCGTAAAGGAAAAGTTCTGAGGAAACATTTGTGTTGGGCCAGAAATGGCTCTGAGATCAATCCAGAAGATATTTTCTTCAGCTTCTAAAAGGGAAGTTCTAAATGGTCAAAGGAAAATTATGCCAGCAAAGCCAATATGTAGAGCAGTGTCTTTTGTGAATTTATACACTTTGTAATAACTTGAAAGAAATTGTTTTACAGTAGTCGTTGTCATTATTGGTCTTAATAGTATTAGATTTGTGAATGGAAAATGAAGCAGCTTGTTGCACTTGATGTATTTTATATTTTATCAACTCTACAAGGCAGACCTTTAATAACAAGTTACACTTGAGAGTAAAACTGATCTAAAACATGGCTGAAATGTGATTAAATGAACTGGCAATGCAAGTGACCAAAGAGGTCTTCAGAAGTTGATATGGCCATGTTACTCAGGGCTGTTAATGTCACACTACCACTCCAACCTTTGTTTTATATGTGTATGTATAATAGAACTTATGTCAACTGATTTATTTATAAATAAACGTGAATAGTTTTTAAATATAATCTGTTTCAGGGTTAGTGCACTGTGTGTACTGTTATTAACAGTAATGTAACCATTTTTAATTTGTTTCAGAGTGACATTCCCTTTGGTCTGATGATTAATCACTGTTTTTTATCACATTGGTATGTAACTCATTTTAAACCATTTGCTACATGAACGAGGGGGTTTACTGAAGTGTGCTGTTATGTCAATTGACTGTTTTGTTAGCCATGAAAAATAAGCCATAAAAAAATATATAAAAGTACATGATTAAGACTTGAGTTCTCAGCTCTTGACTTGTAAGCAGCTACCCACAACGCCCTAATGAGCCGTTTACATAGAAAATGTACAAGCAGCACATTAGAATGGAAAAATGCAATCTGTGTGAACAGCTCCTGACAACTGCTTGGCGATGCATTAGACACCACTCAGAACCCGACGAGCAACACCCTCTCCACACACACAGAACATTCCCCGAACTTCATGTTAGCATACGGTTTAACAACAATAACATCCTAGTAATGTTCTCAACATTCAAAGCATTCCCAGAGCATTACGAGAACCAAAAACTGATAGCTAGTCTTGATTACCAATCATAACCTCTGTTAGAAATGCTCTGAAAGTGAATCAACAGTATTGTTGATCATCTTTGCTATTCTTATACACAACCATTTTTAACACTCTGTGAGTGGTTACTGTTGTAGTTCTTGGTGTGAACAGCCCTTAAAAGGGATACATCCTGGTATCCTGGTGTATTATCCAGACTGACCTTTTGGGTGTCATCTGAGCTTTCACATCCCTCCCACATTTTTCTCATTTTGCCGGTAGGATTTAAATCACCACTAGCTTGTTACTGGTTTTGTTCTTTAATATAAATATCATGCTCAGACCAAGAAAAAAAAATATCTGAAGAAATACAGCTGGGTTTGGAAGATATTTAATATTTCCTCATTGTACAGTACTTCTGCTTTTTGGATGTGAAACTGCATTCCTTGTAATCTCTTAAGGGATTCAACACAGTCCCATCTTTTCATAGGAAGTGGCAGATGGGAAGGGTTCAAGTTTGTGGTCAGAAATATTTGTTTTGTTCATATGAAACTCAACACGCTCGCAACACAATTCAATAGATACAGATAGGAACGGCTTTAAAGGCTAGTTGGATTCATTTTTTCTCTTTAGGTTTCACATTTCATTTTGTAAAAGGATTAATCTGCAACATAATATGGGTAACAGCAGAGGAAATGATCTTCCAAATAATCAAAATGAAAACACTGGAAACTGTAATACTGCGATGACAAGTGTAAAAAATAATTGTTGTAGCTTGTGCTTACTAATATAAAACTCTAATGATAGGCTTGCGCACAGCACAATGTTCTTCATGTTATGCCCATTTATATGGACACCCTACTGCATCTCATGAGTGGAAATAGCTGATCCGAGTATTTCCAGTTTTAAATAGTGGTTCGAACTTAAATAGCTCTCAAATACACTGTACCGAGGCTCATATTCAAATATATTTTCAATTCTGTACAGGTAAAAACGGTTAAAAAATTATAATATTAACATATTGAAAGATTATAGACAGTCTCACAAGCCAATGTCTTTGTTAATGCCGACAGTACTCAGTGGTTGTGTTGGGTAAAGGGTAACCGAACAGAGAGAAGTCCAAAATATACTTGGGCAGGAGCTCTTTGAGGAACTTCTGTGGAACAGTGCATAAGTAATAATGCAACGTTTCTTTGGTAACGGGTTTGTACCATGTTTGGCGTTCAGGGAAGCGTACGTGCTGCGGCGCTCCGACGCGTTCCAGGACGTAAGCGGCGTCACTCTCCAGTCTCTCGTACGAGCCTATGAAGTCATATTCTATAGCGCAGGGCTGGCACAGGTTGTAGATGGGCATCCAGTGTTCGTTCATTCGCTCCGGGTCTTCGTCGAGCAAATAACGCACAAACTCCGTGAACGTCACGTCGTCCCCTGGTATTTTTTTCTCCTTTGCGTAGCCTTTTCTATAGCGGCGTATGATCTCCGCACCGTATTTTCGCTGATACGCCTCAATTTCGCCAAACTTGTTGCGGTAGGCCGAAAGCAAGCGTGCCATGGGCTCCCGCACGAACATGAATTTGAAATAATGCCGTAGTCGATGGCGAATCTCTTCGGGCGGCAAGTCAGAAAGAAAGACCAAATCAGCACGATGGTCCATCTTCACTTTGACCTCCACGTTGGCCAGAGCGCCGCTCAGCACCTTCAGCACTCGTTTCCAGTTGGAACAGGCCACTTTGGGCACGTAGCAGTAGAGGAAGCGATGCTCGTCGTTCACTAGTACGTGCTGGAGGAGAGTCTTCCTCTGCAGCGGACTCAGAGACCACACGCTGTGAGGCATGTTCTTCTGACCACACATCGATCTTATGGTGCGATTGCGGATCTCTTGTATAATCTGGGGGGAGAGAGGCATATAAAACTTTAGAAATATAAAGTCAAAGACACCTTCAGCATTTCTCAAATTATCACAATTTATTTGCTATAGTCTAGACAATTGATATAAAATAAGACAAGAAACTCAAGAGTTAAACTAACTTTAAAAGGCGTGTAATGAATACCTTTCATTATGGTTATAAATGGGTTTGCATTCGCAAAATAAAGAAAAACACTTAAGCAAGACCTGGTCAAATTGTCTTAATCATTTTTGGTCCCAATTATTTTAGCAATTTTGGTAGTCCACTGTTTTAAGAATTTGTGGGTAAAGTATGTCACTCTATTTAGCTATCCTCATACAAATTAACTATATTGTCCTGCACCCGCTAGTAAAGATATATAAAAATGATATCTGGTGTAAATACATAAAACCCAGGTTAATGTTTTTTTTACCTCATTGCAAAATGTGTCATGTTATTGTATTTTTTTTTATATTTTTCACTCAAATCTAGTTTTGTTTGTTGTGATTCACCCTTTAGTTCAATTGGAAAATGTCTTGTAATGCTTTAAAAATTGCTATGGAAAAAACATTCTGAAATTGCGGATGGGCATTGTTGCAAATTTGACTCCTGCATGGGCAAAACTGACCATTCAGACTCAAATATGCAAAGATTTCGGAGAAACATTTACAAATTAAGTAGTATGTGCTCCAACTTAGCGCACCAAAATATTCTTGAACAAAGTGACTTTACTCAGTCCGCTCTAAATATACATTTCTCTTAACCTCCACTACCAATAAAAATATTTGCACAGAAAATAGCAAACTATGTTTGGCCAGCACAATTTCCATAAACATCTCTCCATCAACCCAAAAGCAGATGAAACATTAAAATGTTTTAGTTAACACCAAACAGAACATTGATTCTGGATGACCTAACATCACTAAATCATCAAGCATTTTCAGGATACATGCACAAGCATAAGAAAATGAAGTATTGCGAAATATATAAATACATTTTTTATATCAGCATTAAGTATAGATTTGATGTCAGGGGCTGAGAGAGATCAGAGAAGGTAGCTGAACTGTCAGGTGACTGTGCTCCTCTGTCAAGAGCACAGCAGGGACCTTAACTTGAAAGAAATGGCCCCAAGTTTCATATTTCATATCTTGGCTTGAAGGTAAGCAGCTGTTTAATATTTTCTTGAATGAAAAACTGAGCTTCTCAGGTTCCATCAAAGATCTTTCCACATACCGATTCTAACTAAATCCATCCTCCAGTGGAGTATTAGTGTGATTAATCAGATATAAATAGGAATAATCAGATTTTCCGCCTTAAAATTACTTGTACTGTTTAAAAAGTACACAGACGGTACAGAAAGAAAGTGTAATAGCAAACGAAAATATGTTATAAAAACCAAGTGCCTGATTAAAAATTGACTAGTTCCTTTTCTTTGTGTGTGTGTGTGTGTGTGTGTGTGTGTGTGTGTGTGTAATTCCCCATAAATTGTTCTCGAGGTATCCAGAGTTTTTGGGCAAACAACACTTGAAGCACTTCAGCACTGTTTTTTTTTTGGTATTTCAGTCTGCAAAACTTTTTTCTTATCAACCCCTTTTAGGTTTCGTATAAAACCTACCAGACTTATTTTTATTAAATGTGCATTACTTGTGTAAAACTATCACTTGTTTTAGATTTACAGTAATTTAATGCAACGCCATTTAAACATTTTATACGTGCCTAAAATTGTCCTTTAAACTGAAGCTCATTAAAATGCGTTGCTGTTTGCTCGCAAACCTCAAAGAAAGTATTGACTTCATGCAAACATATCAATAGTTATGAGTCTCAAAAACGCCACTGTTTATTCAAAATGTAGCGAGCCTGTGTCTTTATTCGACTGCCTTAACTTTACCTGAGACTCCACGTCTACAGCCGCGTCGCTGTTCCTCGGTCGGTATTCCGCTCTATTCCCGCTGGCGCGCGGCGGCGGTGTCTGCACGCTGTTCAGCATTCCCTTCTCTATCATGAGCAACAGGCCTCCGGATGCCACGATCACGGCGAACGTCAGCACCGATGGAACGACGGCGGAGTGTCGGCGAACGGTGGTCGCGCTCGCTGCCGGTCTGAAGTGGACCAGGGATCCGCTCGCTCCTTTAATCCCGTACTCCTTCTTTCGAGGCGGCATAATGAATCACATGCGTACAAGAATCAGTCCGGTTAAGTTACTGAGACTCAAAACATCGACAGATCAAATGATGTCCATCGCTGCAGTGAGGCAGCTAACCAACTTCTGATTTCAGTGCTTTCTGTGAAAAGAAGGGGGGGAAAGTTTTTGAGAAAGCATGATGGGAAATGAAGTATTGAGCAATGGGGGCGGGGAGACAGATTTCGGAGGAAACTAACTTAGTCATGCCCTGTCCGAGACTAATGCGTGACATTAGTCTTAAAAAAATTGACAGATTTATGCTAACTAGTTCCAGCATCTCAGCTGTGTACTGTTTTGTAAACTAGCCAAAAGAATGTAGTTGGAATTAACGTTACAGGCCTTTATAAATGTAGGCTACATACACTACCGTTCAAAACTTTGGGGTCAGTAAGATATTTCATGGTTTTTAAAGATGTTCCTTATGTTTATCAAGGGTGCATTTATTAGATTGAAAATCCAGAATAAACTGTAATATTGTTAAATATTAAAAATGTAAAAAAAATATTATTTTGAATTAAAATGTAATTTATTCTTGTGATACAAAGCATCATTACTCCAATTTCAGTGTCACATGATCCTTTCAGAAATTATTCTAATATGATGATTTATTACTAGAATTGTCAATGTTGGAAACCATTCTCCATAACAGACAAACAACTGATCTGTACACCTTATTTGTTGCATACAAGAAATATATCTTCTCAGTGCCCTAACGGGACAGATTAGATGCAGTCTGGCCGACTCTGCTGAATTGTGAGGAGGTGGGTGGAAAGGTTCTAGCACTAAGGGCCTGGAAACATAGGAACGGTGCAAAACTTTTGACAGAAATGCAGGGTTTGAAAGAAGTGAAAAAGATGAGCCGCCTTCTCCCAATCTCAAACATTCAGGATGTACAGAAAAGTCATGAACTGTTGTGAACCAATCCCCTTGTCTGCTGAAAGTTAACAGTGTTGAAAGACAAAGCATACGGAAGGGAAGCCGCTTCTAATGATGATTGAACTTCTTGAGATTTAAGATGGGCCGAAGGCCACTATCTTTTTTTAGAATCAGGAAATGCGTTAAATAAAACCCTTGCCCTATTGACCCCGAGGGCAGGCGTGTTTTTGCTCTTTTTCCTAAAAAAACTGACACTTAGTCTTCCAGAGACCTGTGCATCCCCTTTTTCATAACAGTCGGAACAATAACTTGAAATTGGGGTGGTTTGAATTGGAGCCTGTCTCCGAACTCCAAGGTGCTCAGCACCCATGGGCATTGAGTGCATTGCTGCCAGTGGAAAAGATGTTGACTGGTAAAATGTAGGACCGTAGGATGATAACCGTCAGCGTCTGCACGTGTGCTGGAAGGCTCTAGCTGCCATGCTCTACGAAAGGACTGCCGGACTCCTTGACTTGGTCTTGTGGATACCTGAGCAGCAGACCGGCGCTGAGCTACAAAGGCTTGGCTTGATTCTGCCCGAGCCCAATTACTGTTCCCAGTTGACGTGCGTAGGCCACAATTAACTGAAGCTCTAACCAATGATCGAGTCAGTTCTCTTGTCCTACGAGACTGCTCCAAAGCTGCTTCTGCAGGGAGTCCAAAGACATCCCCAGGCACTAATGGGGCTGCCGTGACTGCCATGCAATCTTGATCCAACAAGTTAGCTTGAGATAGCCATGCGTGATGGCGTGCTTGAATCATATTGGCTATGGACTGCCCCAGGGCTTGAGCATGCACACTTGTCCCTCGGATTAGCATATACACAACTCAAAATGCTTTACGGATCTTTCTCCTTCTGTCAAAGGGGAGGACAAATCTTGAAGCATACTCTCTTAATGAACCAAGAGAAGTGAGTTTTGTGCATGCCAGTCTTGCAGACAAGGCCGAGGCATGATATGCTTTACGCAGTTGACGGTCCACTATCCTACCCTGCTTGCTAGGGTGTGTGGTGTCCCTTCCAATCCTGGTCATAGCTCCAGCCAACATAGCAAATGTGGGTCCAATCTGAGGAGCTGTAGTAGGCCCATTAATCGCTGCCCCTGCCAGGTTACCTAGCTGTGTCCTAGGCAGTGCCGTGGAACTAGGGGCCTTCCAGGAGGACTGCAATTCCGTTATAAAATCAGGAAGTATTGGCAACCCCTCCTATTTTTGACGCTGAGGACAATGTTGAGGTAGTCTAAAAAGGCCGTTTTCTTGAGATCACTGCTTTGTCTAAAGGGACGAGGGAAGTAGACTCTGAGGTCTCTGAAGCACTATACTCCATCTCTATCTCAGAAGGCCCAGCCTTTTCATCCCTTCCAAACACTCCAGAAGCTCTTACCAATAGCTCGTCAGGATGGCGGCATGATTGTTTTAATAATGGCAGCTCCAAATCTTGAGGCTCTGCAGCCCATTGCTGAGCTTCCAACAAAGTGTTCAGAGTTTCTTGCATACCTTGCATTTGCCTCTGAAGGTGACCAATATCTCCTTCTACATGCTTGTGTTTACAAGCTTGTTTACGTTTTACCCCTTCCTCCTGAGGATCTCGCTCAGACTGAAGTGGCTGCAGACATCTCAGAGGGTAAACCAGCAGTGCCTTCCTTTTGCATTATACAACAAGCAAATTTGATTCAGTTAGATAGCTTTCGTCTCCAGAGACAAAGACGCCTCTTTGTCTTTGTCTGTTTGTTATTATAAATATAGCTATGAAATTGCACAACACAATTATAAAAACATATATACTTACCTCATGCATTAATAGTGAAGCACACAGCCATACACAGAAGCATTCACCCTCATGGGCAAAGAGACTCTTTTAATTCCTCAACGCGTTTGTTTACAAAAACAAAACATGAGATAACACGGCAGTTAAAACCCTTGTGGGGAAAGAAACTCTGTTTAGAAAGTTTTTACAACAAAATAAACTTACCATCAACCAGCTTTCACCGCTAAGTAGGAGGCAAAAAAAGAGAAAGGGCTGGCTGCTTCGCACCTGTACTTATAGACCTTGATTGCAAGCGGGGCGTGGTTAATCCGATATACCATCTCCTGACAGCTCATCCCTAATAAGACTGACCCATACTGTGGTGTGTTGACTGAAATTAAATAGTGAATGAAATGAGAATGCAATGAAACACACTTAATAATGATTTTCTGCTTGTTAGGCTATAAGCGTGGGCTGAAGTTCTGTCGACTGTCGCTTTAAATGCTCAAGCTTTTTGTGAACTTATGTCGAGTGGTGATGTGTTGACAATGCTTTTGTCATTAAAGATTGCAACTCTGTCGTTATTGTTATAGCTGTGGTGTCGACTCACCTATCTTCATAGACATAACTACTATTAAAACTTTGTTTCTATCTTCTGTGTGAACCAGCTTCAGTGGGGTGTTTAACACTATTATAAAATTGGTCCATTGGTGTGAATGCTATTTTTTTTTCTTTTGTGAACATACAATCATCATTTTATGATAAAAAAAATTTTCACAATAAATTACAAGAAAAGAAAATTAACTTTAAAAAGTATGCTTTATTTATTACATATGACTCCAGGCCTTTTTTAAATGTGTTGACACTCATCAGCAATTTTTATGTTGAGGTTTTGAAGAAATAATGAGAAAGTTCAGTCATATGTGATTACTATACTAATGTGTTCTAAAGCAATTTTGGCAACAAAAAAAAAAGTAATGAAATCAGTAACTACAGAAACTGTATGTTACAAACAAGGTTTCAGTGTTTGTTATGACACAACATGACTGTAATATATGTACAATTTAAGCACTCGTTCTTTCTCACACAGCACTATTCTTCTCACTCTGGCATTATCTCACAATCATTCAGCTTCCTGTTTTAGTGGGACTGAGCGATACTGGAGAAGTACTCCAGCATGTCTTGAATGGTGAACTCCATAGTGATTCCAGACCCCGGGTAGCAGCGATTTATCAGGCCCTCAAAGTGCTTGTATTGCCGAATGAACTCGTCTTGCATGGAGTGCCACACAACCTAGTGCACAGAACAAAATTCACATTAACACACAATCGCAAAAACATTAAAACTGTAAATTTCCTGGTTTTATTCACCTGTAACAGATTCTCCTCTTCACACAGATGCTTATCCACCTTCTTGTAGAGGTTGTCCAGGCCCTTTTTCACCTCCTTTCCAGGATATTCTTTAATGACCTTACGCAGTTCCTGTTTATTAAAGGCCAGCTGGTAGCTCACTTCCTCTTCACGGACACCCTGAGCTACACGGGCTTCCACTCCCTCAAAGAAGTGCTGCAAAATGGGAATAAAATAAAAAAATGATCCAATTTACACTGATGTTTAACTCTGAAGATTTGGCTTACATTAAGTTTCTCAAGCGGTTGGCCCAGTGAGTTGATGACGTAGGACTGCAGGTGTTCTGTGTATTTCTGCTTGGACTCCTTTCTCTCTGCCTCCAGACAGGAGATCTTTAGACTGAAGAGTGTTGAGAAGATATGGTGGAAGTTCTCCATCATCACCACATCACGTGGGGTCTTCTGACTCTCGTTGGCCACTTTCTCCACTATGGATATCCAAACAGAAATAGGCCAATCGGGTGAACAAGAGTCTTAAAAACTTCAAGAGAAAGCAGAACCGTAAACACTGAAAATTTACACGAAGGATTATTTACATATTCTATTAATAGATGGTTCTTAACATTGGTGTTATTGGTTTTCAGTAACTGAATTAATGATAAAATATAAATAATTACGATGACAAACTTAGTGCAATATGTTGAAGCTGAAAACCAAAATGACTAAAACCCGAAATAATAAAAATTAAAAAAGCACAACAATAACTAAAACATAAAGAAATAAAAACTAACTGCAAATATAATATCTTGAAATAATATTTAATCTAAATAATTTTTATATGTATATTTTGATAAAAAAATAACAAATATTTAAAAAAAGTCTCTCTTTTTTCTTTCTCTTCAAAAAAAAAAAAAAATTCTAAAAGCAACATTTCAAGAAATTTAGGGCTTCTTGCACATTCTCACAACTAGTGATGATCCTCACCGTTACTGAAGACAGCTCTGATGAGTTTGATGTAGGCTTTATCCAGATCACCCCGTCTTTCTGCATTTCGGAAAATAGCCTCAGCCAGCTTAGCAAACTCTTCAAAGCCGGTGACAAAGGGCAGGATGCCCACTTTACTCTTCTTCGAAATCTTCACCTCCTCCATCTGACGAATCTGTCCAGACTAAAAACGCATCCGACTTAAATGATGGTCTCACCATCATGACATGATGCATGACAAGAGTTCCACTTACAATGCATTTATCAAAGTTTCTCTTGACAGTGACCAGCACGTTGCCCAGCGTTGTGCTGAGATAAGATGCAGGATCAACATTTTGGGCCGTCCAGACGTGGTGACTCATCTTTACCAGCATGTAGAGAGAGTTGAAGCTGTCGATCTTATCACCCAAAGCTATCAGACTGTTCAGCTCTGTCTCAATGCTCTGAAAGATCTTATTCATCATCATCCGAACCATGTCCTTTCTGCAAGAGAAATGCATGTGTTTATTTTTTGTAATCTGCTTAAAAACTAAATTTAAATGAACCAAAGAGAGCTCCAAATGTCACTCACTCAGATATTGAATGTCTGTGTTCACTGGGAGGTCTGGAGTGAACCATTCCATCGCTGTCATCCACATTTTCTGCCTAACAAGGAATTCATAACATCATTAAATCACACATGAACGCCTTACAATCACAGATCTGAGCCGCACTGTATGTGATACTCACCTGAGCTAGAGTAGGATTTTGCTGCAGCTTAAAGAACTTGCTGATAAAGTCCTGTTCAGCCAGACACAGTGGCTCTAGCTCACTCAAAACCTGCTCAAAGATCTAGAAAAGAAACACAAAGAAGTGCATTCAAAAGCGTAAGCTTACCAATATGAAATACAGCAAAAGGAGTAATACTGTATTTAGTCACATTTAGCGGTGGCACACCTTATCAAACCTGGTCCTGTCTGCTACGTCCAGGTCAGAGGCGGACATGTTGCCCATATCGAGCAGAGAAGACGACTGAGAGCGCCTGCTGTTGGAGCTGCTCACAGCGAGTTTATTCAGACTTGACGTGGAGCCTGTAAGCTTCCCAGAGCTCCCATGCAGGCCTTAAAGAGAGACCACCAGAATGTGAACTCCACATGAAACAAATTCAGTTGTACTTGATTTATTTTAAAATCACCTCATCTATTCATTTTTAAACTTACCTTTTAAAGTACATGTTGATCTGAAAGGGGTCATAACATGCATGCAACCCAACTACTAAACATCTCATACAGATCACAGAGGCTTTATGGCCTGATTAAACAATCCATCTTCCCTTTAACCACTGATACATTTAAATTAAAGATTTGAATATTACTGGTAGACATGTTTGAGGTTAGCTTTGATTGAGAAAAAGTAAAAAAAAGCAAGATGCAATCCATAAAATGGTGCTTGTAACTTAAAGAGATATTTATGAAACATTGAAACTGAAGTTAAGATAAAGGTTTACTCTGTTTATTAGGAAGAGATGCACTTTGACTAAGAGAATGAAGCAAGGCATTATGGGATAGGCATGGCATGTGGCGCTGATACTTACTCTCAGTCTCCTGTTTGAGAGCACTCTCTTTCCGCGGAAGCGTGGCTGGAGGCCGGTTAGAAAGGCAGGCATCAGAGACAGAGACACGTTAGGCTTACAACATGCAGCATGGTGCCAGAGTTAGGGGTTAAAGGTCAAAGTTTATAAATATGACATGCACTGCAGTGGCTGAATTTAGGCTTTGGGCTCTTTGGCCGTTTGGAAATGAAAAGCTTATTTTATTTCATCAAGTGGAGGAAAAAGTGGAGACTGCAAAAATAGAAAGACAAAAATAGGAACCTCATGGTGTAAAAAAAAAAAAAGCCCACCCCTAGTTCCCAAAAAGATGATACATATAAATATCATATATTTATATATAATACATCTTAAAGTACATTTACAAGTCTTTCTTTATGCCATTTGGAAGTGTGCATTTAATGTCATGTGTAATAGTTCACACACTGTGGGCCTTGCAGCACATGTCAAAACATTACAATGAAAACATGTGACATTGCACACCATCATATCAGAAACAAGCAATGACCGACATCTCAGTGATTTTACTAGAGAACTGTTGAGTCATGTAGTTTAACATTAGTGTAAGAAAAAACACACATATGACAAAAGACAAACAGAGACAACACTCAACGTAGCATGCACAGGACATCCAGAAACTGAAGAATCAGCATAAACAAAAATGCCTTTCTAAGAGTAGGTTTCCTGATAAACATATTAAAAAAAGTTTTTATTGAGGACTTACCGAATTTTCCTTTCCCGTCCTTACTAGTGCCTGCCATTTTGATCTTTGCCACTTCAAAGAAGTCCTTTATTTCCCGCTCATACAATCGGGTCATGTAATCCACATAGGTCTATAAAAACAAACCAAATTTAGATTTTTATTTATCAGCGTTTTTCTGATTTAGAGAAAGGTAGAAAGATAACAGTGAGTGAGACAAGAGTGAACAAAACTGGGACACAAATCTCATCTGCCAGAGCAAACACAGCAACATCCAGGCCACGTCTGCCATCACATTTGGATTTCAAAGACAGTTTAATAAGAGAGGCCAGAGATAAATGCATCTAAAACATTTGGGAATCAGATTAGCACAGAGCGATGATCAGAAAAGGACTAATCGCTCCGACTAAACCCTTGGTCTAATGTTTGTAGAATAACATTAACAGTACTATTAAGTCTAAATATAACTGTTACTTTCCTTTACCATAAGGCATTGGAATTTCAAAAGCAAAACCACTGGCTCTCAGAGAACATCAGGATAAGATACTGCAGCATTATTATCATGGTTATAACCGATCATAAGGGTGCATAATGGTCATAATGATAAGATTACCATTGGTGATTGTAACTTTCACAGCAATAATGAAACTGCTAATGTTATATTAAAGTTAAACTATGTAACTTTTTTTGTTCAAAATGTACCAAAAATGATGATACATGTATCATAAAACCGTCTCTTAAATGTGTGTCTTTCCTGAATCACTACTGTATGTCAACAATATATGTTCATCTTCACATTTACTATTATTTAGCATTCTAATGTGTACGCAACACACTTTTTTCAAGTGGAGTGTTAAATAAAGTCCCACTCAAATACATAAGAGGTAAGTAAGTAATATTGGTTGTGATAATGCTAATAATCTACAGTGTCATAAAAATTATGAATGTTACAGTAATTAATAATGTTTTTGTCCTTGACTTTTGTCACACGGTTTATGATTAGAGTTCCGTTCACTTTACAATTTTGTACAAATGTGACTGATTGCTTTCGAACTTTAATGGCGTCTGACATCCGTCGTGATAACAATTACTGTGTTAATCAGCAGAGTGAAGTATAGCAGGTGATAAACACTCACCCTGGAAAGACCATCGTATTTCTCTCTGTGGGTGTTCTTCAGCCACTCCATGAGTTTGGCGTATCTGAGCAGGTCTCTGTGCAGAGGGCTGTGTTTGGGTAGTGTCAGGTCAGCGGTGTGCTGGGACAGTGTGGAGCTCTGATCGTGTCCCTACACACACAAACACAGTATGAAAAAAATTCACTGTCCAAGCAAGTAAATATTATGGAAAACACATTAAACACACTCTCACTCCCACATAGAGCTGGGTAAAAAAATACAGATTTGTTGTATTGTAACAGATTGGAACTGGTTCTAATAAATTGAGAACACACAAAATGGATATCGAATTCACAATGAACCAGAATGCAGTGTGACCAGCGAGCTCTGATTTACAAACACTGGCTAAACATATGGTATGTTTCTAAAAAAAAGCGCTAAACGAATCTGTATAAACGCCCAGCTCTACTCCCACACAAAAGGTCAGTGTTACATTACAGTAACGTATAACTCAAACAATAATTAGTTGGGCAAAAATCCCCAAGCCTCACAAATCCGTGAACACCGTCACAAAACTGACAGTAGTGCTATTCTCACAGTCAAGCAGTTCCTTCTCAATGCATCTATGAAACATCCACATCATAAAAGCAAACACTGCAGGAACTGCATGCTGACCAGGCCATTTCTTCTCACGAGCATCTCACAATTCCATCGGAGATTGAGCGAAACAAGGCAATGAAGATCCCCTTTACATCTCCAGGGGACAAAATCAACAGCTACTAACACGAGAATGATGTTGGCTGGGAGGTTTATGGGGCGATCATCTTAGAAACCCTAAGATGAGAATGTCTGGGTTACATCGCTATGAACATGCTTAAACGGGATGTTTCCATGAAGAGAAAAAAGCATTGATGAGACAGTTAGGTCTAAAGAAGTGGAGTTGCGTGACTGTTAGAGTGGGCGGGTCAAACAGGGTGCTGGAGTGGGCGTACTCACAGGGAGTGACAGACAGGACGACCTATAGAACTGAGGGATGGTCATTTTGAAGTGACTGAAGTGGTTGAACTGACAGAGGAACAGAGAGCACAGTGAAGTGATATAGAGAGACACGACCGGAGGAACACAGGAGAAAGAATCAGTCAAACAGAGGCAGATTAAAAGACTCAGAAAAAGGAAAGAAAGCCTAACACTCATTATATATGTATGTTGTACGTGTTCTTTACCTGGAACATGTGTAATAATGTTACCTGGTGCACAAACACGTTGTTGAGGTGGTTGGTAAGACGTCGGGCAAAAGTGTCTCGGAGCTCAGAAAACAGTTGCTGCTGCTGCTTGACTGCCACTAGCTTATCATGGCCTGTAACAGACATCATTTAAACGTAATTAATGAGGTGCTCAAGGACAACTCTAAGTGCTGTCTTCACACAGTGGGTGAGGTTTGAGAGCAGTACCTGGTTTGAGCGCTACGTTCATGCACTGTGACAGAGCCTCAGATGCATTGATGCAAGCCTCGATACCCTTAGGAGAAGACAAATCCCCTTCCTGCAAAGCCTTGATGTGGCCCTTTGATAGATCCATGTAGTTCTAACATGGGGAAAAAATGAAGAAATATTAACAAAGAGATAATTATAGACATCAGAGTTTTGATTTAGTATCAAACAAAAATCTAGAAGTTTGTTTACCCTGTCTGAAAAGTTATTAACCAAAAATACAGAGGTTTAGGTTTAAAAGTGATTATTTATGTCACCATTAAGCAAAATACAATGTATTATACAGTATTTATAATAAAGTGTTTCCCAAACTGGGGTCTGTGGAGAAATCAAAGGGGCTTCATGAAAAAGTAAAAAAAAAATGCACAAATAAAAAATAAAAAATGTGAAAATGAATATAAATAATTTCAGATTAAAAACAAATCTAAATAAAACATATATTTTAAGTTTTCCTGCATGTCATGTGACCATTAACCATCATCTGAGAACTGTGTAACTTAAAATCTCGGTGATATTTCCGGTAAACATTTGAGGTCAAAGGTTTTTTTCCTGACTAAAAAAGCTTTGGAATACTTTTATACAGTTTTCAATAAAAGATTGGAAGCGGAAGTGTTATAAGGAATATTTATGTATGCTAAATACATAATTAAACATGACCCTGGACGACAAAATCCAAAGGGTCAATCAATTTATCTTTGTTAGGATGAGACAATATTAGGCTAAGATACAACCATTTCAAAATCAAATAAAAATCTAAATATTGAGGAAAAATCGTATAAAAACGGTACAAATGAAGTAATTAGCAATACAGTTTTCAAATTTGATAAAAGTTCAAGTTTTATACATTTGTGGTAAGAAAAAAACAAAATTTCTTCATGGACCATGATCTTTTATGATTTTTGGCATTAAAGAAAAATCTGTCATTTGACCCATGCACTGTGTTTTTGGCTATTGCTACAAATACACCCATAAGACTTATGGCTGGTTTTATGGTCCAGGGTCACAAATAGACTAGACTTGTTAGTTTCAAGCCTGAGTCCCCGTAAAATAAAGGAGCACATCACAAGCAACAGAATTGCCAAGCAGCTCAATCTGGTTGGAATTTCCATGACAAAATCTGCTATCACAATATTTATTTATGCTTTTAAAGGGGCAGTTACTGATTGATCACAACCAGCTAATGGATAACCAGATAGGTGACTAGTGACATCGACTAGTTTATCTAGAAATTGTTTTGTTAATGCTGTGTTCCACTATCTCTCCTGTGTCCCAACATACCACGAGGAACTGGATCTCATCCAGCAGTTTTCCATTGTTGGTGTTGCTGATCTGGATGAGACGGTTGCTCTGGGAAATCTGGTCCATCTGTTCTTTCACGCTCTGCAGCATTTCCTCATAACTGAGCAACTTCCCCTCAATGTTGTCCACCTCTGACAGAGCCTGATCCAGCAGCTGCATCAGGATGTTCACCTGCTTCTCAGAGGCCATGATGGACTGGATGTTAGCCTGAGGAAAGAAAAACAAAAGATCACTATTCACAAAAATAAAGCCTCCTATCTTTGATACGAATATAAACCTCTATTCCCTAATCAAACAAAACTTCAATCCACATTTACATAAATCATTAGATAATTGTTGCACTTAGTTTTAATATCGATAAAGTTAATTATAAACTCCTAATAACAGGTGCAATCAATATTTCCACTATGTCTAGTGTTTTACTTTAGGAAATGATTAAACAAACTCACCCCATCTAGGACTTGTAGCTCACGGGACAGTTTCTCAGCAAAGGCCTCTGCGTTGGAAATGGCGTACTCGCAGACCTCCATCATGCCCTCAATGTCCTGCTCCTCACGGGCATTCAGCTCCTGGTAATCGTCCAGAGCATCCTCATCTCCCCCTGCAGCACTCTGACTCTCTCCACTTGGGACCGACTCTGAGAAGCAGGAAAGATACATGAAAAGAGCACGTTTAAGGAACACGCCACTTTTTTTGAAAATAGGTTAGAGTTGACCAAAGAGTTTCGATATTTCTCCTATTTCAAATTTGAGTCTCCTATAATTACATCGCATACAAAGACCGACGGAAAGTGAAAAATTGTGTTTTTCTAGGCTGATATAACTAGGAACAATACTCTCACTCCATTGTAATAATCAATGAGCTTTGCAGCCAAGTTTTAAATAGGAAAAATACTGAAACTCTTTGGTCATTTTTAAGCGTGATGCTAAACGGTCCAATCAGATTTAAGTATCTATGCTAAGCTACAGCTAAAAGACCCGGAGATCGGCTGAATGGATTCAAAAATGGTAAAACTCAACAGTTTAACTCTTGGGAAGTTAGTAAATGAGCCTTTTTTTTTTTTTTTTTTGGTAAGTGGTGTCTTCCTTTAACCTTAAATGTTTATTACTGTATATGCTACCATTCAAACGTTTCTTTTGTTTTGTTTTTTTAAAGAAACCACATGTTATACGACATATAATCCAAATAAATGCTGTTCTATTGAATATTGAAAATGTAGCTTTGCCATTAAATGCATAAATTACATGTTTAAATATAATTTGAATAAAATTGTCAGATTATAAAAGAATGGCATTAGATTATAACATTGTAACAATGTTTTACAATTTTACTATTTTTATTGAATTTGTGATTAAAGAAATGCAGTCTTATTGAGACTTCTTTCATTAAACATTGAATGGTAGTGTATGTGTGCATATGAGTACATGAACTAAACTACTTCATAAATGCAATGTAAGAAGCACATGTACACAAACACAATCTAGAGAGTGAGCAGTGTTCCCATGTAGCTATGTGATTATGTGAATTAATGTGAAGAAAGAAAGACTGTTAATGATGGGGAAACTATAGCAGGAGGTGGAAACTGGAGTAGGGAAACAGAGGAGGATGAAAGATGGAAGAAAAAACAGCGTACAAACCTTCAGCTTTAGGAAGCTCTGGCCAGTGAGAAATTTAGAGAGAACAGCAGAGATCAGGTTAAAGCATTAAGGGACACTCAAAAAGACACATTGCAGAATCCCAACGAGCTCAGAAAAAGATAGAGAGAGAACTAGCCACAGGAAAACAGAAACTTGTTTGAGTTCCTACCACTGCAAATGCAAAAGCTTTCAGACTCTTTTAGGATTACGTATTAGAAACACACTGGTTGTTTTATCAACATGCTATTAAACTCCCACCACACCGCGAACAGTAGGAAGACAAACCTTCCAGCAGCTGTGGACTGACGTTTACAAACTCCACTTTCTTCCGAAGGTAGCGCTGGTTCAGCTTCCAGATACATGAGATGAATGAATTCTTCTCTGCAGTGCTGCTCGCCACCCACCGATAAACCTTCTCAAAGTGAAGGTCAAACTCTGGGTTCTCCTGAAAGACAGAGAAGTCCAAGATTTGCTCAGTAAATTCAGGTCAAGGATTATTTTCCATGTCTAAATAATTTAAATACAAAACAATAAATATAAACTTTTTTAAATATTAAATAAAGTATAAATATTAGATGAAAAATATGACCTCTGACCTTATTGGCATCCTTGGCATCAACTTCTGTCAGGTCCCGTAGTTCCCATGCCATCTGTCTCTTATAGAAATCTCCTTTATCTGATTTCTTCACTTTTACCACCTTTACCTGCACGGGGCGTTCTGTAGTCACTAGATGATAAACAGAATTGACAGGTAAAATGAACCCCCCAAAAAAATGAATATTCATGGATATTCTCTGACATGGATCTCTCTGTCTGCTCTACCTGTGGCACACAGGAAACAGTTCTTTTTCTTTTTCCCTGCCTTGCAGACATTGACGATGCTCAGCAGACGCTCATCATTGGGGGTAAAAATATCCCTCTGAAGAGCGTGCTTGATGGCAGTCATGTTTAATCCTGAAATAAAAGCACAATTGGCATTACATTTGTTTTCACTAAGCGAACGTAAGCTGAGAGCGCCTTCTGCTTGTTCATGCAACATGTCTAAAAAAAGGTTTAAATTAAATAACATTAAAAACTTGGCTGAAGCATGCAGGCAAACAAAGGTGTTTACTACAATTTAGGAATCAAATTCATTCAATTGTATTCATGTAGACTGTGCCCTTCATTCACAGCACTGTACAAGAATGTACCGTATTGATTTCATGTAAATACCACAGTATATGAATATGCTAATTATTCATTAATGTGACATACATTAGAACAATACCTCATAATAATACAGTCAGTTGCAGAGTAAGTTAACGTTATACTTTTCTTAAACGCAGTGATTTTCGTGACAATTCTTCAAACCTCATTTTATATAACTATGGTTTGTATATAGATGAAGATATCTTTATTGTTATAGAAACATAAATGTTTTATGAAAGGTCAGCTGACAGAGTAAACAGCGCAGCTGCTGTCAGGAAGCAAATAAACTGCGACGTTAGGCGAATCTTACCTTACGTTTATCCAAGTAAGCAACTAAAACGCCTTCTCTAGTGCTTCAACTTGCATTTGTTAAAAAATAAAAGCTTTTTTTAATGTAATATCACATCAGCTGTCAGGGACCCAGCCCTGAGAGCAGTGTGAACACGAAAACAGTAAACTTCCTGCTTCCGGTTAGCGATTCCACAGTAAAAGTCCCTTAAGACTATGTTGTGTATTATCATTATTATTGTGGATGATATTTTTACGATATATTTGAGAATTATTTTAATTAAAAAGATCATGTGTGCATATAAAGATAATATAAACTGATGATGAATAATAAATCAGTGCTGGTAAGCATATCAATCAGTTTATTAGCTCTGTCCCTATCTCTTTAGATAAGCCCTCTCATGGCTCATGTGGGTCAAAAATGCAAACTGCGAAAAGGTAAAATTTTTAATGCAGTGCATTTCAGATTTGTTTTAAAAATTATCATTTATTCACAGTGGAAATGTTTGCCAACTGGTTTGGTAATAAACTGACAGAACTACAGAAAATAGATTGTCTTATCAGTGCCCTGATATGATAATGCTTATAAAACTAAGATCAGCTTGTGCTGATTTTCAGTTTGCTTAGCAGCATCTCAAGATGAAGTCAGAACTTCTGCTGGTGTTGGCCTTGTGTCTCTGTGTGAGCAGTAAACCCTTGTCCAAAAGGAGGACACATAATAAGTTGCTGCTGATCTCCTTTGATGGTTTCAGGTGGGATTATGACCAAGATGCGAACACACCAAATCTGGATGAACTAGCTAAAGAAGGAGTCAAGGCAAAATACATAAATCCCCCAGCGATCACCATGACATCTCCATCACACTTTACAACTATTACCGGTAAGGCTCAACTTTCTGATTATTAATATCTTGATTGGCTTTATGTGTAGTCAGAATACACAGTTACAGTGGAAAAAATAATAGAAGCACCCAAATGTTAGCTATATTATAATTTGTACTGAATATTATGACATTTAAATCAGTGGTGGATTTAAACTTCTTATATGATTTGATCTGGTTAGAGTAACACTGCATGTTTTGCATTAGTAAAAAATAGACACTGATAGAAACAACTCAAGCTTTAAATATTTCGATATTTTATTTAATTGTAACAAATTGAGTTCGAATAATAATTTAATGAATACAAAAATATAAAAAATGTATAAAAACCATTAAATAACTTTTAAATATAAAAATATAAAGTTATATGTGTGTATGGTAATGTACACCATTTAATAATTTTTTTTATTATTTCATAAAAATAAAAAAAATAAGTGCATAAACGCATGCACCTGCTTCAGCATGATTTACTCTGTGTTAATGTACCTATTCTTTTCCCGTCTGCAATATCATGATGTTCAAAGTCTTGAGCTGTCTTCTGAGAGCTGCTGAGCACACACTTACTGGGTCAATTACCTCAGCCTCATTAAATGACATGTGCAAAGTTAGCACAAGCTCCAACTTCAAGGTTATTTACATAATCAGTGCTGCTTGTTCATAAACCTTGCTCAGTTGGCCAATTTACAGTCCTTGTGTATCGAATCATGCATAAGAGTATTAAGAAATGTGGGTTTACATGCACACTGCCATCATCTTAGTTTATTTAAATGCATCAAAGAAAAGTATTGGTTTATCTAATAATTCAATTCATGTTAAATGTATGATGCGTATATTTAAGTATGAGTGTATCTCAATCTTTTCTTCAGGGAGATGGATAGAGGACCATGGTGTTGTCCATAACCTGATGTTTAATGATATAACTGGCATGAGGGTTCCCCACAAGGCAACACTGAAAAGATCGGAATGGTGGGATAATGGTGCTTTGCCCCTGTGGATAACAGCCCAGAATCAGGTGAACTTGTATGACACTTCACATTTGTGCACATTTGCACATTCACTTCACAATAATTTTGTATTTGTGTGCACCTTATATAGCAGTTAAATAGTATTTAGCTCAACTTGTGGAAAAGCTACATGTTTCCTCTTTACCCCCTGTGTTTAGCTGGTTATTAGTGTATTATAAAAGTAAAAAACAGTACTTTAGTACGCTGATACTGTATAATAAGATTTAGATTTTAATGTTCTGGTAACCAGAGCTGTTGTTTTTTTACCATACATTTCACAGATGTTCCTTACAGTGCAAGTAAATATGTCCAGTGAAAACATTCCTCGTTATAAATTAAACAAACAAAAACATACTGGTCTTTTCCAATTTTTAATCCTATATATTCCAAAGGGTCTGAAAACAGCATCTTTCTTCTACCCTGGTGGAGGAGTGAATTACAGTGGCCAAGCTGTAAATCGCTTCCTGGTGGAAGATCACGGGCAACCTGATGACAACGAGACAGTGTGGCGGCAGAACATCGACACGGTGATGAGTTGGTTCACAAAAGAGGACTTTGACTTTGTTACCTTTTACAATGGAGAACCAGACAACGTGGGTCACAATTCTGGCCCCGAAACCCCAGAGAGAATAAAGATCATTGAACAGATCGACCGCACTGTTGGCTACCTCAGGGAGGCAATTCACAAAAACGGTTTGACTGATCGCCTAAACGTTATCCTGACCTCAGACCATGGCATGACCACTGTTAAAATGGCTGGTGAGGTTACTGAGATCAAACTTAGCGAATACATGAGTTTAATAAATCTGACCCGCTTTGACCTGCTTGACTACGGTGGGTTTGGGATGATCACACCTAGGGAGGGCAAACAACAGGAAGTTTATGATGCCCTGAAGAACGCACATCCCAATCTGACAGTCTATAAGAAAGAAGAGATACCAGAACACTTTCACATACGCAAACATGAAAGAATTCAACCCATTGTCCTTGTGGCTGACCTGGGCTTCAATATTAACTCTGTAAGTGTCGTCGAATATACAGTATCTCACAAAAGTGAGTACACCCCTCACATTTTTGTAAATATTTTATTATATCTTTTCAAGGGACAA
>JAUCNO010000386.1:7126660-7149592 GCA_032353835.1 Enteromius viviparus | reverse complement strand
AGCGTTGTCCCTTGAAAAGATATAATAAAATATTTACAAAAATGTGAGGGGTGTACTCACTTTTGTGAGATACTGTAAATATCACTCCTTTTAGCCAGTTTGTCATACTAGCTTCACATTATTTTGCCAGTTTACAGTCTTGTGTTAGTAAAATATCAATAATTAGTCACTCACAATAGAGATATTAATTGAATATTAGAAACTATTTGAAGTTATGTATAGAGGCAGGATACATTTACTAAACATTATGTCTTCTACTTTAACTGCAGAGGATCATTTTGCATATCAACAAAGGAGATCATGGATTCAGTAATGAGGAAATGGATATGAAAATGATCTTTCGAGCCTTTGGACCAGACTTCAGGAACAATTTCTTGGCCGAGCCATTTGACAGTGTCAGCATCTATCCGTTGATGTGTAAGCTGTTGGGTGTAGTCCCAGAAGCAAACAACGGAAGTCTCAGTGACACCAACGACATGCTAGTGGATAACTCTGATGCTGGTAAGCATTTGAATGGAGGGTTTCGCTCTCCCATCAGTCTAAATAATTATTTTAAGAAAATGTAATACCCAATTAGTGACATCAACTGTTCTTTTTTGCAGGTGGAAGAAACAAAGTGTCTTTTGGCCTTCTGGCACTAATGATGATTATCTTAACCTTAATTTGAAGAGATTTGCCAAAACCAACATGTTTGTAGCAATCAGCAAGCCCAAAGTACATTTAAACTAAGAATTTGATCTCTAATGCCTATTACACAAAGATTTATTTCAGTGCTGTGTGTGATGGTGATAAGGGAACTTTTTCCTTTCGTATTTATTATATAAAGTAAAATAAAACAAGTTTATGCTGGAGGTTTGTTTTATTGTGCACACATTTATGAAATATAGCAAATATCAAACATGGTCACAATAGTCACCAAAAGTGAAAAATTTGATTATGTTTAAAATGTATTTGTAATTTACTAAACTTCAGATTGTATTTTAATAAAAATCCCTTAATCCCTACATATTCCACTTCCCTTTAAGTGCATTCAAAACATAAATACACATTCTTTTAAGTTTAGAGTACTGAAGAACACACAACAGCATCAATATTTTACACAGGTCAACATATATATTTCCAAGCATTATATACATTTCATGCGCAAGAAATATTTAATTGAAATTATCCTTAGGTACATGGGAAGGGGGTTTAGTTTGTGTTCTTGATTACATATTACTGTATGTATATTACATAAACATGTTAAAAAAAAGTCTCTGAATTCAAACTAAATTTGTTCAGGTATTTTGATCAAAATCTTATTTACTGCATCATTGTTTCGTAAGCATCACTTTCATGATGCTAAACTGACATACATCTGCACTTTTTAAAAATATATAGCAAAAGGAAAATTTGTATAAAATTCTGGTAAAAAAAATGAAAGATATTTTAGAAACCCTTATCTTTTTAAACATCCCATCTGCCCTTAACTGGGATGCACAAGTGGCACATTTTTGGTGGCAACTGGTACTAAAGTAGAGTACTTAAAGAGTGCTCAATGCCAGTCCTCATCCTGCTCATCATCCAGCTCTACTGAGCTTTCCTCAGCTCCACTACTCTCTTCTTGCGCTCCTCTTTGTGCCTCTTTCCTCCTTGCTGCCTCCAGCATCTCCTGCCGTGCCTTAGCGGCCCGCTCCTCCTCTTCTCTTTGGCGCTGTGCTGCTGCCTTCTTCTCCTGCTCGGCATGACTCTTCATGTGAGCGCTGCGACTCTTCACCTTATAGAACACCCTGTAAATACAGAGCTCATTAGAATTTATTCAAGTCAAGGCAAACTGCTTTACATATGCTAAATAACATATACATAAAGCCAATAACTAACAAAATAAATAAATAAAAAAACTTGATTGAATGGTATAAATTATAGCCATTTTTTAAAGCATGGGCATGATAAAAAAATAATCCTTAAAGTGCTTTTTCAATTCTTATTTAATTTTTATGTCACCTCAAACCAATGAGACTGATAAAGTATTACATTTAATATTAAAATATAAGATTAGCATTAATTTTAATAATAATTTCAATTAATGCTATAAAATCTTTCACATATTAAAGTGAGTTGGAGACATAGCGCTGTTAAGATGTTAATATACATTAGGAAATTATTAAGTAAACAATATATATTATTATAAAACATTAATTTATCCTAATAATTGCAGTATTAGTAATAATAATAAAATAAACAACATGTTTAAATTTAAATATTGATACATTTATCAAAATATCACAGCTTAGATGTTGTAATATTGGGATATTATTATTATATATTATTGAAACATTACAATTAATTTATTAAAAAATTTCAGTATTTAATTTTAATGATAATATTAACACAGGACACTTTTTAAAACATAGAAATATTACTTTCAATATTTCAGAGAAACTATATTGGAGATCAGAGAATACAGTGAGCAGAACTCTTCCTCTGGAACAAACCGTTCTCAACTGTCTTCTGAAGTAAATGTAACTAGGACAAGCTGGGTTCCTTCAAATTTAACGAGCAGAAATTCAAAAGACACATACTGTTACATAAAAACTGACTCACCTACTGCACTTCTTGCAAGGGAAAATACCCTCTGGCTCTCCCTGACTTTTGCTGGCAGTTGAAGCCCTGCTTTTCTTCCCGGTACTGTCAGAATGAGGCTTTGGAGGTGCAGGAGAAGGAGTTTTGAAGGAGGATTGAGGAGCTGGCATAAGGCCAGAAGACTCCTCCGCAGAGCTGTTCTTCTGGTCCTCATGAACCACGTCTGCCCTCTCCTGGATGGAAGAGTAAACAACCATGTAATCAGCTATTCATTAAATCTTTAACTGAACATTTAGGACCGGTTTAACAAACAGGGCTTAGCTTAAACCATGACTAGGCCTTTATTTAAATTAAGATATTAAGAAAGAAAAATGCCTTATAAGAAAACATGGTGTGCATCTTGACAGATCTGTCAGAGCAAGATATTTTCATTTGAGACAGCTCAAACCGGGGATTATTATTCCAGCCCATTATGTCTTTATAATGCATTCACTATATCTATATATAAACTTTAATCCAAATACTCACATTCTTAATATTTTGAAGTTTCTTGGTCACATTTTGTACACTGTCATCCACATTGTCTTGTGTTCCCTCCTGTTGTCTGCCATCATTTTCTTCTTCTTGTTTTACTTTAATCTTGTTGGAGAAGACACAAAGATGATATAGAAAGTCTCAGAGGCAAATATGTACAGATTGCTTTAGAACAGATGTTGTAAGCATTCATACAAATTTCAAATTCATTTCCTGTACATACGCCATTAGCTCTTTACACAAAACAATGTCTAAAAGCAGGAAGCAGTAATAGCCTTTACCACAGGGATGTTATCCTCTGGCTCTAAAGGTCCATATGTATATGTGCCATTCCGACCAACCTTTGCTTGTTTCTTATAGGTGTAGTAGAACTCCACACACTGTGCCACTGTTTTACTCCTCACCTGCCAAAATGGAAACACAATGTCATCTTAAACAGGAGAAATTTGATTTATAGGAATTAATATATGACCAGTAAACAAAAAGACTGTATACCAGTTTTTGCACCAAGAAGAAATCTTTCCTGTAAGCAGAAATCCCCTTGTTGAAGTATCGTTTTTCATCCACAGTCCAGCAGTCTGATCCTGCCAGTATTTAAGGAAAATCAAGTTTTTTTTTCAATCCACCATACATTGCAAACATTCTGCTGCACTGCAATACTATCCATTTACAGTCACCGTGTGCTGAATCATTAATGTTAATGTTTCTAATAGAACACAGTGAGCTCTGCAATTAGATGTAAATACATTTCTACCTGCATAGTGATAGTTTGCTAGATGATGGCTCATGGAGAAGATGGGATTCTTCATCAACATCATTTCCAGAGCTTCCTACAGAGTCAAAATATATTTGTTGTATATTCTTAAAACACACACATATATAAATATATATATATACACACACACACACACACACACACACATACGTATACACAGTCCTCAGCAAGTATTAGGACACTTATTAGAAGCATATACTACTGTTCAAACATTTGAAATTATTAAGAAAAAAAAGGGAGCATTACATTAAAATGTCATCTAAAAAAGACCTCTCAATTTATTAAAAAAAATCCAGAAAAAAAAGTGTAATTTTCTGCAAAAATGTTATTCAGCACAACAGTTTTCAGAACTGATAATAAAAGAAACATTCCCTGAGCAGCAAAACAATATATCACCATGATTTCTGAAGGATCATGTTGAGACTGAAGACATCACATGAATAAACATATAAATATATTAAAAACAGAAAAAAGTTATTGCACACTACTCTTAACAAACTTTTGAGTTGTAGTCCTGAATTGCATTTCATTTGACAAAACATCAAGCCTAACATTTTTCCTAACCGGTGTCAATTAATCAAGTAATTTTTAGATGTCTTAAGTCAGACATTTTTCAGTGTGACGCAAGTGTCCAAACAGTTTTGGTACCACTGTTTATTTATCTGTGCTCACCATGACATCCCCTTTGCACTCGTGCAGGCAGTGCATCGCTAGCTCTGGGTTGGTTCCTCCTCCATACATGACACTGGAGCAGACCAGGTTCACCAGCTCATCAACTGGAAAATAACGGGAATGGAAGGATTGGAATGAAAGTATGTGAGAAATAGGTCTTTGTCATATGCAGCTGGTGAGCATCAGCTATAAGTCTAAAGATAAGTTACGTCTCGTATCCTGGGAGGGAGTAGAATCAGCCTTTGAATTAGGAAGCCAGACTAAAGTGGCTTTATGCTGGTCCTTTAGGGCCAGAGTTCCATCCAATAGTTCTGGAATTTCTGCCTGATACTGAGAGCCAATATTAATGCGCCTAAAACGGGCAAAAGAGAAATTATATATTTGAACAGCGGACTGATTGTGATGAATAGTTTTTTTTTAAAACATTTTTTATAAATGCTCACGGTTCTAGGCTGACAGGAGCTGCTTCTCCAATCACTGAGAGCGCAGGAGGGGTGATTTCAGAATTGCCTAAAGTGCAGAAAATACAGTCAGCAAGAGAGATATAGAAATAAATCATGTCAATGATGAACGACAATTCATCTACACTTGCAATTCATTAAGAAAGAAAAACACAAACAAAGAGTAAAAAACATAAGTTGCCATTATTTAACATAAATTACATTAGTTAACATTATTAGTACATTGTATAATGATGCACGATTCATTAACTAATAAACCATACACTTACAACTTTTTATTTAGTTTTATTGTTACATACCCTATTGAAAAACAAATATATAAAAATGAATGAATTTATGTCATGCTAAGTATACAAAAAATAAATTTACATATTTATGTATATATATAAAAAATACCCTGCCATGCTAAATAATTTATTTTGTAGTAAGTGTACTTTAACTGTCCAGAAGTAGTGCTGAAGTCCAACTAAAGTACATTTCTTTGTGTTAGGTACACTTAAAAATAACTTGCACTATAAAGACTGATAGTATAGTACTTTTTTAATAGGGTATAATAACATTTTTAACATCAAGTTTTATTTAAATTAAAATTAGCTGATAATAGTGCATCTATGCTGTAAATTTACATTATTGATTAATAAATGCTCCACAAATGCCCAGTTTATTGATAGTTAAGGATATCTATTTAATGTTAATTTCTTTATCTATTAATATGTCTGAATAATCAAAGAGTGAACTTAAAAAGGTTACACTAAACACTAAGGTTGCATTAGATAACATTAGCTAGCACAAATGTTAATTATACAAAAAGTGTTATATTTACAACATAAAAATATGCCATCTTATTAGAAAATCTGTTACAAACATTATGAACTAATTATCAAGGAACAAAACTATGTTTATACTGTAAATGAATACAAACTAGAGTAATAAAATACTGAAGGAAATAACTAATGCATTAGCAAACGTGTAGAACCTCACTGGCAAGCATTACTAAAGTTAAAAAAAAGTCCTTTAAAGCAAAAAAATATGGAACCCACTTAAATGTAGCAAACTTCGAGTGGCACTTCGGGGTGTGGATGGAGGTGGCAGGACCTGGCTGCCTGCTGCCATAGACGAGAGGACAGCAGAGAAGTACAGTCCAGAGCCTTCTCGCACAGGTGACAGAATGGGTGGAGGGGTGTAGGGCGGGATGATACTGGCATGGTCTATCAGCCGTACTGGGGAGCGCAGATTGCTCTGGTAAGAAGTGATGCTGGAGTACACAGAAGGGGTGATGAATGTGCACGGATGAGGTATGACCAGAGGCTCGGGACGTGGGCGGCGCCTGGATTTATCCTCTTGGCCTTTACCCTGATTTAAACATGAATGGGGGAACAGATATTTTAACTTTAAGTATTTTTAGAAGCCCTGAACAATTACACTTCTAGTGTGGAAAAAGGCATAACAGTTTTGAGATGCTTTAAGAGCATTAACCAGTATTACCAGGACTCACTAAAGAAATAAGCGACAGTCAGAAAAAATAAGCCCAAAAAACCCCAACCCCTAGTTTTGTGGGAGGGGCATACATACATCATGCCAACCTTGTTGTAAAATGTTTCTGAAATATTTTGCTGTTTCATCAAAAGCAGCTTGTGATGGAATAATAACGTTGAATTTAATTACTACAAACGGCTCTAGCAAATATTACAGTATTGTTTTGATTGGTTTTGTCCTAAATTTATTCTGTAAAAAGCCCTAAAACACAACCATTCAACTACCTAAAAAAAGTGACTTCATAAATAATCAAGCCTAAAAATGCTTATAACAAGTGGATCTGGCAACACTGGCATTAACTTGTATTAACCTGGATGAAGCTCTCGGACGCCGAGTTCTTGATTGAGTGCCGGCGTGCTACAATAACCGAGGGTTTACGATCAGGCTGGTTTTGTTGATGCAAAATCTCTGAGGGTGGTCGAATTTTATCCAGCTGTGTCCAGCTGCCCTGCGCTTCCATTTGACCTTTCCGAACTGGCACCGAGACTGGGATGACTAGGGGTGCCATACCAGCTGGCCTACCAGGGGTAATGTCCTCACACTATTAGGAGAATATAGAAAAAACACAGAATAAAATATAAATAGAAAACAGAAAAAAAAAGGATAGAGACATGCAAAATAAGTGTGTAAGCAACCGGTATGTGAGTCATGGAGCTAGTTACTCTGCCCTAAAAACACCTTTACAGTTTTTAATTTTTTATAACAACCATCTCAAACAAATAGAGCCATCTCTGCCCTGTTACTTTACATGGAAATATCTTAAATCTACAACATTTTACAGAATAAATTCATACCATAATTGTCTTGTTTTGTGAGGCTTGGATCAGATTTTAGCAAATAGGGCTTGGTGAATCAGCCCCTCCCAAATCCAACTGAATGGATTTTGAGAGAATGTGGAATGTGAAGGTGTGCAGACATGCAGCCACTGCTTTACAATGCTCAATACTCTATAAACTATAGTATATGTACTTTATACTGTATATGATTGGGGAAGCCTGATATCAAGCACTACTTTGAGCAGAGCTTGCACAGTAATGTTTACTCTTATAGTTTGATTAGTCATACAGCTGGTTCACTCAGCTCCAACTTCTTACTAGAGTTAGCAATGGAAATTTTTATGGTTTGAATGAACTAATTCATAAGCTGGTGCAAACAGCAAAGACAACTCATCATAGCAGCAAAACAATCCAGCATATATTTAATGCATGCTAACCATTCGAAAGTTTGTGGTCAGTAAGATAATGGTTTTAAAATATATACTTATATTTAACAAAGACACATTTTTAAAAGTAACAGTAAATACATTTATGACGTCAAAAAAAGATTTGTATTTTAAATAAATGCTATTGTTTTTTTTGGGGGGGGGGAAATGTATCACAGTAGCACAGTTTTTATCACTGATAATAACAGAAAATGTTTCCTGAGAATTTCCAGCCCAATATGTTCTAATGTTACATTTAACAAATATTCCACTGTTGTAAAAACAGATTTCCAAAAGAAACAAGCTCACCTTTGCTGGCAAAAACTCCATCTCTGAAGCCTTTTGAGCAAGAGTCTCAAGGTTGATCTCCTTTGAGGCCCTCCGTCGTCTCGGAGTGCTTTGGATGACCCCCACTGCGGGTCCTTGGACTCCACTGACTCCTCCATTCGGAGCAGAAACCTTGTCCTTGGATGTCTGGTTGCCTTGAGGAGAGAGTCCGTCTTTGGAAAGGCGCCGAGAGCGGCGAGGGGGGACCTGACGTTTGGTCTGGGTCTCCCGGAGTTCTGAAGTGGCCTCTGTGCGACCCGATTCCTGATAATTTGCTCCCTGAGGGACAATATGTTGTGTCTGAGCGATGGTAAGCTGGGTCTGACTTGAATCTGTTTTTACCTGAGTACTGGCTAGATCCTGTGACTCAATGTCTTGTTTGACTCGCTGCTTTTCTATGGTCTCTGGGTTTTGAAAACCTTGTGCATGCTGTTGCAGTTGATGCTGCATCTGTTGCAGCTGGTATTGCTGTTGCATTTGATGAAGCCGCTGCTGCTGTTGCATTTGGTGGTGCTGCTGCTGCTGTTGTTGTTGTTGTTGTTGTTGCTGCTGCATCTGACGCATTTGTTGCAGCTGTTGCATCTGGTGCTGGCGATGCAGCTGCTGCTGTTGCAATTGCATAAGATGCTGTTGCGATTTTGGTTTCTCATTATAATTCATATTTAAGGACGCATTGTTGCCTTGGTAGACTTGTTGGACACCAGGTGCCTGCGATTGCTTGGTAGGTCCAAATGCCAGCTGGAAGGGTTGTAGAGTTGAGTCTGACATATCGTGATGCATTCCCTGAGGCTGATACTGGAGGTCTGCAGGTCTGTGACCTTGCTGGAGCGCCTGATATTGAACATGATGCATGGCTGCCATCGTGTGATGGTCCCAATCTGCCCCTGGAATGTGAGAGGTGTCTGTGTAGGACTGTGAGGAACTTGGTGAATGCTTCTCCAACTTTAAAGCCTCCATTTCATGACTTTTTTGAAAAGCTCTTGGGTCATCCATACCACCTAGAGAAGGTCCAAAGGTCTGTGACCACTTATTCAGGTTTGGGGCACCCTGAAACCAAGTTGTGTTCTGCACTGGGTTTTGAGGTGTCCACTTTACTGATCCTGATTGCTGAAAATGGCCCCGGACCTGATATGTTTTATCCAATTTGTAAACGCTCTGGACTTCAGGGCTAGAGTCTACCAAAACCTCTGGGCTGCTGTGAGTTTGCTCCAAAGAGGGAGCACCTACATTGTAAAACAGATCTCCTGAATGCTGCATTGTCTCACCAGTGGCTTCAACATTCTGCTTGCTAATACTGTTTATGGTTCCTCTCTGGTGTGGAGAAAGACTCATGGCAATTGTGTGAAACAATAAGACAAAGAAAAATCCGGGGCTTTCAATACTTCAGTTTTAAGTAAGAATATTACAAGATGAATGTAAAAAATGTTTTGCAGAGCAGAGCACATGCAAGATTTTGTGGGGTCTAGGAGCCCCACCTCTCTTCTTGCTTCCACACTGCAGAATAAAGGTGGTGTAAATATTTAGAAACTCAATCATTCCTCAGTCACAGGAAATGTTCTAAAAACGAGAGAAAGACAAAAAGTAAGTTTTTTTGTAAATTTAATAACAACAGAGGTATAATGATGTCTGCATTATTATCCAAAATAGACAAAAAAAATCTGACAATGACCCTCATTTTAATTTATCTCAATGTAATAATTTATTTACAAATATATTTAAAAAATGCATCTTATGCTTACAATAATTTGCACACACATATTCTATGATGTACAGAGCCCCTAAAGGGACAAAGTATGAGATTTAAGGAAAAATTATATTTTAATGTTTTGCGCAAGATTGCAAAACATTTGACGTTCCCCCAAAAATGTAGTGGGTAAACACACTGTTTATAGGGGCACAAAACTACAAATGCACTGAAACATTTTTTTTAAATCTCACTTTTTCATCAATATGTTTCCTTAGGGGCCCCATAATGATGATTTCCGTTTATGAATTAAAATTAATCTGAATATTTATGGGGGGCATACATTTCTAGATGTTAGGGCATGAAACTGTCCTGAAATTAGAATGAAAAACGTAATTAAAAGCATAAAATCACTTAAAATAAAATACAGAGTAGCTTCACATAATCCTTTATTTTATTTTTATTTAACTGCAACACAACCACATGTGTAAAAACTTATTTTTCATGAATGCTTATGTGTATCCCAGAATGTTTTTGCTGGTACCTAAATAATCAAATCTGATTTTTACAGCAACACAAAAGTTTAAATGAATTATAAATAGAAAAAGATGTCTAGTAAACTTTAGGTCATCAATAAGAAAACAGGTCATAGCATGTCAAACCTGACTCAGACAATGATAATGCAAATTCCTTTTGCATCGTTAATGAAAGGCTGTTTAGTAAGAACTGTGTGCAGAAAAGGAACATAGTGGCCTAAAACCAGGAAACTTGACAAACACAAATGCAGAAGGCAAGAGCAGACAGAACGGGAGGGGCATGAAAAGTGCAATGCAAGACAACAAGAATTACAGGAAGTGAAGAGGGAAAGGGAGAGAGAGATGTGGAAAGAACACAGGAGAGAGAGAGAACAAGCAGAACTACTTTTCAGCCCATCGGTGACCCCTCCCAAACTAGCAACTACTATGAAAACATTTGTTACATAAAAAAAAATGTCAAAAATGTATGAATGCTGCACAGCAAAGCAAACGACATTACTTACTTCCCTGTAAGACGACAACGTATCAGTATTTGTACACTTTGCGTTTCTTGGTTTATTGAACGACATGTCGTGTATAAAAACAGCTGTAGCGTACTTACACTGTTACAGTATGGTACCGACGTCCTCCTTCCTTTCTTTTCAAGTTCGGGTGACAGCACCTTACAAAACTGTTCCAACCCTGGGCAAAGTCAACAGCGTGCATGACCATATACACACTACGAACAATGCAGTCTGTCGTAATCTTCTAGACGTTAAGTGCGCACATTTGATACGCTAGAATACCGTGTCACAATGCATCGAGAGGCCTTTCCAACACGCAGGCTGACAGATTGAACAACTTTTGGTTTCCGAGCACATTTGAACTCTTCAGATGTAGTCACCAAACCTGTTTTCCTGTTTACATTCTGCTGTTTAAGCGCAATTTTACCGCTACTGTTTGCAGGACGTGCAGTGTTCGAGGATCTTCTTGAAAAATAATCAATCCATCAAAGTTATTTATCAACAAAACAGTTCGCACTGACGCAGCCAATCAGCGCGTGTCGGATTGAAGGCGAGGCGATACAAGGCGCAGAAGCGCGCGCTGTGATTGGACGGAAGGAACTTCTCGCGCACTGCTGGAATGTGTAATATTTAATTAGGGAAACCAAGTGAAACAGGAGAGCTTTATATTTCCATACTACTTTCAAATTTTATGACTTCGAAATATATTGCATGATGTGTTTACAGTGTCATCACATCCATGTTAAAATGCATACATATAATTTTGAACATTATTATATTCCATCAAGCTCTTTACCACACAAATGTATCAAATTCAAGCTATAAGAAACTTCAGGTAAACAGCGTCAACTTGTATGCTTAACTTGATTTTCTGGTATGTGGCAAGTCATTTTAACCTTAAATCCTTAAACCTAAATACTAGTTTGTATTTTCTTAACTTGTCAAGTATAATAAAAAAGTACAATCATCTAATAAAAAAAATCTAGTCTCCAACGCAGGGACGGATTATGGATTGTGTGGGCCCCTGGGCAAAACGTTCGCAAACGCCCTCCCTCCATGTTTCCATCAGATGCCCTATAGGGTCAGGGGGCCTTGTAGGCAGAGGATCAAAGAATGTAGGCCCTCTAAAATAGATAAACGAAAATACATTGTTGATAAGCGTTGCAAATTGTTTTGAGCTAGGGGCCCCATGGGCCCCCTGCACCCCAAGGGCCCCTGGGCAGCGGCCCCGCTGACCCGGTCTGTTATAAGTCCCTGCTCCAACATAACAAATATGTAATGGAATAGTAGTAATTAAAATAAGCTGCGATCAAACAAATCTGATTTAAATTACATGGTATGGCTTGCCACAACTACATGTACAGGCCTAACGTACTGAATAAAAGCAGGACAGAAATTGAGGTCTAAAGACAAAATATGTATAAAAAAATATGTTGACCAACTAAATGAGGTTTAGTTAATGGTGCAGAACAGATTCAACGACTCGCGGTCTGTCACGATAACATACAAAATGAACTCGACGCCATCTACTGGTCTGCCAAATAAATCTGCGAATAATTCTGAACAAATCTTTTTGGAGAGGATTGAAAGGAATCGAGTCATTTAAGTGATTTGGACCGAAGAAATCTTCACAGTATAATATTCCGAATTAAATAAAGCCAAATATATACAACATAACATATCCGTTTTATTACTATTTATTTTACCAACAAGTCAGGAAACAAACACATTGTAGTTAACGTTATACATTAATTTCCTTAAATTAATGTGCTGTTCGGATGTCACACTGAATGCTTGGCTGCTAATATAATTCATATTTCACATAAGACAGAAGATCAGCGCACCTCTACGTTGAAAGTCTGCGGAAATGCGTCAGCTGGTGTGTCACATGATCGCCATCATGTGATTTGCATACAGGGGAACGACCTGTTTAGAAAGCTGAACTCATCATCAGTAAGAAAGAAACATCTCAAGACGGTTTGAGAGTCTGACACTCAGTACCACACTCACCATGGCTTGGACAAAATATCAGCTCTTTCTCGCCGGTTTGATGCTCACCACAGGCTCTATTAACACACTATCCGCGAAGTAAGTAGCACGCACGCGCTAGATGGTGTTTGTTTACATGTGGTTATTGCTTACTTTTATTAACGATAGTTGCCCGAACAACTGCCTCTTCTAATAGGCCAGACAAGGATGCTTTCACGCTTTCTTTTACAAAACTGTACGCCGTGTCGTGTACTTTTAATGTGGCATTTAGGGATGTTTTTGGGTGAATAATGTGAGCAAAAATTAAATGGCAAACAAGATCGTTTTCTTTTTGTCTTTCAGTGCTAATGTAACGTTATGCACTTAGTTTATACAGACGAAAATCGAACATTTTAGGACAAGATGACTAGACGACTCACGTGCAGTTGAGATGATCCGACGTGTCATGACATATTGATGCTGCAAAATCAGCAATTCTGCCACCAAAACCCTTGTGACTATTAGTCAATAGTGCTATCGCAGCAATAAACATCTTGCATCAGTATTAGGTAGTCAAGTTGTCTGCTGCAAATGCTGTTAAGTAACTTGTAAGTTGATACAGCTTTGTATCTAAAACAGAAGCTTGATGTTTCTAGGCAGATGGTATTTGATACCACACTTCACTCAGTGTCTGCTGAAAAACTGACATTGGTGTTATTGATGAGGATGCATCTCTGTTTTAACGCTAACATTAATAAACAGTATTTGTACACTTGGTTTTTACAGTGCCATAATCAGTTCTATTTGTAACCACTTTTTAAAATCAATCAAGTCAAATCCAAAGAAAAGGTTGTTAAAGACTTTTCTTCACCATTACACTTTATGTCAGTTACACATTGTCATTTCATGGTTGTAAAAATGACATTAGTGTACCATGTGCATAGTTACTTATTAAACTGGCAGCTGAAGACATTTTTAATGTCTTAGTTTTTAGGGTGAATTGATAAAATGCTCATTATTGTATAGAATATAATAATTAAGCTTCCTTAACATATTCAATTGTCATAACTTTTTGGACATAGATTTGTATACAGTCAAAAAATGACACGTTTAATGATCTTTTAATGAATTTTTTAATCTCTCAGATGGGCTGATATGTTCTCTGCCCCTGGATGTCATGGTTCCCCAAATCATGCCTTCGCCCACCCTTTTGTACAGGTAATGATATTCATCATTCCTCAAAATAACACACCATTCACATCAAACTTCCCTCTCAGCACATTTTTTTCACTACCTCTAAGAAAACGGAGAACTGAAAGTGTTATTTATGATTGGGCAAAGTGAGAACTGTGCTCTGTGCTCTTCTCTTCATATCACTTTCCCCCACCTCTTTTACGTTTCCCACAAGCATCTTAATAATAAAATAAAAGATTGCTTTCTTCACCCTTCCAGGCTGTGGGGATGTTTTTGGGAGAGCTGTCCTGTCTGGTGGTGTTCCACATTCTCCTTTGTCATGATCGCCGCAAACCAGAGCCCACAGTGGACCCGGGCCAAAGTTTCAACCCCCTACTTTTCCTCCCCCCTGCCATTTGTGACATGTTGGGAACATCCATCATGTATGTTGGTAAGTATCCAACATGTGAAGTATGTGTTGTCTTTAGTTATTTAAGAGTAGGTTCACTGTATTATCTTAATACCAGGGTTTGAAATTAACATCCGCTAACCCGCCAAATGCGGGTATAAATCAGCTGTGAGTGCCGTTTTTTTTCTTAAAACACAGTATGTTGAATTGGTTTGCTCTTTTTCGCCAACAAAAATAATTCCAAACACAGCCATATCACTGTTTTGCGTCTCGGGGGAACATGACAGTATTTCATTCCTGAATTTATCAACTGTTTAAAAGAATTGGTTTGATCGCAATGATGCCTATTTTTATTTCAAATCATTTCAAATTTTAGTATTCGACATGTTTAACATATCAAAACAATATATTTTTTAAAATGGTTAATTTCCATGTTTCGTTTTGTTTTTTGGGGCTAGTAGAAGTTATAAATGGCCAGTAACTTAAATATTTAGTAGCCAAATTCGCAAGTGGGAGTAATAGTTCATTTAAATCCCTGCTTATTACATATAGACAAGTTTGGATTTATAATAGCTGAAACATCCATATTTTTTTCTTGGATTGACTCAAACAGGATCTGTGCTTGTGTTTTTCTTTCTCTAGCACTGAACATGACCAGTGCCTCCAGTTTCCAGATGCTGCGAGGAGCTGTGATCATCTTCACTGGACTGTTGTCTGTAGCGTTTTTAGGACGCCGACTGCAGCCAAGCCAGTGGGCTGGAATCCTAGTCACCATCTTTGGTCTGGTGGTGGTTGGCCTGGCTGATTTTCTGAGCGGCCATGGGGATGACTCCCATAAACTCACTGAGGTTATCACAGGTCAGTAATTACCTGCTGCTGAAAGCTTTTAATCGTAAATAATGATTTTTTTGTCTTTTACAAATCAGAAAATCTTCTCATAGGCTGGATATCAAGATTTTTTTTTTCTGTATTTGATTTTATTTTTCACCTTAATCTGATGTATCTTGTCTTATAGGGGACCTTTTGATCATCATGGCACAGATTATTGTTGCAGTTCAGATGGTCCTGGAGGAGAAGTTTGTTTACAAGCACAATGTGCATCCATTGAAGGCTGTTGGGACTGAAGGTAAAGTTTTTAATGTAGTGACATATAACGCCAATAACTTGTTTAGTCCAAGTATAATGATGCTCAATGTGTAAGTAATGTTGTCATATTGATAATGATGGGAATTAATCGCACACTATAGTTTAAAAGTATTAGGCCAGTAAGATATTTTTAAAAGAAGTCTCCAATAAAAATTGTGATGTTTTCTTCTTTAGAAAGTTCAAAAGACAAACATTTATCTATTTATTTAGTCCTTATTTTGTATTGTCAATTGTTAGAAAAGGCTAACTGTTAAAAAGATTCAATTTAAAAGTAGTATAGATTGATGAAACAAACAATGCTGATTGACTTAGAACCTGATGTTATCATTGTTATTATAGGTAGGCCCCATTCAGGTGAGATTTAAGCTCCCATGAAAGTCTGTAATTAACATGCCATTACAAATGATTATGTTTTCTTTTAATTATTTTACCTTTCTATGCATTGTTGCTGTGAAATCAGAAAAATGCGGCCAAATATGTCTTTTGTTAATGATGAACATCTACTGACAAACAGGCAATTTTGATTGGCCTAATTAAAGAAAACATATCAGTTCAGCAACGCTTCAGTGACTGGTCTATTTTCCATTGGCTTAGTTGTCTTCTCTCTTTCTTAGGTTTTTTCGGATTTGTCATCCTCTCTTTGCTTTTGATCCCAATGTACTTCATCCATGTGGGAAGTTTTGCAGACAACCCACGGCAGGTCCTTGAAGACGCATTGGATGCATTCTGTCAGATCGGCCATAAGCCTCTCATTTTACTGGCACTGCTGGGCAACACTGTGAGCATCGCCTTCTTTAATTTCGCCGGCATCAGCGTCACTAAGGAAATAAGTGCCACTACTCGCATGGTGCTGGACAGTCTGCGTACTCTGGTCATCTGGGTCGTGAGTTTACTGCTGGGTTGGGAGGTATTCCACGGCCTACAGATTTTAGGCTTCATCATCCTACTCGTGGGTACAGCACTATACAATGGACTCCACAAGCCCTTGATGGCCAAACTGCCCTGCTGCCCTGGAGAGCAGAGAGCAGAGGAGGGAGAAGCCCCTGAGAGAGAGAGACTCCTTGATGCAAATGAGAGCTAATACTGGACTTAAAACAAAATGCTGCCCACAAAGCATTTCGTTTTTAGTTTTAACTGTTATTTCCATTTTAAAAAAGAATCATATTTTAGTATTGTTTTAGAATTCGATTCAACACGTGGGAACCATCACTACTAAATGCCTACAGCCATTTTTGTGGGCATGTCTCAACTGTTTAAACAAAAAAATGAAAGTTGTGTTTTTTAAAATGGTTGAATGCACATTTTTATTTTTAGGAAAGGGAATCCTTTTTACACAATTTTAATGCCAAAAATCCTTAGAATAATATTTTAATGTTTTTAATCCTGTGGTTTATAAGTTTCAAAACCATTTGTTTTTATGTGATGTGCTGTTGTTGGGAGGACATTTTTTCTCTCTAACCATTTTATTGGAATAATATTTGGATTGATCTGTGAAACGGGTATTGTGTACTGACAAGAAATCTTCTGTTAGTCCATGTATATTTGGTTTAGAAAAATATGGAAGTAGCACCGAGTTTTACTGCCAGTAAATATTACAGTGTCTGTAATACCGTAGTTAAAAAAACGGTGTAGTTGCATAAATTAGATAATTAGATATCTATTTTTTCTATATATTCATACATAAGTGTATGAATTTCTCTCACATTCTTGTTTGCACATTGCGCATTTGTTTGTTGTTAATGAAAACATGAAGAAGAAAGAACTGTTTCACTCAATGACTATTACATTATAATGGATTAATTACAAGTAATGTCTCTGTGTCGCAAATGTAATAATAATGTGTAACAACCCTATTATTGATTTCCTAACTAAATATTTGACCTGCTTAAGATACTCATAATTTTTCACTTTTATGTAAATCGTAATTTACATATGTAAGTTACACCCTAAACAAACGTTTAGCTTGTGAGCTATATCCCAACGCAGATTAAAATGTCCATAATTATTAAAAAAAAAAAACTTAAAGGGACTTTGGCAATACATAACTTGCACCATTCATTCTTTAAATAAAAAAACGACATAATAGGAATGCGTAGAGATACAGCATTTGAATTAATAGTGTATTAGTAAATTTTGAGTCCGTATTAAATAATTTTAACAAATGAAAATGTAAATATTATTTTATGTTATGATTAGTCCAAAAGCTGTTTAAAACAATCAAACCCATTCGGCGAGGTGTGACGTCACACATCGGTCCGCTCGCTCAGTCATCGCTGCTGCTGCTGTGAGAAGTGAGGCAAATAACGTGCACTTCAGTCCTTATTTTGCGTTTCAAAACGTTATGGGATTATCATGTCCAACGTTTTATATCATCATGGCCTATAGAACAAACAAAGATGTTTTGAAGTCTTCGGAAACATCTTGGACCGCCGCTGCAGACAGAGGTAATGAACACACCGGGTCCCTGAATGAACGCGTGCAGTCCCGCTTAGCGAGCTAACGACAGTCCGCATTATTAGCGGGATTACAGCTGTCACAACATTGCGTTGCTGTTGGGTAACCTGGCAACCGTGTGTTTAATAATAGCTGTATGTATGTCGCGGTGGCTTTATTCAGTTTGGCTAATTAGCTAGCGGGGTGTCGCTTCATTGCGCTTTTTTGTTTTAGTGATCTGGCTCTGGCTGATGCTTTAGCTTTAGCTAGCCTGTGTCCTATGTCTCCCTCTGTTATCACGGGATGCGGAAAGGACAGAGAGCGCCTCAACCAACATCTGCAAGACCGCTGCAGTTTTCATCATAGCTTGTGGATGTTAGCATAACAATTCAGCAACACAGCCAGCTAATAAAGACATGTAACAGGCCAGCTGCAGCCATCCTTCAGATGATCCTCATTAAAAACAGTACTGCATGCAGCTAGTACGGTAGTTGCTTTGGACTGTCATCCATCAGTTCTGACTGGTGGGGAAAAAAGATAGTATTGCTAATACAGTACAGATTTGATGATTAATCTCGAGTAAAAACCCTTTAATCGCCGCTTATAAATCAATAATGCCTTTTTAATTCAACAATTTTATGATATTTTTTAAAACTATAATGTTTTTTGCGCAAATTTAGATTTCATTTAAATGTAAAATCTTCATGTAAATTATGTTATATGCAAAGGAACTTGCATGCGTGCATATTTATGCTGAGAACAAAATCAAAACAAAGCAAAATAACACATGTACACACATACATGCATACTTAACATTTTATGAAAAGAAATCTACATTGTTTTACATGTGTATATGTCTTTTTGACATTCTAGATTTATTACTAAAACAGTTTTATGAAAAGAAATCTACATTGTTTTACATGTGTATATGTCTTTTTGACATTCTAGATTTACAGTTTTGTGTGTGTGTATTCATAAATCACTAACACTGCAATTAAATAATGACAGTATAGGACTTTTATTGTGTTATACTGTGTTTGTGTATGCAATAAGTACAAAACACACAACAAAAATAATATATGAAAAAATATATATATAGCTCAAGATAATGCATGTATTTATCACTCTAACAGGTGTGTACATGACTTGCAGAATGTTTTGTTTGACTTCTTAGGAAATGGTAATGATTGCATATTTTTTTTTATCATCAAACAGAGCCACATTTTTCTGTCTAAGCATGCATATGAGATCGTATTTTGTAGCCATTGCAATGTAGATTTTCAGATTATATTTCCCTGAGTCACTGTCTTCCATGATTTTTGTTCTTGTTTCAGGCCTACAGTAAGCCTGTTCCTTAAGGATTTGACTGTATTTAGCTCCTTTAATTTCTGCACCCTAGTCTTAAAAAAAAAATCAGGACAGGGTTTTCTACAAAACATACCTATTCTGCTCAAAAGACAACCTTAGGACAGGTCAGATTCTTCACAGAAGAATCTTTCATTGTTTATGTGTTGTGTGCAGCCCTGTAGGTAAATCTCCCTTATGTCTGCAAATGTCTCAAGAGCCTTTAATTTCTGATGCATCATGCAACCATGCAGGTCCAACTAAATGCAGAATTTTTTAATTCTTTTTTTTTTTCCCTGATCTTTTCAGCGAGTACCCGAGCTCACTGATGTGAGGTGTAGATCTTCTCTGAGTGTGCTCAGTCCACTCTTGAGCCTCAGGATGAGTGGGACCGGGGAACAGACTGATATCTTGGCTGTCGGTAGCGTGGTCCGGGAGCGATGGAAAGTGGTGAGTTGTTTTGAAGTAGCTGTATTTAGAAGGACAAGGCTTCAGGACTATTCAAATACTCACTGTTAGTTTCGTAGAGATGTCCTGATAGCTGTCAGGTTCTTTCATATAAACCTTTTCTCAGGCAAGGAGTTTTTTTTTTCTTCTTCTTTTGAGCTCAGTCAAACGATACACTGCAGGTGTGTTGAGCGGTGCTGACATCAGCAGAGAAAACTGTACAGCATGCTGACAAATAGTCATGAGACACAGCCTTTTATTTCATGACAGAAGTGTTGTTTTGCTAGGGCATTTATTCAAGACAGTATTTCATGCCTGAACAAAACTTGTAACATCTGTTCTCTGACACAGGTTTAAAAGCGGTCTACTCAATTATAGCATGAAAAATATATATGCAGTACATTACTATTCAAAGTATATGTTTATGTATATTTTTATTTAGCAATAATGCATCAAATTGATCAAAAGTGACATAAATGCTGTCTTTTTGCACTTTCTATTTAGCAAAGAATCCTGTGAGAAACAATATCACAGATTCCACAAAAATATGAAGCTGCATGTCTGTTGACAACATTGATAATGATAAGAAATGTTTCTTAATGTTCATGATTTTAATAAATAAATGCAGCCTTGGTGTGCATAAGACACTTCCAAACAATCCTAGCAGCCAATAAATTTTGGCACAGGAGTCATTCATCAAAAATGTATCTTTCCTAACTAGTTGAAGAAAATTGGTGGGGGTGGTTTTGGTGAGATCTATGAAGTCCTGGACCAGGTGAGCCAAGTCTGTGTGGCTCTGAAAGTGGAGTCTGCCCAGCAACCCAAACAGGTCCTTAAGATGGAAGTAGCAGTTTTGAAAAGACTTCAAGGTAAAAATGAACACAAGATATTTAAATCAGTACTGTATATAAAACAAGCATGACATGTTTGCGCTGTGTATCCTACTCAATACATTGTCAAACACAAGGTCAATGTTATGTATATGTGTATGTGTATATATGGATTTGTATGACACAAACCATTTTTGTCTTGATCCATTTCATAGGTAAAGATCATGTTTGTCGTTTTGTTGGCTGTGGACGCAATGACCGCTTCAACTACGTGGTTATGGAGCTTCAGGTAGGACATCAAATTATTTATTCTTGTTTCTGAATGTATTAATGTTATCACGCACACTTCAAAGTAACACAACAACCCTGATTTCAGTCATCTGAAGTGATGTTTGTCCATTGATCTGCAGGGAAGGAACTTGGCAGATCTTCGACGCAACATGAGCCGCGGCACCTTCAGCACCTCCACCACACTCAGGCTAGGCCGACAAATCTTAGAAGCCATCGAGAGCATCCACTCTGTGGGCTTCCTGCATAGAGACATAAAACCCGTAAGAGTTCTGTACAGTTTACTCTCGCTGACAGCCCTGGCCCTAAAAGCACTTCTAATGTTGACTATAATTCATGTTTAACAGGGCCTCATTATTTCTTTATAAACTAGGCAATAATCTTGTTTTTTTACTCAAATAGTCTAACTTCGCAATGGGTCGACTTTTCACTACATGCCGAACCTGTTATATGCTTGATTTTGGGTTGGCACGCCAATTTACAAACTCATGTCAAGAAGTTCGTCCGGTAAGTAGTCACAGAAGTTTTTTTTAAGCTTACGTCTTTGAAATTTCATATTAGTGTTACAGACAATTCACCCCAAAATGAAAATTCTGTTATCATTTATTCAAAGTCTTTCCAAACTTCATTTCTTCCGTGGAGCACTAAAGTATTCAAGCAGTTATTGCTGAATAATTGCTCATGAGAAAAGTAGTGATGCATGATTTGATCTAAATGAATTGTTACATCTCAAACTCATGAAAAGGTAGTGGTGGAAGTCTAGATTTTGTAAATTAACACAAATTTCAGTGTCAGAAATTTGGCAGAATTTTTATTTTTGGGTGAATTATTCCTGTAATGTGTTTCTGTATGTTTATTTATGTCTTCTCTTTTTTTTTCTCTCTCTCTAAAGCCACGTCCAGTGGCAGGATTCAGAGGAACCGTCCGTTATGCTTCAATTAATGCTCACAAGAATAGGGTAAATTCTCTCTCTTACATTCTCAAGCCAATGGCGGATGCCGCTCAGGTGTTTTATACACAGCAGATCATGTTACTTATTCATATTTCACTAAAATGCACATCCTTTTTCCTCTTTAAAAAGGAAATGGGTCGACATGATGACCTGTGGTCCTTATTTTACATGCTTGTGGAGTTCATGGTCGGTCAGCTACCCTGGAGAAAAATCAAAGATAAAGTAAGTTTTGCTCTGATCATTTTTTTCCATGGATAAGAGATTCGCTGTCCTCAATTCTGCCATCATTACAGGAACAGGTTGGAAATATGAAGGAGACATACAATCATCGCCTCATGCTCAAACATCTCCCAGATGAGTTTAGCGTTTTTCTCGACCATATCTCCGAACTGGACTACTTCACTAAACCAGATTATCAAGTACAGAGCTTTGTTAGTTTTTCTTAACCATTGATTTTGAAAATGTAGACAATCGCTAACTTGCTCTCTCAATGGGTTGCAGCTCCTGATGTCAGTCTTTGACAACAGCATGAAGAGCAACAATGTGGTGGAAAATGATCCGTATGACTGGGAAAGAACAGATTCAGAGGACACGCTTAATGTTGGAACCCTGGCAACCACAGCCCAGCAGTTGACCCGCCTCACACCGGCATATTTGGGGTAGATATCCAGCATCTACAATGATTCATTGATATAACGAGTCTCTGTATAAACAGTTTGAAGTCTGCATTGTTAAATGAATATATTCTCTTCCAGTATGGCCAATGCCTCCGTGATCCCAGGCGATCTGCAGCGAGAGAATACAGAGGACGTCCTTCAGGGTGAGCGCCTCAGTGAGGCTGATAATTGCGCCCCCATCCCATTGCAGCCTGCACAAGGAGCAGATATCTGGGAGGATATGGAGCACAGCCGCGACCGAAACCTCAATCACGTTCAGCCTCTAATCAGAAAGGTACCATTTATCACTCTGTTGTTGACGCACATGCAAACTTTTGACTTTTAAGGGAAATGACACGATATGTAATAAAGTAGCAGGGATTAAAGTTCTCCGTCGCTACGACGGATTTCCGTTAATTGTAGTGAGTCATTGACGGATTTCCGTCAATTACAATGTTCCGCCTGTCCTTAATGTTTTAAATTCACTTTTCATAA
>JAUCNO010000386.1:7045127-7126325 GCA_032353835.1 Enteromius viviparus | reverse complement strand
GGTCTCGTGTGTTTGAAGGAATATGGCTTGGCCTAAAAAAAGTTCAGTCAGAAGATTTTTTTTCACTTTAATCCCTGAAGTAGTGTTTATAAGCACAGCACTGCTTTATAGCTAAAAAAAAATGTATTCAATTATTCTGACAGGCTATTTATAGTCATTCTGCAGTTTACGATGGACACTGATGTTGTTTCAATACATTGCAACCTAAACAATATATAGTTTTTATTCAAATATAAAAAGTGTCCAAAATGAGTTTATTTTGCTGCTTTATTTATTTACATTTTTAGATTTAAATGAGTAGGCCTATTGTTGCTCCATCACCTTTTTTTGCCAGTCTGGAGTTGCAAGTAGTGTTTAAGTTGTTTCTGATTCAGGTGGCTAGTGAGGAGGAGCGAAGCAAAGAGGGCAACCAAAGCCCCAACAGTGGCTCCGTCCAGGGCTCTCCTAGACGTGTGCGCTCAGAGACCTTGCTCATCGACCGTGTTGCTCCTCTGCTGAGACGGATGCGCCATAGTCAGAGCATGGGACTAGACAAAAGACTGACCCCTGAGCCCAAACCCACCATCGAACGCTTCCTTGAGGCCTAGTCAGTAGACAACATCGTAATATTCTTCCTTATATACATTAGTTGGTCTGAAGACATCATAACCACTTCTCCTTCTTCTTATTAGTTTAGGGAAGCAACGTCCATGTCTGCCCCAAGACAGGTCTGTCTGTCGGGTCGAGCAGGGCTCTTTGGAGGACGAGGAGGGTGCAGCCAGCAGCGGTTACGTTGCCGTTAATCTCAGCCCTGTCCCACAAGAGGGTGACTCACAGGAGTGGGTCCTAGTGGAGCTTGAGGGTGGTAGCGGTTCAGCAGGATCTAAACCAGATGAGGAGGAACGCTCAGGGATCTCACCACGCTCCTCTAGCCCCCTCGCCCTCCCTCGCACCTGGTCCGACCCCTTGCCTCAGCGCGCTAGCAGTCTGGCTGGTTCAGCAGAATTCCACGCAGGTGTCTGCCACACTGGACCCCCATTCGCCAGACTACCAGGTTTGCCTGTAGGGATAGGACTGTCAGGATTAAGAAGACTCCCCACAGTACAGCCTGCGTCAATGGTCCTAAGCAGGACTCATCTTGAGCAGGTCAGTATCTGATCTATTCAGCATCTAAATAGATGTATTCGCATTTCTAAACATTGGGAAATATACAGAAGAAATTGACACAACAATTATATTAACAAAATTCCTTGTCAATACTTTTAAGTTAATAGTCTAATTATGTCAGAATATGTGACCCTGGAGCATATAAATCTCAATTTAATGACTAGCTTTGTGGTATCAGGTCACAAATATAAAACAGCTGTTGCAGGTAAGCAGTGACTGTTTATGGGTGCATTGCAGTGGTTTCACTGCAACATCACTATGACTCAGATTTTGGCCAGCAACTTGGATTTATACATTACTATATCAAAAACATCAATAGACTGAAAGTCAAGCTGACACAAAGCTTACCAGAACTCAGCAGAAAATGGTACCACTAAGAAAAAGAGATGTATAAGAGTTTTTCCCTACAGAGCTCCATTTATAATGTCCTGTCCCTTTATGTTATTCCCTTCACAGTCATCCAGTGCAGTGCTACAGCCTGTTCCGTCTCGGCAGAAGACAGGAGATGACTCTCAGCCTGACAATCCATCAGGCCCTGCAGAAAAAGAGCACAACCACGTGCCAGCCATTGCACCCTCTAAAAGCCTTAACAAACAAGACGAAAACATTACTTGTGTCAAGGCCTCTGACAAGGATGTTGAGAGCGATTCGGGCTGCCCTCACGGTGGGCCTTCTTCAACCCCCAACCAGGGTGAGACGACTGGATACAGTGTTGATGCAGCTCCGGCATCACCTCGTGAACTCTCACCCCGAGCCAGTCGCATCCCAATACGTGACCCAGACTCTCCAACCCGTAGGGGCTTTCCAGCTCCGCTTTCTCCATCACTGTCGCTGTCATGCGAGCACTTCCCCTCAGCGCTGCTGCGTGACAAGTTCACTTTCCCCACTGGTTCTCGAGGGTCAGACTGGCAGGCGGAGGAACCACTCTCTCTGTCTTCCTCCTCAGGACCTGTGTCGAGCAGGAGTAAAATACCAAGACCCATAAGCCCCACACTAATTCCGGAACTAATTCCTGCACGATTTATTCCACGGCCACCACCAGGCAAACCACCCCTTCGCTCAGGTGGCGAGAACAGGTCAGAGGACCAAGAATTAAAAAATATATACTTTCATCATGTACTAAGTTAGAAGTTAAAAAAGAGAATTAAAGGAAGTTAAAAAAGAGAATTAAAGGAAAACGCCACCGTTTTCCCACATTCCACTATGTTCTTACCTTAACTTAGACCAGTTGATACGTACATCTCTTGTCTCAGTACATGCACTTAATTGCTCTAGCGAGCAGCGCCACTATATTAGCATTTAGCTTAGCTCATTCATTCCACAGGATTCAAACAGGGATGAATTTAGTAGCCACCAAACACTTCCACGTTTTCCCTATTTAAAGACGGATTTTTTGTCACCATACTCATGTAACTAGTCGTCACGATTAAGTGCATGCACTTAGATGGGAGAGATATAAGTTGAAAGAAGAACATAGTGGATCAGTGTAATTTGATTCATGACTCTTATGAACCAGTTCTTTTTTGTACTCTATCCAAAACATTTAGTTCAACCAGTGTAGTCTGATTCACAAACGTCAACTCTAGTCTGATTCAACTTTCATTCTCACCTGGTTCTTTTTAGTTAACATAACACAGCTAATGTAGTCCAATTCCTTAATAGAAGTCTAACACGATCAGTATAATTAAATGTTATTGTCTTTTCAGACGCAGACGCTACCGCATTCGTGCTAGTAGCACCGGTGACACGGACCTCTTGGACAACCTCTCTCAGCTCATGCAGGAGCGAGGAGGACTGGCCGTCAGCACCTCACGTTACCAACGCACCACCGCCTCCTCTCTGCAGCGCTCCTTAAGCTCCTCGCCTTCCCGTTTTGAGGGGGGCCACAGCCAGTCACCAAGTAGCTGCTCAGCCTCCCCGCCACCTCGAATCAGTGACTTAACACTAAACCACGGGTCAGGGTTCTGCCCCAGAGTTAGAGCAGGAAGTCCCGAAAGAAAAACCACAACCAAAATAAGCAAATAAAGAGAAAAGCTTATAACCGATGGCGCGAGTTGTCAGTAATTCGACAACCAGTTTCAAAAGTAGCGTCTGATGAACTGTAGCGTTTTTACAAGTGGTGTTTTGATAAGGTGAGCGATAAAGGATCACGTAAGATATTAACTTCTAATCAAATTGGCCATTGCATTTCATTGCAGTCAATTTTTTTATTCTATATAGTTTGTGCCATATATTCTTCATCATTTTGCTATGTAAATGATCCATTTACTTTATCATGGTTTTTTGCACTTTCTGGTTTACATACATTAGACTTTGACCCTTAACTATCAGTTGCTATCAGTGAGGATGTTTGAAATCAGAAAACAATGGGGCTGCACTTAGTTACCCATTGTATTCTGTCAAACAGATGCATGTTTTGTCGGCACTTTAGATTTTCTGTTTCTTAATCATTGGTCCAAGCGTTTACGGTTAAATGCTCATTTCAACAGATGGCTATCTATACAGTTAATATCATTCATGTATAGGTGCATATGGTGCAAGCAAGCATGTGTATATATGTATTTCAGGGAATGTATGTAAACTGTATCATCTATAGAATGTATTTATTTATTTATTGGATGTGGTTACGTACCTGATGATGTAGCTTTATTACTTGCTACTGAGTTAATTCGCCATCACATTAAGGGTCAGCAACCTTGCAATTGCCAAGTATAATCTCTTCCATGCCTGCAATATGAAATTAACAATTCCTGTAAATAGTCATAACATCAGTAAGCAACTTACCGATATATTGCAGTGAAACACTAACGACCCTTGATTCAAACATTATAGTCCCGTTAACATATTACTTAAACACATCAGCTAGATGTCTGTTTGACGAGTTGGCCATTTTTGGGATTGCGTTCTCCTTTATGGCATTTGTTGAAAGTTGTCTGAGGAGCACGGGACCCATCTGATACCATATACCTTGACTTTACTGTGTGCTGTGCAGCTAGAATAGATCTGTTCTGGATCATCTCTATTTTGTCCTCTGGAAGTACTTTTAGTTTAAAAGCATCAGTATAGGCCCACAGCTGTTGGTATAACGGATGGTTTATCTGAGGAATTGTACATAACCTGAACTGTATATAGATATAAATATAATAGGAAAAAGAAATTCCACATCATGCTTCATGTACTGTATTTTGCTAACAAACATTTCAATCATGCAAAAAAAGTTACCACGTTGGAATGTACATGTATTCATATCAATGGAATAAATAAGTACTCTTAAGTACTTGATGCTTGATATTGTTACAATATTATGCTGCCATTAGCTAAATAAACATATAATGCATTGTTTCATAGTTTATTTAAACAAAGCATACAAAATGTTTAGTTGCATTAACACTGGAAATACAGTGAGACATATTTGCTTTTAAATGTAAGTAATAACGAGCAGGAATCTTTTTTTTTCTTATGTGTCCGTGTATCATTTTAAACATTTATCCATCTAATACAGCCTTGGCTTATGTATATCTAAGGCTGCATAGAAACAAAAATCCTGTCTGTGGTTAACAAACTGATTTTAGACAAGTAGACATAGAAATAGAAATAGACAAGGTAACTTTTTATGAATTGTGCCAAAAACAAAAAGTCTTGTTTTTTAATAACGCAGCAGAAAACACTTTATTGCAATTATGAGTTTACATCTCACTTTTTCTCAGAATTGCAAGAAAAGACTGAATTGTGTGATAAAAAAATTTGCAATAATTGTTTTTATTCTATTTGGCAGAAAAGGTTCCATGCACTTCGAGTGAATCAAACATAGGATGGTCACTAGATAAACAAGCAACTCCTAATTAGGTTTAATATTTGTGAATGACTCGTGTATCTTTATAAATCAGAGCTGTGCTGTGAACCTTAAAGCCTCCCTCGAAGCAATAGAATTCACAATGAAATAGAATTCACAAGACAGTGTGTCGTTCTCCAGTGCTAAGCGTATATAAAATGTGTGCATCTATCATGCATAACCATGCTCTTTACACACAAGTCAATTCCCTGTCTCTTGTGTCTGGGTAAATACTCTAAAACAGAGGCGCTGTTTGTCTGGGATCATCTGGCAGCACACTGATGGAATCCTCTGCTTTTCCACACAACATGCACAACATTGTGTATTCCTGCAATATTAAATGGCACATAAATGATTATTAAATAATAAAATTCCCTGTAAATGTCTAAAAGTATTACACTTTAGTATGCATGTACTATTTATATACATTTTAAACAATTTAACAATTAAAAACAATTTAACGTGCATTTGAAACTTTTCTTATTCGGTTAATGAATTGAGAGCTCGGCTCACCTGATGAAGGTGTACTCGTGTCTGGCTATGACAAGAGGAAAACCAGACGTTAGTGATGATATACTGATGGCAAATATTACAGAATATTTACATATACTGGAGTCACGTGACTCACGCAGGTAAGTGACAATCTCATCCTCATCCTCATTCACCATCGTCCTGTCGCTGATCAGCACAAAGTCCCGCTGGTGACAGTTAGCACAACTGAGAAAGTTCATAAGATATGAACCATTCTCCAGACAGGTATGACCCTATGCACATAAGAGAGGTAATAAACACCAGAATTATTTCAGTTATTTATGCACACAGCAACCCGATTAAACCCGTATCGTGCTATAAAGTGGCATTTTTAGAAAGAGGTAAATAGTTAATGCAAGTACATTTGGGTTCCAATTAATATAAATGGAAAGAATTGAGTGCACTGCATTTGCTGCTGTACACTTTAATGGAGCAGATAGCGAGTAAGTTAATAGCAGAAGAAGAAATAACGAACTCACCCTGTCAGGATACTGTTTCTGCACACAACCAGTACACATTTCGTATCAGACAAGTACAATGAATATATATACGGTACAGATTGGAAACAGGACGCTTCCGTGTTCGTCTTCTTCTTCGCTGAATTCTCTGCACGAGCTTTAGTGTAGTGCCTCCATCGGTGCATTCATCACAGCGGATATATTCATACAGCTAATAATAACTTTGGTTACATGTAAATAAATGAGAAGAGGGCAAAACGATTTATACAGCAGATTTTACATTATAAAGAGCTCAAACCATTTGATAGCGTTTTGACTGTAAGTGATTCCGAGAAAGTCATTTAATGTCCATATGTACACGTATAAATAATTTTAGCGGATTTGCACCAAGTAACATCAACCGCATATATTCTGTTCATTCATTGTAAAATTAATTTTAGCCGCACCACTAGGGGAAGCATTCTCCAGGTCTCGCGATGTTTGTATCAGTGAAAGAACGTTGACTGGTATGTTGCCATGTCTGCAGAAAATAAGTTGTTTATAGTCGTGTAAAGTCACGAATTACACAAACTTATCATACATTTTTTAATTTTAATTTTTAAGTATTATTTAAATTAAGTTTGATCGTTTATTTGGACTTTTTTGATCAGAGAATTTGCATATGTTGTCCAATTAATAGTTTGTTTTTTAGGAGACCTGGCAACAGTATCCAGTCAACATTAACTGATTCAGCAGCAAACACGTGGACAGGGATCGCAACCCTGAAAACTCATAAAAACTGTCCTTTCAAAGTACTGTCTTTGTGACTGTTATTCTCAAGACTAATATAAAATTGATCGGTAATCTCTCAGTTTGTCGTTTTCTGTGGGTGGCCCGATTAATGTTCCTGACAGGAGGCATGCTTCCAGCTAACGTTAGAGCTAAACTCTGTCCCTAGCATTGATTAAAATATAGAAATATAAAGATAGCTTTATTTTGTGACTGTGAACGAGAAGTTTCGTCTGGTTTTCTTCTCATTGAGGTTAAGAAACACCACAACGATGAGCAAGCAGACCAACAAAACCGAAGCCAACATTGGCATCAAATGTTTTATCTGCGGTCAGACGTATGGAAAAAAGGTTTGTTTGTTTAACTTATTTATATTTGATGCATTCGGGTGTTTAATCTACGTTACTTCTTGTTCTCTGTTGCGTCCTTAAACAGGGTTCGACCACTTCACTATTGTGGCTTCAGAAACTAAAAAAAAAACCTAGCCTAATTTTAGTCTGATTTTTATTTTTATTTATTTTAATTTTTTTGTGAAGGATGTATCGAAAGGCCCGGGTCCTGTTTCATAAAACAAGTTTATCAAATAAGTCAGGGTTCAGTTAGTCTTGACTTATCATCAGTTGATTTGGTTCAGAATAAGCTTGGCTTGGTGAACTTGTTTTATAAAACAGCTCTTTTGCGTTTTAGATTTAATGTCAGAGCCATGAACCATTATTTGGTCATTGTTAGTTTGTTGCAGATGCTATAACTGGGCGGGGTACTGTAGATATTTGATTGGACCACACCAGTGAGTGCAGAATGAGTCATCGAAAAATTTGGTATATTTTTTAGTTTACTAAATGCAATGCAATACTCAGTAGAGAGGAAGTTCAATGAAGACATTGCACGAAAACAATTATGTGTTTTCATTTATTCCTCTTGCTACTTGATGACTACTTGAGATAAATACTTATTTATTTCAGGTTATGGATATGCATATGCATTCTTATTTCCACCATGTAGCAATTGAGAAGATCAAGGGCAGGTATGGAGTTACACTGAACTGATTGTCATGTCTTTCTCGGCAATATAACATAATTTGAAATAAACACTTTTGATGTTGCAGTGAACAGCTGCATAAGTGTTGGGCCTGTGATGTAACTGTGATGGGACTAGAGCAGTACAGGGAGCATATCACCATCCGCATGCACAGTCGTAATCTGTTTAAACTTAGAGAAAAAAGACGGCAAAGAAGACCTTTAAATGTGGACTACAATATTGACCTGACTGAGAATGAATTAGAAGCCCTTTATGAACGAAGGCAGCAGAAACCGTAAGTTTGTTACCTTATATGTTCAATACATCTGTCTGTGTTGTTTATAATACAGCTGTTTAAAATGAAAAAAATATTTGTACGTATGTAGTAGAGATTCAAAAGATCTGGACGAATGTACTATCTGCCTTCATCGTTTCCCTGCAAAGGTCAGTAATTTTGCCCGAATGTTTTAGGCTGTTATATTTAGGCATATTATGGCTATGGATATACATCTGTTATTTTATAATTAACTTTGTCTTTGTTGTAACAGGAGTTGGACATACATATGCACAGTATGATTCACCATCAGGCAATTAAGCACTTGAAGGGCAGGTAAAAAAAAAAAAGTCTTGTTTGTCATGCCCTGCTTTAAAAGAAACTTCACACAGAAATAAATTTTTTTAACATTTACTAAAAATGGACAGTTAAGATGTTTATAATCTTACAAAATATTTTGTTCTTTTGAACTTTTGATTCATCAAATAATCCTGAAAAAAGTATATGACATGTCCACAAAAACGTTTAGCATAACTGTTTTCACCATAATAATGATATGAATGAAATATTTCTGAAGCAGCAAAAAAGCCTATTAGAATGTTTTTTGATCAAATAAATGCAGCCTTTGGTGAAGCTTAGACATTCTGCTTAATAACTCTTTTTTTTTACTTCCATGGAAAGTGTAGGTAATTGATTACAAGCTGAACTTGTAAAATATTTGCTTTTCTTACAGTAAACATGAGCATAAGTGTTGGGCCTGTGACACGACTAGGACAGGACTAGAAGATTTTAACATGCATATTTCCACAAATGAAATCCACAAAATGAAGCTATCAGAATTGGTGAAGAACAGAGAACTTGGAAATAATACAATGGACTACAGTGTTGAATTTGATGAGCTTAAAGACCTTTGTGCTCAAAGAGAGAGAGAAAAGTAAGCTGATTGTCATCTCTTTCATGTGATTATGTGGTTAATAATACATCTTTTGAATTGCTGTTAGTTGAATTATTCAAATGCATTTACCTTTCTCAGTTATTTGGTCAATAGCATTAGTTTTGTGCTGGAAGACTTAATGTTTTTTTTTGTTAGATATCTGAAGAAGAAAGAGAAAACCGAGAAGTGGAATAAAGCAAAAAAGCAGAAAAAACTGATGTTCGATCAGAGACGCCTCGCATCTATGAACAACCATTGGTATACACCTTTTATGGGGAATGAGGAGTTTGAAGCTGAGCAGTTGCCACCATCACACCATTTCATACCCTTGAATCAAAATCAAAATGACTATCCACCATCTACCCAGCATAACCAAAACCAGCCTCCAGAGAGACAAGAGGGCAGATCAAATGGGCCGCCTGTGAAAAGACCTTGTCTTGAGAGACCATCAGAAAATATTCCACAGGAAATGTCTGCTCGTGGCCCTCGACCCAACCCTGATGGAAAAAGTACAGATGTTTGTGTGAGTGACGTGACTCCAGAAACTGAAGATGGTGCTGCTGCTGAGCTGACATGTGCCCCAGGACTGGTCCAAAGCACGATGGAGGCCAACATACCCAATTTAACAGCAGCAAAGGGAGATTATACAGCGGCTGGGAATAAAGGTGTTGTTTTTAATCCTCCACTACACACTAAATCTAAAAAGCCTACGTTGAAAGTAAACACAGAGAAGAGAGAACAGGTCATGACCAGGTGAATAAACTATTTGCTTAAATTCTTTGAGATGTATTATATATTACATATTAATACAAACCCATAAAAGCTTAGTTCATCTTCAGAACACAATTTTAAGGTACTTTGGATGAAAACCAGGAGGCTTGTGACTGTCCCAAGTGCCAAGTACATTACACTGTCAAGGTCCAGAAAAGTATGAAAGACATCATCAGGATACTCGTTACTTGTAATGTTATGAAGCTACGAGAATACTTTATGTACAGAAAGCAAATTGAGAGAATTTTGGAGAGTATTTATAGTACAGTCTTCTGTGTCAACCACAACACAAGGATATGTTTTCTATGTGTTATTTCGCTATGATTCGAATGAAAACGGCCGCGGATGACGCAGAAGAACGTATGAAGTCATTGTTTTTGTTTTCTTTTCATACAAAAAGTATATCCGTAGCTTTATTATATTATGGTTGAACCATTAATGGCAGATCTAACGATCTCTTTCATACTGTACCTGATCCTTGATAGTGGTAATTGTTTGGGACAAGCACAAGCCTCCCAGTTCATCTCAGGAATATCTTCAGTCGTTCTCTGAAGATGAACTAAGCTTTTATGGGGGAGGGGTTAATGACAACATTTTCATTTTTGGGTGGAGTAACCCCTTAAAAGTCTTCCTAACCTTAAATGAAAATCTGCTGTCTCTAACATATAAACTAGGATCTCCTTAATATCTTTTTTTTTCTCTAGAGATTGCATGAGTGGACAAGAACCAAATGCAGCTTCTCTTCCTCTTATATCTGTACCGGATGAGATGATCCAAAGCCACGCTACAGAAAATGAGTTGGAGACTGTTGAAAACATTCAGCCTCAAACTGCGCGTGTTCAGAAAAACAAGTCAAAGAAGTGTGAGACAGAACAGGGAGAAACCACCTCTTGCAAAGCCAAGAAAAAAACAAAAAAACAAGTAAAAGAGTTTTCAAGTGATGTTGTGTCTAACATAAGTATCTGGAATTCATAGAAATGTGACTTTGTTTTATTTGTTTTACAGGACGGATCACATGATCTGAATTCTGAGACAAACAGTAAAATATCCAGAAAAAGTGAGCATTCCATTGATAGCCTTTATTAACATTTCTTATTTCAATCAGTTTTTAATTGAATTATTTTTAAAATTATCTAGTTTTATCAGTGCAAAAAAATGCTAATTTAGGTTTCCTATCATAAATGTAATTAGAATAAGTGAAAAAATTATATTATTGAATACATGTTAAACCAGCTGTAAATGATAGTTCAGCAGTGTCTCTTCCTGTAACACACTTGTACATATAATAACATTCATCTTTGTATATATGATTCTCAGGAAAAGTGAATAAGTTGATAACGCTGTCTTTGAAAGAAGAAGAGTTAACCGGCTCTCTGGAGAATGTAGGTGAGCAGCTGTTCCAGGCGTACTCCACTCTACAGAGCGCATACGCGGAAGTTCAGCGTCTACTGGCTGTTAAACAAGAGGTACATGGCTGTTCTCTTTATCTGCATTACAAGCTCTTCACATACTTCATGAGTAGCTTTGCTTATAGTAGGATAAAGATACGTTTCCCCACTTTTCTTTTTTCTACCCAATTTATACTGCAATTACACTCCTCAAATGTATAATGCACTGTAATATATATATATATATATACACACACACACACACACACAATTGAAGATCAAATTATTAGTCCTCCATAAAGTATTTCATTATTTTTTAAATAATTCCCAAATGCTGTTTAACAGAGAGAATTTTTGTAATACAAATAGAAACATAATTATAACCAAGAACCAAAGTGTAATACTTTTATCTTCAGCTCTGTCTCTCTCTCTCCATCCATCTATTTATACTAATGCAATAGAATATTAATTGTTCTATGTAATAATTTTTTCAAACAATATAAAATTCCTCTGTTGTCAGGTAACCTCAGAAATGACCTCACTCAGGGCAAAGCGCATAAAGATTCTGCAGGACATGAAAAGTAAGAGCTCTTGTAACATTTTTTTAATATATTTATTCAGTTTAACTCATTAACTAACAGCATATTTCCACTTTTTGAAGGTCTGTAATATTAGTAATTATGCATGTTTATAATAATGTGTAATTAATTATTGTTTGTACTTCTGTTTTGTCAGATCCTGATGACAAGCAGGAGGTGCAACATGAATCTTGACAGGATTGGTTTTCAGCAACCAATAAAGCCTCTCAGAGCAGCTGCAACACAGGACACTTTCGGACGCTTCTGATGCTGAACATACCTCTCATTGCACAAAACTCTCATTGCACAAAACTGAGCTCTGTGAGCAAGTATTGCATTGCAAAGCCCATAACTGCACTATTAAAACAGACTTTAATTCTAGTTACAGTAGTTTTATGGCAAATCACATTGGATAGTGAATTAATTTCAAACTACAGATGCAGAATATTTCTAAAATAAAAGGTCGTCCTTTTTTATCTCTGATTCTGGCATAAAAATAATCATTTCTATCTTGACATGTAAAAAGAAAGTTCAGCAAAATATAAATCTAGAAATTCAGGCCACTTAAAAGATTTGCTCTTGGAGTTTAACAGTCGTTTTATTCACCAGAATCTGAATAATATTTGAAAATATTCAACACATTTGGTTGTTTTTATCATTTGTGTATTTGATGCTTTGTTCATACTCGAGGTAATATTATGTGCTGTTTGTTTATGCTTTGCAAATCATGGCTATTGACCAAATAATTAGTTTTACAATCCCTAAATGAACCATCATGGTCCATTCAGTAGCTCCTAATCAATCCAGTTTGTTCTTGATCAGCATTTGCTGAAGAAAGGAGCTGCAGTGGTGCACAGTACAATTGATTGTGATCCAGATCCTTATCCACTTAATGGCGGTTGAAAACGGGAAAAGACCGTTGACTTTGTGTCTTTAGGCATACATGGTCAGTTGAAGCCACTGTGTATATCGAGTAGAAAACAGGAACTTGTTAGAGTGTAAATAGCAGTGATCAGCTCAAAGAATAATGCAGATATGATTAAAAATTATGCTTCTTGCAAATCTTTATTTTGTTAATATTCAATAAAAAAATGATGCTGCTCACCTCAAAAACACTGAGCTTGATAATGCCATCTCCATCCCTGTGAAAGCTCCTGTAGAAGAATCTCTTTTACTAGAAGTATCTGATAGCTACAAAGTCTCATCATAGTTGTAAAGCCTAAATGAAAGCAGTGGTGCTTTAGAAGAAGAATATGTCTGAATAGAAAAGAGCATCACGCTTACTGAACATTCCCTCGAGTCGAACTAAGCAGCTAATGTCACCTTGATCACCTTGACCGTCAACTCTTGTCAATGCCGCTGGTCACAGCACGCAGTCCATTTCTTTCTGGATCTTGCCTTCCTCATCCATGTAGTTCCAATCGTTTTGACAATCTTGTCTCTCCACTGTCTTGGAGGTCTTTCGAGTGGTTTTTTTTCCGCTCGCGCGGATACCACTCGACTACTGCACGGGTCCACCGATTGTTGGTTAACCGTGCAACGTGTCCAGCCCATCTGAACTTGTTCTTCCTAGATTCTGCGATGATATCCCTCACGCCGGACCTTTCTCTAATCACCTCGCTTGGGGTATGCTCTCTCAGTGAAACTCCCAACATCGATCTTTCCATGCTCTTTGAGCTGTCACCATTTTTCGCTCTTCTCTTGTTGTCGTAGCCCAAGTTTTACTGCCGTATAGCATTGCAGGTAAAACAGTGCTGTTGAAGAGATTGGAGCCTTTGGATCTGTCCAGCTATCCCTTTAGCACAAAAGTTGAAAGCTTTCCATCCAGCTCTAATTCTTTGTGAGATCTCCTTTCTTCATGTATCGGCGCATGTTCACTTCTTGTCCAAGGTAGACGTATTCCTCCACCTCTTGTATTTCATCTCCTCCAACCACTATTCGGCCTCCTGTTGTTAAATACTCAGACCGCATGAACTTTGTTTTCATGAGGTTCAACTTCAGGCCTACTGTCGATCTTCTGATGTGTAGCTCTGTCAGCATGTTCTGCAGTTGGTCTGTGGTTTCTGCGATGAGCATGATATCATCTGCAAAACGTAGGTGGGACAGCAGCTCTCTATTGATGTTTAGGTCACCTTGCCAGTCGATGTCTCTGATGACCTGTTAGAGGCATGCTGTGAAGAGCTTCGGAGAGATGGTATCTCCTTGTTTGACGCCCTTCTCGACCGGTACTCATATAGGTGTCGACAGTAGAGCTGCTAATGTAGCTGTCGAAATCCATCTCCATGTGTTCATTGGCATATCGCATACAAATAATGTCATACAGTTGATTGTTTAGTTGAAAACCTGAGGTACGGAGAAATATCTCAAGGATCAGACCAATAAAAAAGTCATATCATAAAATTAGATGGTTAAAAAAAAAAAAAAGATGTCTGACCGCCTGGCCTGCTTCAGTAAGAGCGTTCCTCATCTCAAAACTGCTGATCGCACTGGATTTGTCTGTCAAATTGTGCAAACACCAGCTGAAACAAATAAACAGAGAAGCCATGTGTCTAAGCGTATATAAAATGTGTGCACCTATCATGCATAACCATGCTCTTTACACACAAGTCAATTCCCTGTCTCTTGTGTCTGGGTAAATACTCTAAAACAGAGGCGCTGTTTGTCTGGGATCATCTGGCAGCACACTGATGGAATCCTCTGCTTTTCCACACAACATGCACAACATTGTGTATTCCTGCAATATTAAATGGCACATAAATGATTATTAAATAATAAAATTCCCTGTAAATGTCTAAAAGTATTACACTTTAGTATGCATGTACTATTTATATACATTTTAAACAATTTAACAATTAAAAACAATTTAACGTGCATTTGAAACTTTTCTTATTCGGTTAATGAATTGAGAGCTCGGCTCACCTGATGAAGGTGTACTCGTGTCTGGCTATGACAAGAGGAAAACCAGACGTTAGTGATGATATACTGATGGCAAATATTACAGAATATTTACATATACTGGAGTCACGTGACTCACGCAGGTAAGTGACAATCTCATCCTCATCCTCATTCACCATCGTCCTGTCGCTGATCAGCACAAAGTCCCGCTGGTGACAGTTAGCACAACTGAGAAAGTTCATAAGATATGAACCATTCTCCAGACAGGTATGACCCTATGCACATAAGAGAGGTAATAAACACCAGAATTATTTCAGTTATTTATGCACACAGCAACCCGATTAAACCCGTATCGTGCTATAAAGTGGCATTTTTAGAAAGAGGTAAATAGTTAATGCAAGTACATTTGGGTTCCAATTAATATAAATGGAAAGAATTGAGTGCACTGCATTTGCTGCTGTACACTTTAATGGAGCAGATAGCGAGTAAGTTAATAGCAGAAGAAGAAATAACGAACTCACCCTGTCAGGATACTGTTTCTGCACACAACCAGTACACATTTCGTATCAGACAAGTACAATGAATATATATACGGTACAGATTGGAAACAGGACGCTTCCGTGTTCGTCTTCTTCTTCGCTGAATTCTCTGCACGAGCTTTAGTGTAGTGCCTCCATCGGTGCATTCATCACAGCGGATATATTCATACAGCTAATAATAACTTTGGTTACATGTAAATAAATGAGAAGAGGGCAAAACGATTTATACAGCAGATTTTACATTATAAAGAGCTCAAACCATTTGATAGCGTTTTGACTGTAAGTGATTCCGAGAAAGTCATTTAATGTCCATATGTACACGTATAAATAATTTTAGCGGATTTGCACCAAGTAACATCAACCGCATATATTCTGTTCATTCATTGTAAAATTAATTTTAGCCGCACCACTAGGGGAAGCATTCTCCAGGTCTCGCGATGTTTGTATCAGTGAAAGAACGTTGACTGGTATGTTGCCATGTCTGCAGAAAATAAGTTGTTTATAGTCGTGTAAAGTCACGAATTACACAAACTTATCATACATTTTTTAATTTTAATTTTTAAGTATTATTTAAATTAAGTTTGATCGTTTATTTGGACTTTTTTGATCAGAGAATTTGCATATGTTGTCCAATTAATAGTTTGTTTTTTAGGAGACCTGGCAACAGTATCCAGTCAACATTAACTGATTCAGCAGCAAACACGTGGACAGGGATCGCAACCCTGAAAACTCATAAAAACTGTCCTTTCAAAGTACTGTCTTTGTGACTGTTATTCTCAAGACTAATATAAAATTGATCGGTAATCTCTCAGTTTGTCGTTTTCTGTGGGTGGCCCGATTAATGTTCCTGACAGGAGGCATGCTTCCAGCTAACGTTAGAGCTAAACTCTGTCCCTAGCATTGATTAAAATATAGAAATATAAAGATAGCTTTATTTTGTGACTGTGAACGAGAAGTTTCGTCTGGTTTTCTTCTCATTGAGGTTAAGAAACACCACAACGATGAGCAAGCAGACCAACAAAACCGAAGCCAACATTGGCATCAAATGTTTTATCTGCGGTCAGACGTATGGAAAAAAGGTTTGTTTGTTTAACTTATTTATATTTGATGCATTCGGGTGTTTAATCTACGTTACTTCTTGTTCTCTGTTGCGTCCTTAAACAGGGTTCGACCACTTCACTATTGTGGCTTCAGAAACTAAAAAAAAAACCTAGCCTAATTTTAGTCTGATTTTTATTTTTATTTATTTTAATTTTTTTGTGAAGGATGTATCGAAAGGCCCGGGTCCTGTTTCATAAAACAAGTTTATCAAATAAGTCAGGGTTCAGTTAGTCTTGACTTATCATCAGTTGATTTGGTTCAGAATAAGCTTGGCTTGGTGAACTTGTTTTATAAAACAGCTCTTTTGCGTTTTAGATTTAATGTCAGAGCCATGAACCATTATTTGGTCATTGTTAGTTTGTTGCAGATGCTATAACTGGGCGGGGTACTGTAGATATTTGATTGGACCACACCAGTGAGTGCAGAATGAGTCATCGAAAAATTTGGTATATTTTTTAGTTTACTAAATGCAATGCAATACTCAGTAGAGAGGAAGTTCAATGAAGACATTGCACGAAAACAATTATGTGTTTTCATTTATTCCTCTTGCTACTTGATGACTACTTGAGATAAATACTTATTTATTTCAGGTTATGGATATGCATATGCATTCTTATTTCCACCATGTAGCAATTGAGAAGATCAAGGGCAGGTATGGAGTTACACTGAACTGATTGTCATGTCTTTCTCGGCAATATAACATAATTTGAAATAAACACTTTTGATGTTGCAGTGAACAGCTGCATAAGTGTTGGGCCTGTGATGTAACTGTGATGGGACTAGAGCAGTACAGGGAGCATATCACCATCCGCATGCACAGTCGTAATCTGTTTAAACTTAGAGAAAAAAGACGGCAAAGAAGACCTTTAAATGTGGACTACAATATTGACCTGACTGAGAATGAATTAGAAGCCCTTTATGAACGAAGGCAGCAGAAACCGTAAGTTTGTTACCTTATATGTTCAATACATCTGTCTGTGTTGTTTATAATACAGCTGTTTAAAATGAAAAAAATATTTGTACGTATGTAGTAGAGATTCAAAAGATCTGGACGAATGTACTATCTGCCTTCATCGTTTCCCTGCAAAGGTCAGTAATTTTGCCCGAATGTTTTAGGCTGTTATATTTAGGCATATTATGGCTATGGATATACATCTGTTATTTTATAATTAACTTTGTCTTTGTTGTAACAGGAGTTGGACATACATATGCACAGTATGATTCACCATCAGGCAATTAAGCACTTGAAGGGCAGGTAAAAAAAAAAAAGTCTTGTTTGTCATGCCCTGCTTTAAAAGAAACTTCACACAGAAATAAATTTTTTTAACATTTACTAAAAATGGACAGTTAAGATGTTTATAATCTTACAAAATATTTTGTTCTTTTGAACTTTTGATTCATCAAATAATCCTGAAAAAAGTATATGACATGTCCACAAAAACGTTTAGCATAACTGTTTTCACCATAATAATGATATGAATGAAATATTTCTGAAGCAGCAAAAAAGCCTATTAGAATGTTTTTTGATCAAATAAATGCAGCCTTTGGTGAAGCTTAGACATTCTGCTTAATAACTCTTTTTTTTTACTTCCATGGAAAGTGTAGGTAATTGATTACAAGCTGAACTTGTAAAATATTTGCTTTTCTTACAGTAAACATGAGCATAAGTGTTGGGCCTGTGACACGACTAGGACAGGACTAGAAGATTTTAACATGCATATTTCCACAAATGAAATCCACAAAATGAAGCTATCAGAATTGGTGAAGAACAGAGAACTTGGAAATAATACAATGGACTACAGTGTTGAATTTGATGAGCTTAAAGACCTTTGTGCTCAAAGAGAGAGAGAAAAGTAAGCTGATTGTCATCTCTTTCATGTGATTATGTGGTTAATAATACATCTTTTGAATTGCTGTTAGTTGAATTATTCAAATGCATTTACCTTTCTCAGTTATTTGGTCAATAGCATTAGTTTTGTGCTGGAAGACTTAATGTTTTTTTTTGTTAGATATCTGAAGAAGAAAGAGAAAACCGAGAAGTGGAATAAAGCAAAAAAGCAGAAAAAACTGATGTTCGATCAGAGACGCCTCGCATCTATGAACAACCATTGGTATACACCTTTTATGGGGAATGAGGAGTTTGAAGCTGAGCAGTTGCCACCATCACACCATTTCATACCCTTGAATCAAAATCAAAATGACTATCCACCATCTACCCAGCATAACCAAAACCAGCCTCCAGAGAGACAAGAGGGCAGATCAAATGGGCCGCCTGTGAAAAGACCTTGTCTTGAGAGACCATCAGAAAATATTCCACAGGAAATGTCTGCTCGTGGCCCTCGACCCAACCCTGATGGAAAAAGTACAGATGTTTGTGTGAGTGACGTGACTCCAGAAACTGAAGATGGTGCTGCTGCTGAGCTGACATGTGCCCCAGGACTGGTCCAAAGCACGATGGAGGCCAACATACCCAATTTAACAGCAGCAAAGGGAGATTATACAGCGGCTGGGAATAAAGGTGTTGTTTTTAATCCTCCACTACACACTAAATCTAAAAAGCCTACGTTGAAAGTAAACACAGAGAAGAGAGAACAGGTCATGACCAGGTGAATAAACTATTTGCTTAAATTCTTTGAGATGTATTATATATTACATATTAATACAAACCCATAAAAGCTTAGTTCATCTTCAGAACACAATTTTAAGGTACTTTGGATGAAAACCAGGAGGCTTGTGACTGTCCCAAGTGCCAAGTACATTACACTGTCAAGGTCCAGAAAAGTATGAAAGACATCATCAGGATACTCGTTACTTGTAATGTTATGAAGCTACGAGAATACTTTATGTACAGAAAGCAAATTGAGAGAATTTTGGAGAGTATTTATAGTACAGTCTTCTGTGTCAACCACAACACAAGGATATGTTTTCTATGTGTTATTTCGCTATGATTCGAATGAAAACGGCCGCGGATGACGCAGAAGAACGTATGAAGTCATTGTTTTTGTTTTCTTTTCATACAAAAAGTATATCCGTAGCTTTATTATATTATGGTTGAACCATTAATGGCAGATCTAACGATCTCTTTCATACTGTACCTGATCCTTGATAGTGGTAATTGTTTGGGACAAGCACAAGCCTCCCAGTTCATCTCAGGAATATCTTCAGTCGTTCTCTGAAGATGAACTAAGCTTTTATGGGGGAGGGGTTAATGACAACATTTTCATTTTTGGGTGGAGTAACCCCTTAAAAGTCTTCCTAACCTTAAATGAAAATCTGCTGTCTCTAACATATAAACTAGGATCTCCTTAATATCTTTTTTTTTCTCTAGAGATTGCATGAGTGGACAAGAACCAAATGCAGCTTCTCTTCCTCTTATATCTGTACCGGATGAGATGATCCAAAGCCACGCTACAGAAAATGAGTTGGAGACTGTTGAAAACATTCAGCCTCAAACTGCGCGTGTTCAGAAAAACAAGTCAAAGAAGTGTGAGACAGAACAGGGAGAAACCACCTCTTGCAAAGCCAAGAAAAAAACAAAAAAACAAGTAAAAGAGTTTTCAAGTGATGTTGTGTCTAACATAAGTATCTGGAATTCATAGAAATGTGACTTTGTTTTATTTGTTTTACAGGACGGATCACATGATCTGAATTCTGAGACAAACAGTAAAATATCCAGAAAAAGTGAGCATTCCATTGATAGCCTTTATTAACATTTCTTATTTCAATCAGTTTTTAATTGAATTATTTTTAAAATTATCTAGTTTTATCAGTGCAAAAAAATGCTAATTTAGGTTTCCTATCATAAATGTAATTAGAATAAGTGAAAAAATTATATTATTGAATACATGTTAAACCAGCTGTAAATGATAGTTCAGCAGTGTCTCTTCCTGTAACACACTTGTACATATAATAACATTCATCTTTGTATATATGATTCTCAGGAAAAGTGAATAAGTTGATAACGCTGTCTTTGAAAGAAGAAGAGTTAACCGGCTCTCTGGAGAATGTAGGTGAGCAGCTGTTCCAGGCGTACTCCACTCTACAGAGCGCATACGCGGAAGTTCAGCGTCTACTGGCTGTTAAACAAGAGGTACATGGCTGTTCTCTTTATCTGCATTACAAGCTCTTCACATACTTCATGAGTAGCTTTGCTTATAGTAGGATAAAGATACGTTTCCCCACTTTTCTTTTTTCTACCCAATTTATACTGCAATTACACTCCTCAAATGTATAATGCACTGTAATATATATATATATATATACACACACACACACACACACAATTGAAGATCAAATTATTAGTCCTCCATAAAGTATTTCATTATTTTTTAAATAATTCCCAAATGCTGTTTAACAGAGAGAATTTTTGTAATACAAATAGAAACATAATTATAACCAAGAACCAAAGTGTAATACTTTTATCTTCAGCTCTGTCTCTCTCTCTCCATCCATCTATTTATACTAATGCAATAGAATATTAATTGTTCTATGTAATAATTTTTTCAAACAATATAAAATTCCTCTGTTGTCAGGTAACCTCAGAAATGACCTCACTCAGGGCAAAGCGCATAAAGATTCTGCAGGACATGAAAAGTAAGAGCTCTTGTAACATTTTTTTAATATATTTATTCAGTTTAACTCATTAACTAACAGCATATTTCCACTTTTTGAAGGTCTGTAATATTAGTAATTATGCATGTTTATAATAATGTGTAATTAATTATTGTTTGTACTTCTGTTTTGTCAGATCCTGATGACAAGCAGGAGGTGCAACATGAATCTTGACAGGATTGGTTTTCAGCAACCAATAAAGCCTCTCAGAGCAGCTGCAACACAGGACACTTTCGGACGCTTCTGATGCTGAACATACCTCTCATTGCACAAAACTCTCATTGCACAAAACTGAGCTCTGTGAGCAAGTATTGCATTGCAAAGCCCATAACTGCACTATTAAAACAGACTTTAATTCTAGTTACAGTAGTTTTATGGCAAATCACATTGGATAGTGAATTAATTTCAAACTACAGATGCAGAATATTTCTAAAATAAAAGGTCGTCCTTTTTTATCTCTGATTCTGGCATAAAAATAATCATTTCTATCTTGACATGTAAAAAGAAAGTTCAGCAAAATATAAATCTAGAAATTCAGGCCACTTAAAAGATTTGCTCTTGGAGTTTAACAGTCGTTTTATTCACCAGAATCTGAATAATATTTGAAAATATTCAACACATTTGGTTGTTTTTATCATTTGTGTATTTGATGCTTTGTTCATACTCGAGGTAATATTATGTGCTGTTTGTTTATGCTTTGCAAATCATGGCTATTGACCAAATAATTAGTTTTACAATCCCTAAATGAACCATCATGGTCCATTCAGTAGCTCCTAATCAATCCAGTTTGTTCTTGATCAGCATTTGCTGAAGAAAGGAGCTGCAGTGGTGCACAGTACAATTGATTGTGATCCAGATCCTTATCCACTTAATGGCGGTTGAAAACGGGAAAAGACCGTTGACTTTGTGTCTTTAGGCATACATGGTCAGTTGAAGCCACTGTGTATATCGAGTAGAAAACAGGAACTTGTTAGAGTGTAAATAGCAGTGATCAGCTCAAAGAATAATGCAGATATGATTAAAAATTATGCTTCTTGCAAATCTTTATTTTGTTAATATTCAATAAAAAAATGATGCTGCTCACCTCAAAAACACTGAGCTTGATAATGCCATCTCCATCCCTGTGAAAGCTCCTGTAGAAGAATCTCTTTTACTAGAAGTATCTGATAGCTACAAAGTCTCATCATAGTTGTAAAGCCTAAATGAAAGCAGTGGTGCTTTAGAAGAAGAATATGTCTGAATAGAAAAGAGCATCACGCTTACTGAACATTCCCTCGAGTCGAACTAAGCAGCTAATGTAGCTGTCAAAATCCATCTCCATGTGTTCATTGGCATATCGCATACAAATAATGTCATACAGCTGATTGTTTAGTTGAAAACCTGAGGTAAGGAGAAATATCTCAAGGATCAGAAACAAAAAAAAAGTCACATCATCAAATCAGATAGTAAAAAAATATGTCTGACCGCCTGACCTGCTTCAGTAAGAGCGTTCCTCATCTCAAAACTGCTGATCGTACTGGATTTGTCTGTGTCAAATTGTGCAAACACCAGCTGAAAACAAATAAACAGAGAAGCCATGTGTCTATGGCTTTAACTAATACAGTCCAGTGCAAAACAACATGACTGGACATGCTTTATAAAGGCAAAAACAATACCATACCTTCCACTTTTTAATCTTGTTCCATAAGTGTTTAAACTCTTGCAGGTTTAGGTGGCCTGTCCCGTCAGTCTAAGATGTCACGGTTAAGTTACATTTCTGAGCCTTTGTATGAATGTGTACCATCATGCATGTGACATGTTGGAACGATGATGTTGAAATGATCATCCAGGCCACAGGGGGCACTTTTCTACAGAAATCTACAGAAAGATGGATGGGAAAGGGATGCAAAGGGACACACTTCTGCAAGTGTTCACAGAGCTTGCAATACTTTGCTAGTGGTTGTCCATACAGTATGTAAATTATTTGGCGATAATGCTCAGTGAAGGATACATCCATAAGTGCAATCATACTTCTGCAGCTCTCCAGACTGAAACCCTCTGTTTTCAGCTCTTTATCTGAGGAAAGGAAGGTTACGCTTTCTATCGATATCCATTTAGAAAAAGTAATTTTGGAACTACGTGTCAACTAATTCTCATTAATTCACAACCACATGCCTACTAACTCTCAGACTGTTAGTGTACTGTAGGTTTTGGGTTAGCAGAATAAGTTGATGTATACTTGCAAAGTTTCTGATAGTATACAGTGTGTTGTAGACCCCTCAAAATAAAGTGTTAGGAGATATTAAGCATACAGTCTAATAATACTGATGACTGCTAGTCAACATGTAGTTGCAAAGTTAGTTACTGTTAGTAGAATATCTAAAGTGGACTATCAAAATAAAGTGTTACCGGATAGATTATCAGATAGAGACATAGATAAGAGAATCAGAAGCAGAAAATAATATTTTACACACGTTTGGCAATCACTCTGTTAAGGACAGTTCTGAGTTCGTTGGCATTAATCTGCATATCCTGCAAAAAGAAACAGTCACAATGTGAAGTAAATATGGCATTCAGAAGTACATCTCAATAACTGCACTCACGTCTCCGGCTATCTGCTGAAAGATGGCTCTGAACTGCTTTTCTTCTTCAGTCTCCTCCTCCTCAAAAGGCTTAACATAAAAAATAAGAAATACTGAATGTAAACTAAATAAGTGGGCATCCTAATACGTGTGCATGTGCCTTTAAATAGTTCAATGTTTATAGTTATTTAGTTTATAGAGCAATTCTACTTAATCTTATAAGTGGTTTTAGATCAAAGATCTTACAGTTTTCCTTTTCTAGAGCTGTTGCAAGTAAAATTACATCACAACAAGGCTGTTTCGTGGTGGTTATTACGATTTGGAGAGTCATTATGAATTACAGTGTTGACATACTGTACCAGCTCATTCTGTGCACATGCTGTTCGTCATTACTGAAGCAGAACTGAAGATGAAAACAGAGCTGCATGTATACAGCAGTGCAGCCAATTAACAGAACACCACATCACAAAAATGTTTCATCTCCTTTTCCATCTTTTTTTGATCTGGCATCTGACATGGCTTGGCATGGGATATCAAAAAGCAAAGAAATGGACGGAAAATCTTAATCTCATTTCCATATTTACCTTGATTTTCTTCTTGACATCTGTCTGTTGGTATAAGAAAGTGAAATATTAGGTATAAAAATCTTTTTTTATTCTCTTCTTTAGAAAAAACTGAACTCCATTAGTTTTCGGTTGCACTAAATTAATGATCCTCTACATTCGAGAGACCGAACCACTTGACATAGTGATTCATAGACAAGCATAGAGACAGGATGAAGTACGAGGTGCCACAGAACATGACGGACAGAGACAAGTGTGGACTCACCACAGGCTCCACCTCGATCTCTCCATCAATAACCCTGAGAGAAAACATGCAGCTGTCAGCCGAACCCACGAGCATTAGCAGGTCAAGAGGTTCTTTTAAAAACACATCTGACTGTAACAAGAGCTTTTCATTGAAAAGTCTTTAGAATGACATATGCATACATGTACATTTGTATACAATGTATACACTCAAACGCAATCAAACATGTTAATATTTGATATGAAATGATGTATTGGTAAATGACTGATTTAACATATTCAATCATTGTTAAAACTCACTCTGAGGTGCTCCTGTTCTCAGCAAAGACTCTGAGCAGAAACTCAGACTCCTTGTGAGGCTCGAAGGTGGATGGAATGATTACATACTCGCCCGGTTTCAGGCAGAAACGCTCTGTCACCTCACGCATGTTGACGTAAGACTTGCAGCGAGCTGTAGACGCATTATACAGGAAGAAATCCTTTGGCAGCTGTTGTTGGTTGCCCTTCATCTAAAATCAGGATAGCAGATAGAGCATTCAAGGCAAAATATGTGACTTTTTTTTTAAATAATGATCAAGTTGTTTCTTATTATTTGTAGTCCAGACTATTTAAATATTTTATAGCTGAGAAAAATCTTTATTCTATATAAAAACAGTATTAAAGTACACTTAAATTCAACTTAAATTTAATGAAGTACTAGCAATCAACAAAGATGTATCTGTTTAAATGAGGTCACACTGATATGATGTCATCGTTGCAGTCTCTTCATGATGTAGTCATACCTCTTTAGGAACCTGGGAAAGATGGGTGAAACAGTGTTAAATTGAATCAGCAACCAATTTAATTGAAGAACAGTAGGTAACTAAAGTGCTAAATAAAATAGCCTTGCATGGTCTAACAATTACGGTTCCAAAAAGAGGCTTTCACCTTCCAGTGAACAATTCTCAGTTTTTAGTGTGAAGAACATAACCTGAAGTAACTTTTTTGTGCTACAGAGAATGTTTTGCACGTTTGAAAGGTTCTATGGGTGTTAAAGGTTCTTTATGGAACCGTAGTTGCTGATAAAGGGTGTTGATTATGTGTGTACTGTATATTGAAATATTCTTTGTACTGAGGGTGTGTTTAATTGATCGCACCTCATAAATGGCGAACCCAATGTTGTGCAGGGTGCCACCTGAGCAGCGATCTTTTCTTCTGCCCTTCTGCATTAATGCGACCACCACAGTGCAGGTTTTCTCTTTAGCGTCTGCCTCCATAAGGACCAGGCGGTACTGAGGGTTTGTCCAGTATGTATCTGTGACCAAATGGACAGAAATGGATTATTGTGAAATTACGTTTAAGCTTTTTTTATTTCCAAATAAATAAATGAATCAACTTAAAAAACATAAAACATTTCCATTACTAGAAATACTAAGTAAAAATTAGAATAAAATAAATACATTAGAATAAAATATAAAAAAAAACCAAAAAATAAAAATGATATATATATGTGACCCTGGACCACAAAACCCGCTGGGGTATGTTTGTAGCAATAGCCAAAAATACACTGTATGGGTCAAAATTATAGATTTTTCTATTTTGCCAAAAATTCTTAGGATAGTAAGTAAAGATCATGTTGATTCTCAGCATTTAGATTTTTCTGTACCCTCAGATTCCAGATGTTTATATAGTAGTATCACGGTCAAATATAGCCCTCTCCATCTAAATCATACATCAATGGAAAGCTTATTTATTCAGCTTTCAGATCATATATAAATCTCAATTTCTGAAAATTATTAACTTATGACTGGTTTTGTTGTCCAGGGTATGTCCATATAGCATATGTACTGTCAAATCCCAATGAAAAATAGCAGTATTGTTAATGTGAGGTGCTTTAAAAACCATTTCATGAGAGCCAAAGAGTGTACTATACTGCAATAAAATATTAAATACCTGGAAAGTTTCTGCAGCCACCAGCAGAGCAGCCTTTCACCCATCGGCCCTCATGTATGGTCACATTCCACTTGAACATCTGGTCTTCCTCAAGAGTGTCTGGGGTAAGATTACAGATCTCCAGTTTGGTGAAGTTCTTCTTAAACTCTTCAAAGCACATCCTTGAGTGACGAAAAATGAGCAAAATGATAAGAGGTACCGGTTCCATTTCTAAGTATTAAATGAAGTGTAATAGACGGTTTGAGACTTTCTGGAAGCCTAAAGCTAAAGCTGTGAACTAACCAGAACTCCCCTTGCTCTGTTGGACGGAGTCTCTCCTTGTCTTGCTCAGATGTGGCTAGTGCAGCCCAGTCATTAGACTTACAGGTAGGAGGGGGGGCAACTCCCCAGGGGTCTCGCACACGAACCAGACAGATCATTAGGTCTTTACCATCCTTACGTTTACCCTGTGAACAAGGATTTTTCTATTGCATTGAAAGATGCAGCTAATGCAGAGAACAGGGTTAACCCTAACACCAAAAAATTCTACATTTTGTTACTTGAAGTAAAATCGAATTACAAATAAAAAATGCATTTTTAATGTAGTTTCCTCTGCACTATTTCTTAAAATAAACATAATGAATAAAACGAAAATATAAAAATAATAATATTCAAGTATCAATGAAACTGTAATAGTATGTAGTATGTAACACTGATTGCATGCATCCTCACACAATGCTCTGTATTGTGAGGTTTGATACAAATGACAAGCCCACCTGCTCAACTCCAGTGACTGAATATGCGTGTCCTGTCACAAGTCCAGATGCTGTTTTAGTCCTTTGAGCTGTTGGAACCAAAACCTGTGAAGAAGCAGCAAATTGGAATAGCATGTCACATTAATGCAGGGCTGACTTGGGCTGTGATTGTGCAACAGTTCACTCCTATTTTTACTCCATCAATGAAAATTTTCAAAACTTACCCCAAGCAACCAACCATTTCACATTTCTGAGCAAACAAAACATAACAGGGTCTTGTCCCTAAATGGATCATTGTATTTGAATGAATCCGGTTGATTACAGACAGTAGCTGCATTCAAAATCTCATGCTTTAGACAGTAGATGAAACACAGTAGGCCTGTGTGAGACAAATATTATGACCAAATTTATATCATTCATAAAACAGTAAAAAGTGCACTTTGCTATCCCATAAGCCAACGCTACTAGGTCACATGACAATAACAAAATAACGAATGTAAACAGTACACTACATAGTTTTTTATTTTAAACAAATACTACTTTTTTCAAACAGCCAGTAATTTGTTTCCTTCTTAAATTAATCATACTTTTTGAACGAATCGTTTGAATGAAGTTCCTGCAGAAAGTGTGAGCTCAATATTTTATTTCAGCACACACAGAGAAGCATCAAATATATTTATCAGCTAACCAGAACAGCATCCAGAATACGTACATCTATGGCACAGCTCATGAGGGATCCTCTCTTCAGAGCCTTTTTCATGATGTTGTACAGCTCCTTCGGGGCCTCTGTAATCTCATAGAACTCAGTTACTCCTCCAGTGAAGTCCTCCATGGCTTCCAGTGAGTTTCCTCCCTTTAAAGCCTCATAGGAGCCGTGTAGTCTAGGATCCAGAAGTCAAACCATCACGTTTAGCACATTGGACTGATTCTGACATAAACTAAGGATACATAGAAAAGCATGAACAGGCCTACAATGGCAAAGTATAACTTTTTTAAATAAACCAAAACAACTTACTTAGCATATGCCTTCTCTAGAAGAGCACTCCAAAATTCATTCTTCTGCCCAGACCTGGTGAACACCAGCTGGTTTCTGTATGTGGGAAGTCTATCATCCACCACCACATCCACCCACTCCCCATAGCGCCAGAACTAGAAGAACAGACAAAGAACGAGTTAAGTTTGTTCTTAATTCATGAGACAGCAAAGGATGGTCCAGTTTTGACACTCATACCTGGAAGTGGAAGATGCCAGCATAGTTTTCAGTGAAGCTCTGGTCATGAGGAACCACCCTCTTCAGAATTATATCATTAAGGGTCAGGCAAGCAATGGCAGCCAGCAGCCAGCAGTCTCCTGTAGAAGTCAATAAACCACCGAAAATAACGTTTTAGCATTGCAACACATTTATTTTTTTTATTAAATGTACAAGAGATTTTATTTTAAATGCATGTATTGTAAGCCATTGTTTTAGTGGTTTGGACCACCTTTTAATCAACAGCTTTAAATTATTAGAAAAACAGAAATACAATATTATTAAATATCTCATATATTTACAAATACACGTAATGAAACTGCATGCATATCAGTTCTAACACATTTTGAAAAATGCCATAGTTTTTGACTGAGCTCAGCATAACAAGACACTTCAAGATATTAGATATCAGTTCGGTAAGATCTTGTACAATATAAAAATATTTGGTGCTTGGAATATAACACATTAGGCATGTATTTGAGTAACATGCTACAACTCACCATTACCAAAGTATAAAATTAACACAGTAAAGGTTTACGTTTAAACAAACAAACAAAAATAAAACGAACTGAAAATCCTTTGGACATACACAGCTGTATACTGTACAGGTGCAGAAACGGAAGGCCTTTGCTCTATGCGCCTCTTGCATGCACTGGATGCCTGTGTGGAACACAGCACCGCAACACAGATACCACAGCAGACACTTTATTCATTTCTTCAAGCCTTCTGAGTCACGCAACCAATCTATTTTCCAACAGTATTAAGATACGCTGAGAGGAAAGGAAATCCCTGTATGCAGGTCACAAGCAGGTGCTATGTACAGTAGTTGGACTACCTTTAGTAATCTTTGGCAATTTTTTAAATAATATCCACTTTTCATGCCGTGCCTAAATTCCCTCATATATCATCCCTAGAAACATTATGTGTTTTATGTATTTAGAAAGTCATGAATTTGCACTTTCATACCCAGGTCTCCTTGGCAGATATCTGTCCTGTTGGCTCCTCCAAGAATGAACTGTGGATTGCTGCAAATTTCCTGTTTAGCAAAGAGAAACATATATTTATATTTGTCATTAAAACATGTAACATAATAACTGTATTTTTAGACTAGCTGCAGAAAAAGAATATGACTATATCTGTGAAGATCAGCACCATCACAGAAATTCAGCAGCTGTCCATGGGGTCATAAAGTTTGCTGACCGGAACCTTTGCTAGCGCGTTTTTATGAGCTGCATCTCAAGCGAGGTCAAGGCATGATAATGTACAGTATGTAAACACTTCTCATTATTTTTAAAGTGGCAGTAAATGCATATAAAAAAGCATGACTGACTTTTTGAAGCACCCATCCAAAAATGTATTTAGCGACCTAGCAAAGGCTACGCAGGCCGTGTCCAGTAACCTAATTCTCTTCAGTATTATAAAGTAAAGCTAAATGTCTGTCACACATGATTTGAAACAACTTTACATGAGTAGTTACATGAGATGGACTGACAAAAAACACCACATAAATATCCACTATACTATAATGCATTTCTATATGTAACAAACAAGATTCAACATCTTTGTTTACATTATTTAATATTGATAATAAGAAAATATAGCCACATATCAAATCTATTGACACAAGTCCATCACCTGGCAGAGCTCTGCTTTATGAAGCACTGGCACAACATAGCATGCATGATTTGGCAAGTCAGCTGCCAGAGCGTGCTAAACCACAGCCATGTCCCCAACACACACACACACTACAGAAATCCTCCCACATTCTAATTGCATGCCTGCAAAAAATATCTTATGTCACGCTCATGACTGTTGCTTAGTGAACCGACTGAAAACTGAAACACTGCAATGAAGTATTAATCAAAAGCTAGAGTAAATACATTATTTTTATGCATGTAAGGGAGAAATTTATGGAGACGGTCATGTAAGGTGATTTAAAATATCTCATTTATTCAAATGAAATGAATTAAAATTCAAATATATTTTCATTTTGAATAAGTCAAGAAGACATCTCTGTTCCACATGTTAGTTATCTCATGCACAGTGCCACCTTACGGTAGGTCACTCACCGACGGCCGCTTCCATTCAAGCTTTAGAGGGAACTTTTCACTGTAAAAGAGAGAGGAATCCTGGGCAGGGAACAGTGGGTCTTCAAACAGCACTTTCTTAAGGACATATTTGTCTCTGAGCTCCTGAAAGTCCTTGAGACGCCTAGCATCTTTAACAGCCTCGTTGCGGCTTAAAATGGCTGAATAAATGTTTCCCGGGGCGGTAAAACCGCTGCCCAACGTCTGTGGAGCAGCTTCAGTTAGTTGGACAGATGTTTCTGAGAACTTCTGTTCTTCTGCCATATTGCTATTTGATGACAGATGCCAAAGAAGCGAAGAATAAATAGGGCTCAGTATCAGTATCCTCAGTTTTCTCTTAGTTCTTAATCCTTATTTCACTCCTCAGTTGCTTTATTTTCTGGTGGAGGCACACCCCTGGTCATGTACACAAATAAACACTCAGGCTAAGGCAAATGCTCTTCACCGGTTCACACACACATGTGCTTGCAACTTTTCCCTGTTCCTTTTGGAAGCTAGCTCTATTTATAGTCCTCCTACAGGGACTTGAGGGTTTCTCTCTTTCTGCCTGTCTAATGGGGGCATGATTCCCAGCTGGTGACCTCAGACATTTTCAATGCAGATAATGGGGATAACATAAGGTAATAATAATAATAATGTCAAAGATTAGAAAAGTAAAACCCCTTAGCACTGTATAATATGTATTTAGAGGTGTTCTTTTGTACACTCATATCAAATATCCATGCTATATAGGCCAAAGGCATAATATATATAATATTATACATAAATACATTTTTTTTTAATAACCTCTCTCTACGTAGTGAATTAATATACAAACGACTAAGGCCTGGTTTCACAGACAGAGCTTAGCCTAAACCAGGATTGGGTCATAGCTTAATTAGGACATTTAAGTAATTTTTATAAACGCATCTTTGAAAAAAGCATTACTTGTGTGCATCTTAAGACAAAACAAAGGTACTGACAAGTTTTAAGATCAGTCAGTGCAAGCTTATTTGAGATTAAACAGCTCAGATTTATATTTTAGTCTAGGACTAGGTTTAAACTAGGTTTAAACCAGGTTTAGTCTGTGAAACCTGGGGGTAAATTGAGGGTTAATCTTGAACTGTGAAAGTGTCAGGATGATGTCATCCAGCAGATGGCGCTGTGTGAACTCGGTCCTGCTTTACACTCGCTTTATAACCACAGAGCGGTTCACGAAGGAATAGGCAACAGCGCACCACCAACCTCGGAGCTGTCGCCATTTACTTGTAGCTTTTTCAGGGATATCGGTGTTTAGTTAAATTGAGTCCATTCGTGTCATAGCATATAGTGAAGTGTTACGGGAGAAACAAATCGTTCTGTGAAGACTTCGGTGAAGGAGGCGAATATCCGGGAGTGTAGCATCCGTGGCTATCGGACTAAACGCATCAAATTTGACAAGACAGCTAATAATATATGTTTCTGTTCTAGCTGATTTTGCTGAGCAGAGGGTTTTGACATATTGTTTATTTGATTTAAAGTTTAGCATATCGTCCAAGGAAGTCTAGTTATCAGATAAGTTATAATAATCGCGAAAGCTCCGGAGGCCGCGGGGCTGCGCTGCTAGCTTCTCACTCGCGAGTCGGCAAAGGGGAAATTTAACAGTCCTTTTCATATCTGGAAATTTCTGTTGAGCACCAACTCTCCCCTCGACAGCTACACCCTCACACGGACTCATATTGTTTGAGGATTTATATTTTTTTCTCTTCTCTGAAGATTTTCCTCCTCCTTGTCTTTAACTTCCAACGACTAGCTGCTTCCGGCGAGCTGGCGACGCCGCTCATCACAGGATAGATAAAGTAAGATAACCGACGGTGCATTTTATGTGGTGGGGAGCTGTGTGTTGTGTGTTCTGTGTTTTGTTTTTGTTTTTTGGAGAGGTGGCATGATCGGTATACTATGTTTTAAATGCTTGAAAATAAACTGAGGCCTGGGGTTGAATTGAGAACAAGACTATGAGGAGAGAGAAGTGATTACAAATGCGTGTCTGTTCATGCCTTGTGTCTTGTACCATTTTAAAGGACAAAATTACCTTCGTTTTAATTGAAACTGACACGGTGCCAGTGTTTCAGAGTGTTTTTTGTACTGGTTTTGTTTTGGGCACACTTAAAATCCATAATTTACATGGGAGCTATAAATGTTAACAAGCAAAGTGCAATGTATGGCTCAGTTTACCTGTATTTTGTTTACAACTAAGAAAAAACAATACAAAGTAAATTAAATAGTAACACTTTACTGTGAGGTGTCATTTCGTAATATTAGTTAATGTATTAACTAACATAAACAATCAAAGAACAGTGCATTAATACACAGATATTAGAAAATACTGTTTTTTTATGTTTATTTATGTTTGTTAAATAAAACAGTGCATTAACAAACACAACTTGTGATTTTAATAATGCTTTGAGATCAGTAAATGCTGTGGAAGTATTGTTAATTCTTAGTAAAATTACTTCTAGTGTTGTTAACTAATGAACCTTATTGTAAAGTGTTACCAAATAAATAAATAATAGTAATTATAAAAATGCAAGTACAAATAAATATTTGAATAGTTTGTATATCACATTTACGAACAGCATGCACAGTGACCAAAGTGTTGAACAGATAATACATACAACACAAATATCGAACCACGGAATATAAACCATAAAATCACAAAGGATTAAAAGTCGAAGTAAAATAATGGGTTTTAAGAGATGACTTAAAACAGTTAAAGCTGGTCTAATACAGGCTGGAAGGCTATTCCAAAGCATCCGCAAAAGCTCTATGTACTCTATGCTTTAACCTTGATCTGGGAACAGAGGGAAGTCTTTGATCACCAGACCTTAAATTAAGTGTAGGATTATGTGGATAAAGTTGATCAGACAGATAGCTAGCTTTTTTATTGCAGTTGTTTTGATTTATTAAAAGTATGAAGTAAGAATGCATATACTGTTTATGCTCCTTGTGATGAATCACTCTTGATTTTGCAGCTCTCTGCCGGCTGCCTTTGAGGTGTGAGTCTGCCAGCTTTCTGTGTGGCGGTTCAGGACAGGGCTGTCAGTTATCAGTCAGTGATGTCAGAAGAAGGAAAGCAGAGCGCCACACCCGCCCCTGCATCCACTATGGACACAAAGTCAGAATCCACAGCCTCACCACCTACCGGCCAGGTGTCTCCTCCAGTGTCCACAGTAACACAGCCTGCACCACCTGCGACTGAAGATGAGGAGGAGGAGAGCGAAGATGAATCTGAGATCCTGGAGGAAAGCCCCTGTGGACGCTGGCAGAAACGGAGAGAAGAGGTTTGTTCCAAGTTTTCCTGTAGCTTTGTTTAAAGAATGGATAAAAATGTGACTATTCACTTATGAAATGTCCCTCCTCATCAGGTTAACCAGCGCAACGTCCCAGGTATCGACAATGCTTATCTTGCCATGGACACTGAGGAAGGTGTGGAGGTGGTGTGGAATGAGGTCATGTTTTCTGAAAGGAAGAACTTCAAACTACAAGAGGTGATTTGTGCGTGCTTTGTTGTTTCTGTGAGAAAGGTTTGCAGTGACTTCTACTTGAAGTAACGGCTGATAACTTCAATGATGTTCATTAAGAAAAAAGGCATCAGTTACAAACCAGAAATTAGATTGACTGCAAGTTTGCTAAAATCTGCTTTCCTATATATTTTAACAATGTCTAATAGCATGCACCTGAACAATCCTATTGTAATAGAAGGTTATTTCAGATTAAAATTATCTGAAGTCTAGGGTTAGTAGTTTTTTTTTTTTTGGTTAGTTTTATTTAGCAAGGATGCATTCAGTTGATCAAAACTGACCGTAAATACTGGAATAAGATTGCAGAAAAGTAACGTTTTGTACTTTGTTTATTAAAAAATACAAACATTACTAACATATTAAGCAGCACAACTGTTGAACACTTAATAATTAGATTGAGCACCAAATCAGCATATTAGTATATAATTGTAAAGGGTCATGTGACTGAATGGCTGCTGAAAATCCAGGTTTGCTATCATAGAAATAAAATGCAAAATATTTAAATAGAAAAGTTATTTTATATCGTAGTAATATTTTACAGTATTAAACTCTTGACTGTATTTTTTTGATCAAATATGCAGCCTTTGTGAGAATCTTACCGTTTATAAGGAACGTGCTTTAAAGTAAATAGGGTCAGTTTTGATATTGTGTTGATCTTAGTGTGAATGAACTGATATTTTACTGCTGAATGTTTATTTAAACGTGTGATGTGAACATTCTGGTGTGAAAGTTCACCGCTGATTATTATCTCTATGCATAGCCACAGACTCAACTGTACTGCTTCCTGTGTTCTTGTTTACTAACATGTTAAGCCGTGAATTAGCAATACCAATGAGTATTTAACTATGAGTGTTAGGACAGCTTGAGCTTGTGCTTACCTTCGTTTCTTGGGTGTAAGTTCCTAACATAAAGTGATATGACCTGTTTGCTGCCAATCTCGCTCCGAGCCTTCAGCTACTGATGAAAGGTATTGTGAGAAAAGCATTCTCTGTGGTTATGTAATAATCTCTAAAGTGTTGAAATATCTAAAAGGTCATTCTTCTCTTTCTAATATAGCATACTTCACTCTGTCATTGCCTGTGAGCGCTTTTAATCAAACTCTCTTCATTAATGCCTGGCATAGAGTCGTGGACAGCCATCTGTTTGGCCCGTCCACATACTGCGCTCCGCTTTGCTTGGCAGACACTCTTAGTGGAATTCAATAAGTAATTTTAGATGTTTCGTTATGACAAGCTTTGCCATCTACGCTGCTGATTGCATTTCCCATAAACACATGTGACTAGTGCAGTGAGTCCAGCAATAAAAAGTTTTTCCATTGATCTTTTAAATAAGTTTGTTATTGTATAATAAACTAATGAAGCAAGAGTTCACTATTGTGTTCGTTATCTGTTCCTCTGAAAGTCAAGACGTTATGTTACATATTGTTATCAAAGAGCTGCCTTAGGGTTAATTTAATCTCATTTTCTCTTTATATTTCTCAGGAAAAAGTCAAGGCGGTGTTTGATAACCTCATCCAGCTGGAACATGTGAATATAGTAAAGTTTCACAAGTACTGGGCAGATGTGAAGGAGAACAGAGCCAGGGTATGAAAAGCAACGTCACAAATATAAAAAATACAATTAACCATTTTTAGAGTGTTATAATTTTTTTTGTCACCCCCTACAGGTTATTTTCATTACAGAGTACATGTCTTCTGGGAGCCTGAAGCAGTTTCTAAAGAAGACAAAGAAGAATCACAAGACCATGAATGAAAAGGTAGCATAATATTGCTAATATTCAGACAAAAAAGCAATTAGGACATAATTCACCTAAAAGACCAATCCATATGTTTTGTCTTAAAGTACTTGCTTAGTCGTGGTTGATCAGTATGGTCCAACTTATATTTGTTTAAAACTCTGAATGATATTTTCACTAGTAGTATTTTGGTTCAATATTAATAACTTCAATTGGACTTCATAAAGACAAAATGTGTTATACTTATTTGGCATTAATGAAGTAACCATGTCTTCTCAATGGCGTTAAATCTTTCTGGGACTCTTCCAGGCATGGAAACGCTGGTGCACTCAGATATTATCTGCCTTAAGGTGTGTGTACTTTTCTCTAGCTATCTCTTTTTTGTTGTTGTCTAAATACTACGACATTTACCAGTAATGTGGACATATAATTGGAAATGTTGACTAAATTCGTCATTGGCTGTTATAGCTGTCCATTTCTTTTTGTTTTTATGTTCTTGTGGAGAGCTCCTATTACACTCACATTTCTCACCGTTCTACCTCCAGCTATCTGCATTCATGTGAACCTCCCATTATCCACGGGAACCTGACCTGTGACACCATTTTTATACAGCACAATGGACTCATCAAAATCGGCTCAGGTGGGTTGAAGCACACTGTTTAAAATGATCTTACACATTTTATTGTTGCTGATGTTTTTGTGTCTTTTTGTAGTGGCCCCAGACACCATTAATAACCATGTGAAAACATGTCGAGAGGAACAGAAGAGTTTGCACTTCTTTGCTCCAGAGTATGGAGGTAATACTAGATTATTTTTTGTTTTAATGTACCTAAATAAACATGACTTTATACAATTTTCTATTTTTCCCTTCATCTGCTTCAGCTGTTGCCAATGTCACTACAGCCGTGGACATCTATTCCTTTGGAATGTGTGCCTTGGAGGTAAGTGCTGTTTATTGTTCGATCATCGGGGTATCAGACTGAACACACCAGTGATTCAGGTTTTTCTTCCACTGTTTTAGATGGCTGTCCTGGAAATCCAAAGTAATGGAGAGTCCTCATATGTGTCACAAGAAGCCATTAATAGTGCCATCCAGTCTCTGGAGGACCCACTGCAGAGAGTAAGTACAGATTGCCAGTACTTACATTTTTTCCATTCAAAGATTGGCTACTGTTCAAATGGAAGCTCAACAAGGCTGCGTTCAGTAAACATTTTAATATTGCGAAATATTACTACATTATAAAATAACTAATTCATTGCTTTAGTTTTTAGTGTTTTAGTGATTCTTCACATGATTTTTTATAACTCATTCTTATTGCTTATGCTTTTTTGCTACTGAAGAAACAATTATAATCATTGTTTTTAAACATTTTTATACAAATATCTTTTGTGAATTTTATTTAAAAACAATATCAGGGTTTTTGATGACTAGAGCGTTCAGAATAACCATATATATTTAAAATATATATATTTTTTGTAACATTATAATGTCATGTTTTGTAAAATCCATTGAATCTATTAAAATTATCCTGATTCATGGACTAAAACCTTTGCGTGAAAGTAGTATTTGACAATGAAATAATTGAAAAATTATGTAAGATGCATGTAAAATTTGAAAATGCATATCTGCAACAAACTTGTCAGATTAAAAATAATATTCACCCACACTAGTGTTTTTTTTTTATTATTATTTTTTATTTAAATAAAACTAAATTTAAAATAAAACTAAATTTAAATAAACTTTAATTTAAATAAAACTAAATTTAAAAAACAATTATAAATTTCCATCAGTAAATACACCAGTATTGCATTGTATCTGAAATATGAGGAATTATACATACAGAAGCAACATAGCACCTGACCTCTCTTTAAGAACTTATGGTTAAATAGGGAAACAATTATTTTTCCCACACACCCCTTGGCTGTGTCTGTTAGAGCCGATCATCTTTTCAACATAATGTTATTCTATATATGTAGGCCTGTGTTCTAATGGATGTGAAGTGTCATGTTGCTGTGTGTGTGTGTTTAAGGAGTTTATTCAGAAGTGTCTGGAGGTGGACCCCAGTAAGAGGCCCACAGCCAGAGAGCTGCTCTTCCATCAAGCTCTGTTTGAAGTGCCTCTTTTGAAACTACTGGCTGCACACTGTATCGTCAGTCACCAGCGTGAGTCATAAGCTAATCTCATGATCATTTAGACATTTCATTTTATGTCAGCTTCATGAATGGAATACAATGACGCTAAACGTATTGAAACCATTTTCCCTTTTGGCTTCTAGACATGATCCCTGAAAATGCTTTAGAGGAAATGACCAAAAACATGGACCCCAACCAGGTCATTATGGAAAGGAAAGAGGTCCAACTAAAGTGAGTCACCCTGTGATTCATTTGTGCTTTGTTTTTGGATTTAGGTTTGAAATAAGCCGTGATGAAATGTAAATGGCTTCTGTAACCTTGTCTTTTATTTAATCAGGCTTTCGCAGTTTCCTGCTTTAGAGCTTGACAAGTTTCTTGAAGATGTAAGGTAAGCAAAAATATAATCTTGCCAATTAAAAAAAGGAACAAGTTGGGCCAGATTCAAATGTTAAGAAAGCATTCGCAGTGTTTAAGCACAAATATAATATCGACATGTGCTCTTGGTTCTCATGTTGTAGGAACGGGATCTATCCGCTGACTGCCTTCGGCATGGCCTGCCCACAGCAGCCTCAGCAAGAGGCTGTCAAGTCCCCCATCGTGCCACCCTCTGTCAAAACGCCTACGCCTGAGCCTGCAGAGCTGGAGACCAGGAAGGTAAGAAATGGACTGATTTAAGAGACAGCGACCGACTATCAGTGATTAAGAATGAATCAGTTTTCTCATTTTCCCCACTGTCGATCAGGCTCTCTCTGTGTGGTGTATTACTACTTCCCTCTCAGACAAACCTAGATGGGTGGTTACAAAGTCAAAGTCAACAGGATTTGCAGTCATATAGCATTGTATGTTTAACATAATCTCTCTCCTTTAAGGTCGTGCTAATGCAGTGCAACATCGAGCCTGTGGAGGAAGGAGCAAAACATCATGTAAGCCATTTTCCTGTTTATTGCTGGAATGACGTTGAAGTTAGACGATAATTCTGTGTTTATATCTCCTCTCTGCTCTTTTTATAGCTGACCTTACTGCTAAAACTGGAAGATAAGCTGAACCGACACTTGAGTTGTGATTTGGCACCGAGTGAGTACTTTATCAGGCCCCAAACACACTACACAAGCATGTAAACGCTTCCAGCTACACAGCTTGATTTCACATGCCGTTGTGTTCTGAAATGCGTCAGAATGAAGCACGAGTATGCGCTGCACTCTCAGCTGTAAGAGACGTAGCTATAATGGGCATCAACTCGGGGTCGGTTTTGTCTTTCAAGTGAAGTTGCTCAGAATCGAGAAGCTTGCTGGAGTTGGTTGAACTGTCAACATGTTTATAGCTAGCTACCTAAATACACATCTGATTTAATTCAACACAGATGTTTAATACCACCACAAAACTGCAAGAATCTGTTACATAAACCATTTATAACTACCATGTGGTCAAATTTGCGTACTACCTGCATCATTTGTTTTTGGTGTAATGTTCGTATTTGTGACTTATGAAATAATTAACATACTGCACATTTCCACCAGCAGCATTTTGACTTTGCACCAACAGAGCTTTGATGAAACTGAATAATCTTTCCTCTGTGTTTTAGATGAGAATGTACAGGAGTTGGCTGTTGAACTGGTCCAGCTTGGCTTCATTAGTGAGGTAAGGTGTTTAACTCGAGATATGATACACACTACCATCCTTTTTTGAAAGAAATGACCCTTTATTTATATGAATATATATATATATATATATATATATACATGACGTCATGTTTACAATAGATTCAGTTATTTCCTTTTTATTAATTAAAATAAAAATGTATCACTGCTTCATATAACCACAATAATGTTAAGGTAGAGGTAGGTAGGAGTTATTTTGCATTTATTTTGGGATTTTAATTTTGGGTGAACTATTCCTTTTAAGATTTGAATTATTGTAAATATAAATATTACTAGACACTCTGGCAATATGCCAATTATAACAGTAAAGAGAAAATAATGATCCAGCTGTATGTCGGCGTAGAAATAGATACTACTTTTACTTTTAACTAGAGCGTTTCTTTTAAAGTAGCGTTTCATGCTTGACATGCTGCAAGAGAAGCTCTGCAGTCTAACCTCTCCATGTTTACGTTTTAAAAAAATGGAAAAGCAGTGGAGAACATTGGATGGAGAAGCGGGAGTGGGATCTATGAATTTTTGAGTATAATTGAGCTGAACTCCTCTGTCACAGGAAATAGACTATGAACTGTGAAAATAGATGTCAAGGGGTTTTTCTTTTCTTGTTGGCATGGTTACTGTGTTTAGTCAGTACTGGTGAGATCACACAATGTTCTAAACTTTTTATTTAAACATTTGTCACCAGGTTCAAATTTACAAAGCACTGGCCAGTGCCAGCATGAATAAAATGTTTCCAATCAATAATTCAGTTGCCTGAGTAAATGTTTGGATCAGTGGTGGCTGATTCCTGGAAGAGTAGGAAAAGTGCTAAGACAATTAGAGCTCATCGGAAGAACAGTTGATGGATAAGATGTACAGTGGGTAATAGTATTCAGACACTCTTTGTTATATTGCAGCCATTTGCTAAAACCATTTAAGTTCTTTTTTTCCTCATTAATCTACACACAGCACCACATATTGACAGAAAAAACACAGAATTGTTGACATTTTTGCAGATTTATAAAAAAAAAAAAAAAAAAAAAAAGAAGAACTGAAATGTCACATGGTCCTAATTATTCAGACCCTTTGCTGTGACCCTCATATATTTTTAACTCAGGTGCTGTCTATTTCTTCTGATCATCCTTGAGATGGTTCTACACCTTCATTTGAGTCCAGCTCTGTTTGATTATACTGTTTAGATTGGATTAGGAAAGCCCCACACCTGTCTATATAAGACCTTACAGCTCATAGTCCATGTCAGAGCAAATGAGAATCATGAGGTCAAAGGAACTGCCTGAAGAGCTCAGACACAGAATCGTGGAAGGCACAGATCTGGCCAGGGATACAAAAAAATTCTGCTGCAATTCCTAACAGCACAGTGGCCTCCATAATCCTTAAACGGAATTTGGGATGACCTGAAACCCTTCCTATTGTGCAGTAACTATTGACCGACTGGCCAAACTGAGCTTTTGGGGGAGAAGAGCCTTGGTGAGAGAGGTAAAGAAGAACCCAAAGATCACTGTGGCTAAGCTCCAGAGATGCAGTTTGTAAATGGTTGACTTTCTACAACTTCCTCCCATCACTGCAGCCCTCCAGCAGTCGAGGCTTTATGACAGAGTGGCCCGACGGAAGCCTCTCCTCAGTGCAAGACACATGAAAGCCTGCATGGAGTTTATTAAAAAAACACCTGAAGGGCTAGATGTCAACGTTTCTGTGTTTTTCTGTCAGTATGGGGTGCTGTATGTACATGAATGAGGAAAAAAATTTACTTGAATGATTTTAGCAGATGGCTGCAATATAACAAAGAGTGAAAAGTTTAAGGGGGTCTGAATACTTTTCCGTACCCACTGTACTAAAAAAACAGAAATGGGGGGAAAAAAACATTCTCTTTTAATGCATAAACCAGGGCCAGACCTCTCACAGAGAATACCACAATAGAGCTTGGCACTATAACACCAGTGCAAATTAGCATACAGCAGCTTTTTCATCTGTACCACCGTGGCTTTTTGTTAGGTAGTTCTATTACAACTACTTCCTGCAGTTCACAGCCAGCTTTTTTCATTTAAAGAGATTTCCCTCCAATCTTAATGAGCAATACATGCTCTTTCTTGGCTACAGGCAAGGAATTTTGTCAATTCATCTCATTGTTATTGTCATCTGTCAGATTCTGCGCTTTTGTAAAAAAAAATTTCTGTACCATCTGATCTAACTTCAGTATTTTTTTCCTATTTAATTTCTCTCTGCCTTTAATATCTGACTCTGCACAATAGTTATTTCAGCTTTTAACAGCCACTTTCTTTGACCTTGTTCTACACTAGTTTGATCTACCTGAGATTTCAGATGTGCTTTGCTGCTCCCTTTTAGTTTATTTATTTAGCATTTGTTTTTATTCCTATTTAAATTTTGAAAAAGTACTTTCCTTTCAGTTCCTGATGCCACTTTGTTTTAAACATACTTTTTTTTTTTTTTTGCATTGTCAAGGGTGATCAGCCACGTCTCACTACTGTGCTGGAGGAGGCGTTCTCTAAGTTCTACAGCCGTAACGGCTCTCTGAATCCTGTAACCGTTTCCTCATAGCAGAGGGTCAAGTCTGCCAGCTCCTCTCCACCATCCTTTATCTTCATGCACGGGACTGGACGGGACGGGACTCTCTCATCACTCAGAGGATCGGGTGCGAGTTTTGTAGGAAGAGATCAGAAAGCCTCTGAAAGAAAAGCACCCCTGTGCTCTGTTCTTCACATGGCTTTAGGTGGTGGAAAAGCATTGGCTGATGGTTCCCGTGTACATTTATTCTGTCAGTGTAGCAGTCTGCTTCTCTGTTTTAAAAGAAGAAAAAATGACTCTTATTATTTAAATCAGTATTACGAGCTGTATTTCGGAACGTTTTTGCTTACAGTATGTGTGGGATGGGTTACTTCTGGTTTGCACTGTAGCAAATCTTTTTTGTTTTTGTTTGTCTTTTTAGGCACATCACATGCATCTTTCACAATCTTTTATTCACACTTTCAATCCCTCATTTATTATGTTTTATTGTAAGAAGAATGCGTTACTTTGTTATTACCAAATAACATTGTCTTCGTACCTTTTAAGGCACACATTAATTGTGGTTAACTTTGGTCTGCAATGCAAGATCTACAACGACTGTGAAAGGAAAGGGGTTCTCGAAAAATGGAAAAAAGCAAACGGATTATTTATCTATATGCGTATGGTCTATCTTAAAGTGTGTTTCACTTTCATTGTGGCGGCTGTTTTTTTTTTTTTTTTTCTTCATTACCTGTGAATGTATACTGTAAGTTTTCATTTTAATGGTTTCTAAGCGAAGGGCACTTGATTTGACTTGTCTGTTTTCCCTGTATGTGACACAGTTAAGAGTTTCAGTATAAAGAAATGATCTCCAGTGCACCAGATGTGTTAAAATGTGCCTTCAACAGACACAATCAATCCATGTTCAAAAGACCCATAAACTGACAAACACATTGTATTTTTTCTTGTTGTGTTTTCTTTGTCAACTGGTCTGCATGCTAGTATAATGTAATTTTTTTTTTGGCATATCTCCAGTATATCAAAATCTCTGAGGGGTCTCTGGTGGTGTTTTTGTTTTGTTTTTGGCAAAGTTTCAGTTTGCACCGATTTTGTTTTATATTGATGGCAATAAATTTCATATTTACCTCGATGGTACATCAACATCTGTTACAAGCGGCTAATTTGAAATTATGCATGAAATGCAGTTTCACAACTGAGAAAGTCCAGTTTTGTCCTGATTGATAATGTTGCTGCTTGTTTCTTTTTAATTATATAATGGTTCGAATTGCAAATTGCTTCAGATATTATACAGCGGAGTGGAAATGAAGTCGGAAACATTGATTAGCACATAACAAACAATGCTTTTTTTGTTAATGCAGACCAGCAGTGACAAATTAGAAAAAATTTAAATGGATGATTCATTCTGTGCTTGTTTTGAAAGAAACAACATGCTTTGTATCAATGGTTGATCTGATCAGGAGGAAACTATTGCCCAGAATCATTTTGAATTGTCTAGTTTGTCTCATGCAAAACATTCAGAAACTCGTAACTGCTTTTACTCTTGTTAAATCTTTTGAATTTGCACCATTCATTGATATAAAGATGAGATACTGAGTACATTTGTTTGTCTGTTTCATTTTAGCTCCTAATTACAGCACATTATTAAAAGTATTTATTCACCCTCATTCTAAATCCATGTTACTTCCTTTTTTCTGTGGAATACCATACATATCGTAAAGTTGATGGATGACACTAAACTGAATTGGCTTTCACTTCAAATAAGTTGAGTAAAATTGACATGAACTTATAGGTTTCTTAAGTCAAGTCACTTTTATTTATATAGCGCTTTTACCAATACAGATTGTAGCAAAGCACTGAACATTATCAAGTAGGAAAATAGAGTAATGGTAATGTATAATGACGAGATTAAACTTCATTAAATGCAGAGGCGGTCTCTGTAATAAAAAAACGACGAAAATCACTAGAAATCAGGTGTCCCCAACTAAGCGAGCCAGAGGCGACAGCGGCAAGGAACCAAAACCCCATCCATGAGAGAATGGTGTAAAAACCTTAGGAGAACCAGGCTTAGTTGGGTCCAGTTCTCCTCTGGCCGAACGCCCAGCACCTTATTTCCAGTTCAATTTTAAACGTATGTTAGATTGTGTAAGGACTTGTAGTGTTTGTGTGCATCTGGATCCGGCAATCTGTCCACAGAGCTCATCTAGGTGTTCTGACTGAGGAACAGAATAAGAGAGAGACAGACTAATATTAGCATATAAGCCATTCTTTTTTACGATGTAACGAGTAGGCTACATTGTGTGTTAAAGGGAGTGTTCCCGGTACCGGCTGATCTAATTAACGCAGCCTAACAATCCTTTAATGGATTTGATCAATAAATGTGTATCAGTGTGTTATGTGCCAGAGCCAGAGTAAAGAGATGTGTCTTTAATCTAGATTTAAACTGACAGAGTGTGCCCGGATGGTATTAGGTAATTTCCTCCAGAGTTTGGGTGCTAAATAAGAAAAAGATCGCAGTAGATGTTGATATTCTAGGTCAGAACGTCATGTTGAAAAGAATACAAGATTATCATTGAAAATGACTTTATTACTGCTTCCAGAATTATTGGAAGAAAACAGCCCTTGCACAAATGCACAATTAGACATCAAAATGTTTTTTTTATCTCAAAACAATCAGTTTACATAAATTGGCATGCAGACCAACAAGTAGAATTACAAAATTAAACCATTATTTCATTTTGGTTTAGGAAAAAAAAGTAGGTCAAGCCAGAAAAATAAACTTTTCATAAAAAACATCCCATTGATACATAAAAAAGGCAACAATTTCAGAAACATGAAAACCTACAAACCTTTTTTTTTTGGGGTGTTGGTCACTTCTGTTGTAACGTGTGTAATGTAAAAAGAATACAAAACGGTACAAAGCACTCGAATATTCACATACTGACTTACGTTTGATTGGCTTGTTATAGAAATTGAATTCACATAAATAATGAGGCACAGAATGACCAAGTGAGGCATTGGCCTGTTATTGTCATGGCTGAAGAATTGCCTCTTCATTTCAAACCCAACACGGAATATCCTGTCCTCATGTTAAACTGTGCTCCTCATTAAGTTCACACATTTTATTATACTGATATCTTGCCATTTACGCAGCTTGCAGCGGTTTGCTTAGCATTCGATGGTCATCCGCTGGTCAACAATGTATTTACAGTCAACTTTGATTTCATCTGAAAAGAATCTCAAAGCAAGGTCACCTAAAAGTGGCCTCAGTGTCTCTGCTGAAATCAGTAAACACAGCCGTAGACGCACCAGAGGCTGTTGGCATTGTCAAAAAGGCAAAGTTTTTGGGCAAACCTTGAAGCAGAGATGCCCTTGTGTTTGGAATGTCGAGTCAAAACAATCCTTCAAAAGCCGTCTTCTCTGATTTGTCCTCGCTGGTCTTATTTCTTAAGACACTGGTACATGAGTGCTCTGGGATTCAGCATGTAGCGCTCAGAGTTGAAGAACTTGAGGTACTGAGGCATAGAGGACCTGGGGGCCATGTATGACATACCTGGAGCCACGGCCATCGCTTCAGCAAGCTTCTGCTTCATTTCTTTGACCTCGTGGTCTTGTTTCAGAATTTTAACTGTAAAGAAAGACATTGCAAAATTCAAAAATATTGATGAAGATAAGTTGGGGGGAGGAATGTTAAAACGGCCAGTATGTTACCAATATATACAGCATATTCCTAAATGTAAACAAAAATGTAGGTTTTGTATGCAACAGGCATAATTTGAAATAAGTGAACCTTGTGCTATCTCCAGCTGTCTGCGTGCGTCTCCGAGCGCAGAGAAGAGGTCTAGCTTTAGACGGGTTTCTGCACTCAGGTTGTACTCTAGATGCTGAGCCTTGTCCTGCAAGGAGGAGAGAGCCAAGAGCAAAGCGTCTGCTTCCTGCTCAGTGCATCTGTTCCTCTGGAGGGTCTGCAAATAAATCACACACTTCATCTTTAAAGCAGCTGTATGTAGTTTTGTGTATTTTTGCTACTTTGGAGCCCCCTACAGTTAAGTGAGTGGAATTGACGTCGCTGACCTAACTGCCAGAAAATACATTTCAAGGTAAATAAAAAAAAGAACGTAAAAAACGTAAGTAGGAATGTATTAAATGTTTGTTTCCAGCTCAAGGAGTCATTATAGAAGACTATAATGTTGTAAAACGGCTACTGAAAAAATAGTCTACTATTTTTTTACAATAATTATGTAATTTTTTATGCACAAATTTAGTTTAATAAACATCTGTGAGTCCAGCAGAGTTTAACTGACTTAGGACGTACTTGTATTACTCAATACCAAAACAACACAAAACAAAAAAAAGGTTCTCAGGTTGCTCAATAGTCTCTGAAAGATGTGTGGTTTCTGTTTTGGCATGGTTTATAAAGCAGATGGCAATAACAGCATTTAAACTGGGCGAGGAACAAGAAATAATGACGACAAAAGGAAAAAAACTCAGAATCAGCATTCGGCACAGAAACTTTCACCCACACCAACTAAAGAATAAATAAAAAGACCCACAGGCTGAACACCACAGACAACAAGCTACCGGATCCACATGTGTCAGAACACAAAGAACATAAAAAATATGAACCACAAACATCCAGCACAACTATTCAATGCAGTATGTAACTGAACAGATCTACGAACCGCGTCCTTTACCTCCACTTCATTCTCTAGAGCTATCATTCGATTTTCTTTCTCCTGATATTCCAGCTGTAGTTGTTTGTACTCTGAGTCTAGATCTTTAGCTTTTTTCCTCAACATTTGAGTTTCACTGTGTTCTTGCCTATAGTGGATGGAAAAAATACAACATTTTACAGGTTTATTTTGTCATTGCTATTTTGCATTAAGAATTCTACTGCCAATTAATAAAAAGCAGGACATGTAGACCTAGTCTCAAAGACAAAGATTAAGCAACATATTTAAAAATTCTAAATCGCATTGACAAGATAGGCTATATAATATACACATATGCACGCCTCTTGCACTATTGCTTTATTAATATAATTACCTGTGTGATGCGCTCCGAAGTAAAATCGTTGCTTCATCAAATTTTTGGGCTCTGACTTCTGCAAGTTGTTTTTCTACTGAAACCCGAGCTTCTGTTTCCATTCTGATTTTCTTTTCCAGCAATGAACAGTTTTGTTTGTCCTTCTGTCTGGATTTTGTGAGACACTGAATCCTGCACAGCAGAGCAACACAGAATTTAAAGGAGCAGCGTTAGATTTGATCAAGTTGCACTTACGGTAAAAAAAGCATGCGCTTTTAAGCACATCATTCATTCAAAAAGTACAAAGTATTGTTCAATAGATGTTGTTGAAAGAAGTCTCTTATGCTCAGCAAGTCTGCCCTTATATGATCAAAAACATATATTGCTTTATATTTGAATATATTTTAAATAAGTGATGGCTAAGCTGGATTTTTTTGCAGCCGTCACTTCAGTTTTCAGTGTCACATGAGCTATTAGAAATCATTTTAATAAGCTGATATGCTGCTCATCGTAAATGTTAAAAATAGTGCTTCATATGTTTTGTCAAAGCTGATAAGTTCAAAAGAACAGCATGTATTTGAAATAGATTTTTTTTTAAACATTATAAATGTCACTTTTGGTCAGTTAAATGCATCATTGCTAAAAGTTTACATTTTTTAAATAATATATTTATGATGCATCTCACATAAAAGTCTAATGAGACAAAATATCAAACAATCCAGCCTATTCATAAAAGCTGGAAAACGAAGAAGTAAGAAACTCCCATATGTTTGATAAATAAATGCAAATATCAGTCAAACATCAAGCAGTGTGACCTGACATCAACCCAGATCACTAATGCCAAGAGCAACAGGAAGAGATCAGAGGACTCACTTGTTTTGCAGCAGTTCATTTGCATGTCTGAGCAGAGAGACTTCAGGGCGCAGACTGTGCTCACTGTTGGTCAGATTACAAATATGACTGTGCAGCTCCTGCTCGCTCTGTTTGCTCGCCTGCAGCTCTCCCTTTAGCTTCCTCATTTCTTGTTCCAGCCTGTGAAGCAGATGGAGATCCCAGTGTAAATGTACATCATATACCATCTTCCACAGTCCATTGCACTTTTACAAACATATGAGTTTTAAGCTTAATCAGTGCATATGGATATAAAACAACACGAACGTACTTCAGCATCTGCTCTGCATGTGGATTCGGAGGACTTGGGCAGGTGTTTGACGAGCACCTCTCGGCAGAGTCCCCTGTTGTGTTGATGGCTTTGGGGGCTTTCTGCCTCTTCTCCCCTTTGCTGTTAGAGATATTATTCACTGAACCTCGATGCACTTTAGGCAAGGAGCTCTTGGAGGGTCTTTGAGCTTTGCTGCTCTGGTCCTCCTGAGGTAGGTTTTCAGTCATTTCTAGCATGGATGCGGAGTCCAAATGAAGTTCACCTCCACGGTTTTTGGGTCCTGGAATTTGTGGATTTGTGTCTCTTTCGGGTCTCGCAGGAAGTCTGTGGATTTGAAGGCAGTCTTCCATGGTTTGTTTGTCCTCTGAGGTGATAGAATCGGATGGACACTGGTATTGCGTCAGCCTAGATTTGGCCACCTTATATTTGGGATCTGCGCAAAGACATCGTCACATTATTTTTGAACGCATTTTATACGAATGTGAAAATGAAAGAGAAGAAAATGGTAAATAAAGTTGTTATTTTTGTTTTCTTTGCGCAAAAAAAGCATCGTTGTAGCTTCATAATATTATGGTTTAACACATGGACTATTTCAATGATGTCCTTATAACCTTTTCTGGCCTTGCCAGTAGCATTGCTGTCTATGCAGGGTCAGAAATCTCTTGCGTTTTATCTAAACAATCCTAATTTGTGTTCTGAAGATGAACAAAGATCTTATGAGTTTGGAACGACATGAGAGTAAGGCTGAATGACAGAATTTTCTTTTTTTGTCAACTATCCTTTTAAACATTTTAGAAAGATAGCTATATTATGTACATTGCAAGAAATTATGCATACCTTCCATCCACAATTTTGGGTACAGGTGCATGTAAGGAGGTAGGGATTGTTGCAGGAGATCCATGTGGACGTCATTCTCCCTCTGAACTGATTTCTGAGTGCGCAGTTTAAACATACTGGAGAAGTAGCATGTTGCATCAAATCCCATATACACTAGCGGATAACCAATGCTGGAAGAAACAATAATAGCTTGTGTTAAATTACAGTATGAAACACAGCTGGTAAAATTAGTGTTAATTTAAAACCTTATATTACATTCAGCACTAAAATAAATTGCTAATCTAAACCTACCAGTGTGCAGCAAATAGATGAGACAGATTTGCATGAGGGCTTTTCAGGTCCCGCAACCGTAGAGAGGCCTCCATATACACTAAGAGTATCCATAATGTCACAGTTGACATACAAATCCCTTTTTCTGCAAATAAATAATGCATATATGTAAATGAACGTATATATATATATAAGTGCACAGCGTTTTAATTAAATGAAAACCTGATTAAAAGCATTTAGGGCTCACCTGTATGCCACATATAGTTGAGCAAGACATATGTGCTGGCTGCAAAAAACAGCCAGTGTAAGGGTACAAAAATTAAACAGAATAAGTCCAAGGTAAATGCTGCACACACGAAAACAACACAGATGGCCTGTAATAGAAAAGCAGAGGTTAGTTGGTTTAATAGGACTATCTATTTTTTCTTTGTAAATATGAAATGTAAAAAAAATGCAACAATGAAAATGGAGCAAGAAAATTAATCGGAATCATATCATACAGCTACATGTGTAAAGCAGAAAAATGCCTACCAGTCCATGACAGTGAAATGTTGTGTAGACGGTCCCTAGAAAGAGCCAACATGGCCAAAGGTATTCTAGTCTGAACTCCAGAACAAAGTCGGCTAACAGCACCAGCATCCAGACGATCATGAACTTCAGAACAGAGTACGCACTGAAAACAGGACATTTAATTAACTTAACATTATTATAATAAAAAAAGGGGGGGGGGGGATATCATCAATGTTACAGATGCAGATACAGATGTGATTTATTTTTAATTAAAAATAACATTTAATTAAACATAACTATATATATATATATATATATATATATACATAGCCTATATATAATCCATCTTTGTAAAGTCAAAACAGAAGTCCTTATACAGTACAACTACAAAACGCGCGTCCTCCGTCTTTATACTTTTTGTTTATAACTTCACCTTGACAAAAAGACAAAAAATATATATTTTTCTCTGTTTCAAATGAAAAATGAACCAGCATATACGTGAGATGTGAAGGCGCAGGAAGTAAGTTCTTGAAGACGTTACAATCCATGTTTTGGTCGCACAGTCTATTGTGCTCCATTCCTTTGTTCAGGCGTTCTGCGCTCCACATCCCTTTGTGTTTGGTAACCATGGCAACATTTCATCTTCTGCATCAGCACCTAAACGTCGAATCTACAGTGTTGCCATGGCTATTTAAAGAACAAGAACCCGTTTCAGGAGAAATCTGCGCACGTTCATTTCACTACGAAGCATATAAACACAGGAGGCTATTGTCCAGATCACAACACTAAATAAATAAGAGACGGGGTCCGTTCAGACTACACTGTCGTGTGTTTACCTCACTAGAAACAATAGTCTGGAATCAGCGAACCCGATAAAATACAAAATGCACCAACAACTTACGAGCACAGCTCTGAATACTATTAAATATTATATAAATGCATAAATATGTATAATGTAAAGTACAGCAAAATTACCCCCGAGAAAAATGCCTTGCATAAACGACATTCCTGCGCGCATATTGTCTAGTCAGAGGCCCTTGTCAGTTTGTCTGTGCTTTCAGACATCGTATTGTCATGAAGAAATAACATGACTACTTGTTAGCTGACGCTGCATCAAATCACATTAATAATAGCTAGGTTTACTACTACCAGAGGGTGAAATAAGAAAAATACTGTAGCATGTTTAACATGCAACGCTAAATTCAATTGGAAGCATATGTTGTTATTAAAATATTTTGTTAGCAACATGGCCCGCTGCACTGTTTTTACAAGAAATGTTATAGATTCGGCCTTGTTTGCATCCATTAAATCACAGCGAGCATTAGCTCGGAATTAAACCCTGATTTGTTATCATATCGGTAGATGCTGTTTGTTTATTGTTTGCGTCAATCCGTTCAGCGCGCCATGAATAGCCAAGCGCGAGCCATTCAGGTGAAAACGAATAAGAGCAATAACAAAACAACAAAGCTGCGCGCGGTGTCATACCTTTCGGAAATCTTCTCTGTGAGTTTAATCTTTTTCATTTTCCGTAGCCTGCCTATATCCATGTAGCGTTTCTTCATATTATGGCTTCTGGTCCTCCTGGCTATTTAGTCCATTAAACAGGTAATTGTAGTAAGACTGGAGGTCTCATTTACAGTAACCTGAGCAGAAGCGCTTTGTGCGTTAGTGGAGGTGGATGTGCGCACGCTCGAGAACTTCACACAGAACCCAGCGCCACGACGAGGTGCGTGGAAGTACATCTGCGCTGTCTGGAGAACAAGAGACTCGCGAAAATGTTGCAAAGACGTGGCCAATGATAGAGAGATGCGGTTTAATATTAATCCAAATCAAGATTGTGCATTGATTAAAAAAAATAATTTTAAACGATTGTTATGAGGCTTTATTTTAGGCTGATACAGATCGATAGATAGCTGCATTGCTGGGATGTAACACTACAAAGCTGTGTGTCTGACACAAAATAACACTTCCCACTTTCACATGATGATCTTCTTAAGAGAGGAAATGCCACCTTATTTTCTTATTGTGGCATTGTATAGTCAATCAGTTTTACTGGTGAACTACTAGGTACTTCCAAGAGTGCACCGCATCACTTTCCCTTCCCTAATCAAAAATATTTTAGAAATGTATTGCTGTAAAACATTTAGATTTTCCCCTTCTTTCACCAATTTCCTGATTACTGACACATCTCAGTTGTCTAAATGTCCCATCACACCCTTGTGCACGTGGCTTGAGCTGTTTTTTTTTTACTCGAGAGAGAATAAACAGAAAAGGGAAGGGAGCTTGGAATTTTACACACTGGCACCTAACAATGCATCAGTTTTATCATTTTTAAAGCTAATTATAATGTATCCAAGAAATAAATGTAACACATTTTGAATGCATTTCTGCTTATAAAAGTTTTTTATTTGATGATTTTATATTATGCACATATATAAATACCACTGTCCTCAACCATCTGTTTTCAGTTTTTGTACAATAAGAAATACTGAAAAATTCTTTCATTCTTTCTTCAGCTAATGTCATCTTCTGTGCAAAACACAATGCATTGACCATACTGTCAGAACAGCAAAGATTCAAGAAGCTGTCTTTGAAACACATGCAACATAAAGCATGTAACTCTGTCAGATGAAAAATGTTTGCAACACATTTAAACTAAAACAAGAACAACAGGCATCATCCTGGTAGCCAGTCATCAACACATTTCAGTTACATCTGTGTTTGTGCAATTGTGCTGTACGAATCTCCACATCCATCTGCTCCCACAGATTGTAAGGTCTTGTAATTCATTTATTTTTGGGTGATGGGGAATGAATTCTGGTCCATCAGTTCTCCTACTCGCTCCTGGAGAATCTGGACAACTTCAGCTAGGATGAAAACATGTGTGTCGTCCAAATCCTGGATGATAAATTTCTTCCCCAGTGCCGACGTCTCATCCAGATATAGAAGAAATTGCTTCATAGCTGGGTCACTGTTTTTAATATTTTAAAAGAAGAATCATAAATTGATGGTGCACTTGCGCAACTTTATTTCAAAAGAGCACATAAATAAATATATATAAGAGAGGGAGAGAGAGAGATACTTTGTACCAAAGTTTCAGTTATAGATAACAATAAAGAAATACTCTAGTAAGTCAACCACAATTAATATATTGTTTCGACAGACAAGTAATATGAGCTGTTTCAAGATTAAGTTAATGCTAGTTCTGCTGGTCACGCGACGTTACCCATGTGGCGACCCGCTCCATTTACACTAAAACGGCTTTAGAGTACCCGTCTCTTCATATACTGCAAGTCCATATAACTTCATATTGATTTTTACATTTTTTTTTACTTCTAAGTTTAAAAAAATCGAATCACAGAAAAAATACTGAACGCCCCTTTAAATTTTAGGCCTATATTTAAAACTTACCATTCAACGAGAACTCCTTTCAGGACATTCACCATTTTGTAAGGGATGTGTTAACACTTCTGATTCTTCAGTTAAAGCCTTCGTATCTACAAAAGACAACATTTTTCTGAACTTAAGAAATAATAACAAAACGTTAGCGCGAATGTTTGTAATCGTTACATTTCACGAACTTTGCGTATCTCCAAACATATATTAACAAACCATATATATCTTAACAACAAGCGGTTTTGAAAATTAGAAATATCTTACTTGATTTTTATTTTTTATCTGTCAATTGTCAGTATGTTTTAGTCCTACAGTGTCTACCGTCTAGTAAAGGTCTTCCTCTACTACCAGACTGATGTCCGATCTGTGCGCTCTACTGCACTCTGCTGGCCCGGAGCACACTGCTCCTCACAAAAGAAAACGCTGTTGTATTAAAAGTATATGATATCGAGTGGAATATAAAGTTAGGACACACAACTTTATTCAGTATGATAAAGATTTGGCAATAATTGTATCTTGCACATACTCTACATCAAAATTAAAGTAGTATTGTCCTATGCAAGTACTACACTTAATCCATTAGTACAAAAATAGCGGCAAATTACAGCCATCATCATCAGTACCAACATGTGAGTCTGAGGTAGGGATACAAAGAAGGCTGGTGAGTTAAGAAAAAGGCTAGTTTTCAGCTTCCATCGAATAAATAAATAATATAAATACAATGGACTTTCTAGAAATGATTTTTAAAATAGGCATTGATATTTGAAATATAATATACTTGATACTCATTTCTATTTGTTATAGCTTCCAGTTAAAATCAATGCAGAAAAGTGCTCATTCCAAATTACTGAAATGAAATACAGTAGAAGGCAAGGGTGAAGCGTGAAAAAGACATTGAGGCCTGGTTTCACAGACAGGGCTTAGCCTAAGCCAGGATTAGGCCACAGTTCAATTAGGACATTTAATCATTTTTTATATACATACCTTAGAAAAAGGCATTACTGGCGTGCATCTTAAGACAAAACAAAGACACTGACATGTTTTAAGATCAGTCAGTGCTGGTTTCTTTTAGTTGAAACAGATTAGATTTACATTTTAGTCTAGGACTAGGGTTAAGCCTTTTCTGTGAAACCGGAGGTAAAAGTTTAACCCAGAGGTTTAACAAAAGAAAAAAGAAAAAAATCCAGTTGCAATTTTTGTACTTCCTTGTATTCATAGTTACACTATCTTTATCAAATGTAATTGTTGAACCCTCAAGAGGCAGTGAAATGGCAAGAGACCAATTCTAGATTGTGGACTTAGAGTTCACTTAATTCTCTGTCCTCCAAGAGCATCCTGAATAAACTGTAAAGTACGCTCATAGAGAAAGGAGTCCTTTTTTGCTGGCTTGCAGATGTTAAGGTGATCAACATCCACCTGAATGAGATCCCCAATACCCAGATCTGAAAGAGGAAAAGGAGAGGTTTTGTTTTCAGATAGCAAGTACCTAAACAGTGAATTATGTAAATATGATACATCACAATACCGCTTCTGACCTACCTGCTGACTGCGAGGAAACTACCAACATTTTAAGCATCGGGCCAACGTAGGTTGGCAGAGATTCGGCAAAGCTAAGGACCTTGAACTCTTGTTCTTTTGCAATGTTCAGAAAATTTTCATTCAAGTGCCGTAACGCTGGGGAATCTGAGTCGAAACAGCAAACAATGTGCAAATTATATTTAGAATCTTAATCTTAACAGGAGGAATTAATAGGGTATTAATATTTAAGGACCAAAAATAAATCACATTATACCTCTACATAGTTCTTTTACTTCAATGGAGGGAAAAAGGAGGTATCGGGCATTTACAGAATACTCTGCCATGAACGTGCCGTGATGAGGAACACTGTAGAACAGAATTCCCTTTGTGTTCTTAATCAATGGACTGAGATCAGGATCTTTAGCGGCATCTAAGAGCATCTTTTTCACAAGTAAACCTGTGACATGAGTTAGAAATGGATTTGTTAGCTACGATCAGGGCTGCACAATAATTTATAATACTGAAATCACAATAAGGCCTTGTGAGATTATTAAACCTCTAAAAGGAATACAGTGTTTCCCATAGCGGGAGACGCACTGCTCACAAACATGCCAGATGAAATTAAAATGATATCCCACATTTTCTAAAGAGAGTTGGTTTCCTTCAGAATTACAGTGATATAAAAACACTCACACCAAGCTTTGAAACATGCAGTCACAGTGGCTCATGTTTATTCAAGTCAAAGCCTTTTGAAAAATCTATTTGGTCAGTTTTGATATTGTGGTGAGCCGCCATTATTAAATCAATGTATGGGAAACAACTTTTACTTAAACTTTTGAAACTAAAATTGCATTTTGCTATATATAGTTGCAATATGACTATTGCACTGCTAAGACAGCAACACAAATATGATGTAGGAAGATGTAAAAAAATTGCTTTAAAATTGGGTGCTGGTTATTCTAAGACCCACCATGGACTAACCTCCCATACTATGGGCTACCCACACCACAGGCCTGTCCCCTACACCTGCATCCTTCAATTTCCTCAGCAGTTCCTGACTTCTGTAGGCCAAGGACTTCCTGTATAGCACACAAATCAGGGTCAAACATGCATATTTGGTATGCTACGTGAAGTCCTGTAATGCACAGCACACAACAAAAAATGACTGTTTACCTTTGGTTTTCAGCAGGACATTTAGCCTTCCAGTCACTTAAATGGGTGTCATACTCAACCGACAGGATTCTGAGGTTTGGACAGTCTGCAGCCAACCACGACTGTGGAAAATGCACTGACTTTAGATTTCAGCCAGACAATACCTCTGATGCCCTCTAATGCCATTTCAACTGCAAGTAATATTTGGGTACTCATAAGCGTCTATAAAAACATATATATGTGTGTATGTATATGACCTTAGGCCAGCATTCCGTGTAGTCCCCTCGAACCCCTTCCACCTTGTCATCTTCCGTCACATCAAGGTCCTTTTGACGCCAAGTTTTAAAAGCTGCTCCCAACAGGCCGTGCACAAAGAGAACATCGGCATTGATTGGCTGACTGGATACGAAGAATGAAAAACATAATTAATCCTTACCTTACAAAAGACATTTCATACATATTCAGCATAGATGCATTAAACTGATCCAAAGTAACTTTTGTAGGACTTTTATAACAGATTTACCCTCTATATTAAGCAGCACAATATTTTGAACACTGATTAGATGATGCTTGAGCAGCAAATCAGAATGATTTCTTAAAGATCACGTAGCACTGAAGACTGCAGAAATTCAGCTCTGCCATCACATGAATACATTACATTTTAAAATACATTACAATAAAGACATTTACGGAATTTGGATCAACTAAATGCAGACTTCGAGAGCATAAGAGGAAGTTCACATAAACATGCATACTTAGTGCGGCATTGTGGGTGCAATACGTAAACACCATCCTGGTACTTCTGCCTTACAGCATCTCTGTCCAAATTGGCTAAAGCACGGGCAGCATGAGATGCCTGCATGATATGTGGTGACTGGATCATCTCAGCCAGCACAGCCACCCAACCTGAAGGTCAACCACAAAAGAAAATAAAGAACTACTCTTTTTTAACATAAAATCAGTTACTCTAAAATATAAAGCTAACCTGACTGCACTATGGCTGTGTGCAAGCTCTCATTCAGGGTGAGGTTTCCAATTATTCGCACAATGTTGCGCTGAATTTTCGGAGAGTCTTTGCGAAGCTGATAGACTCTTTGCAACAGCTGCAGTCCTCCATTAGCAACAATGTGGTCACAATGACTTTGGACCTGTGAACAAAGAACAATTGATTCATTTAAGGCCATAAGTGACTTAAATTCTTAATACCGGTCAACTGAAGGTACACCTCAAGAATATAGTCACTGAAAACATCACTGAACACACACAGGCATCCTGTTTTCTTTGATCAATGCTTACTTCCTTGCTACACGAATTAATGTCGCTTTGCAGAGTTTGTAAATCTTCACCTTTGAGTGCTGCACCAGGGCCTGCAGGCAGAATGTCTCCACCTTCTCAGAGGGGGTGGAAGTCAGACTTTGGGCATAGGGCAACCCGTTTCCCCCAAAACACCATAGCCCTCCCTTTAATCACAGGCCAAAATGCACAGCTAACACAGTGGCATTTTTATATGGATAGAAATTTGATTAAATGAACTACAAAGCCTAAAAGTGAAGATAACTATACACACACAAATATTTAGGCAGTTTGAGATCACAGGTTATTGTTTTTTTTAGGAACTGTTGCACTCTATAGTTTGACTATGTATGTCTCACCCGTTGAGAGGCTAGCGATTGGCTGCTCTCTCTTAGTGCCAAAGATGTGAAGTACTGCACACACAGGTCCACCTCTGACTGGGGCAGAGATGCCAGTAACTGCCTAAGCCCATCCTCTATGGATATATCCTATACATGCACACAGCATTAGCGAAGAAATCTGACATTACAGAGCAGTTCAATTTGGCTAATGTCTGAATGATAGCTACCCACATCGTCAGTGTGCGGCAGTGAAGGTGGAGGGAGAAAGAAGCGCAGGTCCACATCAGGTATGCGAGCGAGAGCCACAGCTGTGCGCTGATCTATCGCCTGCGCTGCAGTCTGGTACTGATAATCTGTGACGGAAAAGACAAAAAAGCATTCAAAACTTCATTGGTAGGCAAAGTGCTCTGCGCAATAGAAAATTCAGCAGAACATGACAATTTACAATAACGACAAAAGTCTGAAAAAAGATTGAAGCGTGCTGCCATCTCTCACCCTGCCAGTGGTGACTCTGGGCCAGTTCCTGCACCGCCTGCTGTCTCACAGCCCGGTCGGCAGAGCGAGTCTTCTTTAGCAGCACCCATAGCGCACATTCATGAGGGTCTGCGTCTAGATGACTGAGATGCTCTGATATAAACAAACATCAACGTATGCACACTTCACTTAATTGCAAACACAGAAATATACTACAACTAATTTATACAGCACATTTAAACGCAACTGAGGTTTACCAAAGTGCTGTACAATGAATACAAATGAATTAAAAATTAAAACAAGCAATAGACAATCAGTTTAATACAAGAGAGACCCAAAATAACATACTTAAGTAATGTTAAAAGCCGAAGGAATAGATATGTCTTAAGACAGGATTTAAAAGCAGTGATGAATGGGGCCGGTGTTAAAATTGATATAATATGATATAAAAAGTTGACATATGAAGAGTTGTTTTTGGCAAATTCTGGCCTTCAGTTAAACATAGGGGATGTAAAAGACTTCTAATCAGCTCTCTACACATTTTTCTACTGCCATTGCTTTCTCTGAAAAACTTTGTATTCTAAATACACACTACCTTTAGGGTTTAGAGTCAATAGGATTTTTACTTTATTGTTTTTCATCTCACTGACCCCAAACTGTGCACAAGTATATTATAAACTACTCTTCAGCCTCAAACCTGGTGCCATGTATGCTGCGGTTTAAAAAAGAAAGATCAGAGAGTACAGTATTAGATTCCATCTGTAGAAGAACAGAACAGACATTAAGGTACCTGCCCTATTTAAAACAGAACAACATTCCATGTCAGTTCCTCTTTGTGTAGATACAGGTGACATCTAGGTCAAAAATACTGTCAAGTTAACTTTCCACAGAAAGCAGATGTTTCCTGATATGCAATAACCATACTGTCCACAAATGTTTTTTCGAAGTATGTGCTCAATTATACCCATGCTGTTTCACACAGTGCTTACTGTCAATCAATATTTAAAACAGGCACCAATGCTTTTCAATGCCAACAAAAAGAGATGAAACTACTCACCATCCAATGGGCGAAGAAGAACTCTTGATGAAATTTCAAGAAACTTTCTAGCTGCTTTATGAAGTTCCTTCCTGGTCTTAATAGTAAAGCCTAGAAAATAAATAAAGTCTGTTGTTGGCAATCAATATGTTTGTATACATTGACTGTAAAACAAAATACATTAACAGGCTGTTATAATGTCTAATTGTGCAAATTCTCTAACAATATATCTAAAATATTTCAGCAAAAAAGAAAATCTAATCTGAGGCATAAATACAAAGGTTCTGCCAAAAAAAGAAAGAAAAGATTAATCGTTTATGGTGTAGTATTCCTCAGTTGCTTTCGAGAAATAAATGTAAATGCAAACAAATCTTTTGGCTCACTGATATTTACTCTCTCAAGCACAAACACACACAGTAAAGATTAATCCAGAATGTACCAGAAGCAAGGCTCTCCTGTTCTCTATTAGTGGTGTGAGTCAGGTATATGTATGACTTGTGCTTCTCCTGCAGTATGGCACTGGTGTCGATAGTGACGGCCTGGTTCAGACTGACCACCTCGTATGTGATGAAAACACAGCCTCTGTGTAACAAACTTTAGTTAGAATGTGTTTCTGGAAACATGGTTTAGAAGGTATAGCAATAATAACAGCTGCTTCCATTCTCTGAGTGTGTGCTGCATGACATATACTGTCATTTTATTGATGGCTTGTTAAGTCAATGCAAAAAAGAAAAATAATATAATATTAATAATAATACATAGCAATAATAAACCTACCCCAATACAATTGCTCCTGTGACTTTTGCTACTTGTCCTGTAGACAAAAAAAAAGGGAAAAAAGTGAAGAATTAGTAAGGCATTTAGAATAAATCTGTCAATTTATATATAAGAATGCATAGGCAAGTAGTTGGACAGCAAATACACATGTTTTTAATTTATGGTGTATATATGTGACCGTTAAAGATTAAATTCTTTAAATATATTTATTATTTTATTTTTAAATTTAATATAATGTTCATGCTCAACAGTGCTACATTTATTTGATCAAATGATCATAGAGTAAAAACATTAATATTGTTTAAGTGAAATGCTTTCTATTAGAATATAGTTTAAATGTAATTTATTCCTGTAATGGCAAAGGTGAATTTTCAGCAGTCAACACTCTAAAATCAAATGATTCTTCAGAAATCATTCTAATATTTTGATTTGGGGTTTAAAAATTGTATTATCATAACTGTTAGTGTGTGGAAACCTTCATATTTTTTTCAGAATTCTCTGATAATTAGAAAGAACACATTTATTTGAAACAGAAATCTTTTGTAAAATTCTAGAATATTTGGTCACTTTAAAGTGTAATTAACAAAAAATCTTATAAAGACCCCTTTTAAACAATGTTTATTATCAATAACTACAAAATATATTTTATTGTAATTTATATTATTAGTAGCCTATATAATATATGTTTATCGTTATAGAGTTACAATAAGAGTTTTGAAATGTAACGTTATGTATGTATGTAAGTAAGTCCTTAAATGTAAAATTAAACTTTTTTGAAAAACTAAGAGAACTGCCTTTCTACTAGGCAGAGTTTTTGAGCAACATAAAAACCATAAATGCTCTGTAGGTAGGTTCAGAGTCTTACTAAGGTCTCTCCATGGCAGTGCTCTCTTCACAGCAGGTCCAGTGGTGCTCAGCCTTCGGACGCGGATCATTCGCAGGGCGGACGCAGACATTGGCGGCTTCACGAGCAGAAATCCGACGATGGCACACAATAATGTTGGCCAGAGGGCCGGTGAGACATGTATCCCCACTGTTTATTACTGCTGGCGATTTAAAGTAACGTTAATCTTCTCACGTCGATTATTATAACGTTAACCTACATAACGTTACTAAAAATCATGACATGCCAGCACTGTCAGCAGTTTTAACTTCTTTACCGATAGAGACTGCTGATATTGATACTGCTCTAAGATATCTTCATTTGATGTTAATTTCCTTGTTTATTATGGTTGTCGGTGGTTTGTAACGTTAGCCTATATAAAAAGCCGAAGTAACGTTAGTAACTTATTCTAGCGAAATATATTCTCTGCGCCCAAGATTGACATTCAACAACTGAAACTGTTTGTTAAATGTGCATTTTACCTAGAAAAATATAAGCTCCTTCCAATGAACGCGGCATGAAAAATCACTTTTGACAGAAAATATAAACAGGAAACTGCTTTCAGGTTGAACGTCATTACCGTAAGTAGCGCAAATATCACGCGTCAAAAATGTCCTACCGTAATACTCCAATGCGCATACACATTTAGTGTTATCAACTTGTTTATTAAACAATTTTATCTTTTCCAAACCCCTCTATTAATTTAACAACAATATTGTAGAACAGTATAAGAACATTAACACATATCATAACTTTTTTTACACTCTTGCATTAACATGGCAGCTTCCATCCACAATGCCTCATTTGAATCTTGACAGGAAACCGAGAGGAAACCTCAAAGTGCACATGGCACAGTTAGCATACATTTTAACCTGTTGAGACAATTCCTTCCTCTTGTCAGGGAAATTCACAACTTACCCATGGGTGTGAAGGATGCCAGGTCACTTCCAGGATGTGTGTGCTCTAAACACTCTGAAACACCTTTGTCCTTGGTCTGTTCATTCCTCAGTACCCGTTTTCAATGATAGATCATGGCCATGTGTAGCTTTCTAAAATGGACGAATTAAAAAGGATCGTTCACTCAAAATGAAAATACTGTTTCAATCTTGTATGACTGACTTTTTTTTCCTGTTGAACAAAAAAATATATAGATTTTGTGTTTCACAGAAGGAAATCAGCAGAAATAAAGTAATGGCAACATAAAGGAGGTTAAACAAGGACAGAATTAAAATTTGGGGTGAACTATATTCCTTTTATGGTAAGTGTAAGATGCAGGAATTCAAACAATAAGATGCAAAAGGATATTGCAATTGCAATCTGCACTGTGTCAGTTTATTTTTATGAGTACAATTGCACTGAGAAATACTTACAATGATTCCAAAAGACTAGAGTTCATAGAAAACAAACCATTAAATGCACAATCTAATGAGTTTGGTGCTAAACGGTTCGAAATAAGTGCAATAGAGATCAGTAATGCTCTCATATTTCTGCTTATTACAACCTTCAGTATCTCTTTCTTTATCTCTCTCTCTCTCTCTCTCTCTCTGCTTATCACATTTTTCTCATCCTTTTCTCTCACTCTACACACTACAAACTCTCCCTAAAAAATAAAGGTCTAAAAATATGTTTTCACAATGATGCCATAAAATATTTTTTGGTTCCCCAAAGAACTTTTCATGGAACAGTTCTTAATGAGAAGAACATTTTAATAATCTAAAGAACCTTTTTTCCGCTATAACCTTTTTGTTCAGTGGAATGTTCCCTGGAAATCGTCCCTCAGGGATAGATGCCAATAACGAACCTTTATTTTTAATAAAATACAAACAAACATAAATTTGCAAATATACACACATTGAAAAACTGGCCTTGTCAGAATAAGATGTAGGACATCCATATTGCTTTAAGCTGTCCAATTTTCTAGTCCAATTCTGTTAATACATTTATCTTCCTCCATCACTTTAGCATCTCCTCTTCCTTCATGTGGTTGTCTCCTGATAGGCTCGTATGATGCTCTCATAGGCAGGTGGTGGAGTCTGGCCAGCATGAAAACCCCTTAGATTGCTGTTGCCCCAGAAGGAATCTGGCCTGTTTCTGGCCCGGGGTGGAGTGACCATGGAACTGACAGTGCTGGTGGAGCCAGCCGCCCCAGGGCTGGCAGTGAGAGTGGGGGTCCGTGGCAGGCTGCCCTGGGCACCCTCTTCTGCCTCACGAGCTATCTGGCTACACTGGAGAAGAGGATGAAAAGTAGATGCCCGGAAGCTCGACTTTCGGCCCGGTGAGTCACCATAGTCTATCGGTGAGGATGAGGTTTGCCGATGGAAGGAGAAGGCAGCACTGGCCAGACTGTTGTTGCTGCGTCGGTCGCAGCCGCTGTTGTGTCGACTGTAGCCTGGCCGAGAGCGTGGCGAGGATGAGCGGGTGGTGGAGCGGGACTGGTGGATGGGTACCCGAGTGATGGTGGCTGAAGCTTGTCGACGAGACATCCAGATCAAGATCATATAGACCAGAGCTCCCAGCAGAAGACCAACAACCATAGAAAGACAGAAGGCCAGAATCATATCCCCTGGAGAAAGGAAAGAAATAAATATTGTTAAAACAGATTTTTAACTACGGAGTCGATTCTAAAAAGTGGCCTTGGTAACATTCCAAGAGCAAGCTCTGAAGCAACCTTCCAAACATAAACTAAACTTAAAGACTGTCCACGGTAGGGACATGCATGCCATTTTTCCTGGACACGTCCTGGCCAGGAATTCTATAAGGAGATAGGTTTTGGTTTGTAGGTCGATTGGTATGACATATGTTTCCAAACACTCTTTAGGTACAAATCAAACCAATGGAAATCCTGGTCAGAACGCGTCTAAAGAAAATGGCATGTATGGTCACCCTGATTCGTTAAAATTACAGTACTAGTATTGTACTTATCGCTGTTTGGTCCAAAATAGTGAGAACCAAGGCAACATTTTACCACAGTGTCAGTCATAGAAATTTCGACAGTGTCAACTCTAATTGATAAATACTACACTAACGTATTTAATTGTGGTTGTCATTCCTAAAAATCTTGTGTTAGCCTGTAATAAGTTTTAAAGGGAACATTCAATTATATATAGCCTATATATTAATTTTTTTATAATTTTTTTTTAAATAATTGAAAGTAGCCTACAATAACGCTGCTGCAAAAGTGTATTCGATCCCACAATGCACCGCAAAACAAGCGTACAACCCATAGACATAAATATTTATATGTCTATGGTACTACAACCGATGTACACTCAAAGGATAGAGAATCCCCATAATGCAGTGTGAGTGTCGCGCGCCGAATGAATTCCCGCTTTTTACCAGAAGATGGCGCCTGCAGCTAAAACATCCATTCATTCATTTTAGAAAGCACTCGTTCATGGCGTAATACAACAAAGGTACAAATGCATTAAACATTGATTATTAATTAGTTTAACTACGGTTTAATGTTTTAAATGATTTTGAAGCAATCTATACAAAACAGGTGCATTCAGTGTCCGAATTTACTCATTTGTTTTTATTCACTCCTTCAAGTAAACTGAATGAGTGGACTAGTGTAACTTAGGGAATAATAATTTCACTGCCTTGCGTTTTGCATTTTTAAACGCCTTTTAATTGTGACATTGGCGAACTTTCAGGGTAGGAAGTAACCATAACAGCAGAAGCGTCATCAAGATCAGTTTTGGTTTTGGGCGGTGTCATGTCGTAAACATTACATTTTGATTTGTTTTTGACAAACTAGTGTAGCCAAAAATAGAAAATGACAGACAGAATGTCGACCAGTCTGTAAGAATAATAATTCTCTTGATTTATTTGCTGTTAAATATTGGCTAACTTAATTATTAAATAAGGTTTATATATGTATATATATATATATATTTCACATGGCTAATGAAGTGGTGACTGCGTTCCGCTCCAATAACAAAAAAACTTTTCTCTGTAGGGTCATTAATTAAGGAGAAAATATCAGGAGATTGAAGGTCAGCCAGGAGCGCCTGGCAACTCAAAGTGGGCGAGGACAAATTCCACAATAGAAGGCGCACCCAATGTTTTCTTATCCTTTCAAAGTTAAATTAATTAAATAGTTTGTATTTTAGGAAGCTTCCTGTTATGACATGTCATTGTCTGCAAAAATGCCAGTTTCATTATCACACAGGGCTTCTGTCTGGCACAGGTCCTTTAAAACCCAATACTTTTAGTGAGAAATTTGGCTTTGAATGTCCTCGCATAAAAGTAGTTTTAAAAAGAGTGTAATTATTCATAGATAGGAGCCAGAGTTGTTTAAGTAATGTATTTGATTGAAGGAGGCACATTGTAGCCATTTTTTAACCGCAGCACCTAACTATTCTACAGATTATTGTTAGTGTTATAAGAATATGACATAAAAAGCTCTTGTGTAAAATAATGTGGATGTTTATATGCAATTTTCTCCCTAGGTGAAAGGAATCACAGTCCAGAGTGAAGGATCATCTGGAAATGACATTTGGAAAGACCGACTGGAAAAAGCTGCACACTGTCGTGTTGTTTTTTTATGGACTACTTTTGGCAATATATTTTGCCGCTAGTTACTACAGCCTGCATTTCTGTTTCTTAAAAGACTAAACACAGCTTTTAGAGCAACTACATTTCCTATTTTTTAGAAGTACAAAGTTGACATTGTTACACTGTGAGTTAAATTGTTCTGTAGGCGAGAGAGAACTCTTTATAAAGTGAAAATATGGTAAAATATCTTACTCAATCCAAAGGACACCAGTATTTCCACAAAAGGATGAGTGCTGTTATCTGCCATAGCTCCCTCCAGAGTTACAGGGGAGACGAGAGAGGGCACAGTCTCTCCCCTCCAAATCTTTCCCTCTTCCTTTAACTTTCTCTTGTGTCTCTCTGTCTGTCTGTCCGACTCCTCAATTCCAGGGACCCTCCTCTCTCACTTTCTCTCTGTTTGTGTCTCTTTTCCAGTTCCAGACTGCTCAACACTGTGGCACACAGGATCCTCTCCAAGGCCGGGGACGCTACTCTGTTGTTTGTGGAAAAGCAAGTCTTCACTTCACATTTCCTGCATTTCCTGCGTAAAATTAGAAGCAGGCTGTCCTTATCTACGCAGACCAGGGTTCCTGTGGGATGGAGAGGAAAGGGAGGAGGGTACAGAGAGGAGGAGAGTCAAGGTGTATGTGAAATCATTTGCTCCAATCATTTGTCCCCTTTCCCCTGGCCAAAATCCACTCTTCTTATTTACTTTTTACTTCCAGACACTTGACATGAATAATGGCATGAACGTTCTGTGTCACTACTGATGGCATTTGGCCAGATTGCAGTAGCGAAGAACTAGTAAAAACTGTAATATTGTGGAATATTATTACTTCAAATTATTATTATGAATAAACTTCATTAATAAAAATAGTATTATTATTTTAATATATATTAAATTATATATTTTAACTATTTTAATTATAATAAAGCTGTTTTTTTAGCAGTTATCACTCCTGTAATTGTAACATATTTTATTGTTATTAATAAAATAATATTAATATTTTCTCTATATATTTTTATGGAAACCATGATAAATTTTTTCTGCATTCATTGCAAAAGTACAGCATTTATTTGAAAATTATAAAACATTTCTAACATTAATAAATATCTTTATTGTCACTTTTGATCAATTTAATGCATTAAAATAGAAGTGTTAATTTCTTAGGAAAAAAGTTTTAAACTGTATTGTATGTATGGAATATTGACTAGCTGAGTTAGAAAAAGAACTCCCCGGAGTCAATTATAACGCTTATACTATGGTTGCCACACCTCGAGACATTAGTTTCAAAGTATTTGTCCAGTTTTTGTGCTTGAAACACTATTGTGAGTGGGATTCTTTCTTCTGCATCTCACTCAGTGCCTTTGTTTTTTTAATTCCAGAACATCATTTTAGATCTAGTAACGCAGTCTGTTGATAGAGTATGAGAGATAGAGTATGTGCTTGCCGTACATTATAAAACCTAATTTTGTGGAAAATCATGGAAATGAGCTGTTGTTTTGATCATATTGATTATTATGTTATTTGTTTGCCCAGCGCCATTTTGGGTTTTGGTTATTTTGCTGTTTTAAGACCTTTGAAATAATAGAAACCATTTGGCAAAGTGATGTAAAACTGTAATGTGGTCAGAGAGCTGCCTGGTTCACTGTGCGGTTCCCTGAAAATAATTGTACGCCTTGGAATGTTCATCAGCCAATCAAAATTAAGCATTCAATGGCCCGTAGTATACAATATAAAAATGATTAATTATTGTTTTTTAATGACAAAGCATTAGAGGAACATTTTTCTACATTTTTTTATGATATCTTTTCCACACATAACCACTGTCAACATAGCCATGGCAGCTGAAGCACTTAAAACGCATCCAGAACTCTTTAAGGATTCCAGCACACAAAACCAAATCCAAACAGATGAAACCCATGGGGTTTTCTATGTTTTTCGTAACAAAAGATTTCGTAACAAGATTTTTTGAGCTTTTACTGTTCCAGTTTGTCTGCTCTAGTAGTCGTGCAGGTCATCACAGCGCTTCAGTTTTTCCATGTAGAGTGCCAGCTCTGAGCTGGATCATCCTGACCAGGCTAAGAATCCTGATAAGATTCTGTAAAGAAAGCAGGATTTCGCCCTGAAACAGACCACTTTCACCTTTGTGGGAACTGTGTTCTTTCCTTTATAGTGTTCATTAAGCGTATCTAAAGGTTAGTTATTAAGGACAGTAGATAGCACAGGATTTTAGGACAGAGTCACTGATCTGGGAGGAGTGGGACAGGCCCTACACTGACATTTCCTCCCATTGTTGCTATGTGTTGTGGAGTGCAGATATCAACTGTTGCCTTACACAGGTCTGAAGTATATATTACACTTTATTTTCAGCTTATTGTGTGTTTTTATTAAGATTCTCTATGGCAAAAACATCCCCAGTTCATGTTTGGGACAATTTAACTAAATTGTATAATATATTTCATTTGCATTTTCTTTTTTTTTCTTTTTTTCCCCCTGTGTTTATTTTATTCCTATATCCTATCCTATCCTATCCTATCCTATCCTATCCTATCCTATCCTATCCTATCCTATCCTGTCCTGTCCTGTCCTGTCCTGTCCTGTTCTGTCCTATCCTATCCTATCCTATCCTATCCTATCCTATCCTGTCCTGTCCTGTCCTGTCCTGTCCTGTCCTATCCTATCCTGTCCTGTCCTATCCTATCCTATCCTATCCTGTCCTGTCCATCTTTTCTTGATGAACAGCAGATGGCTCTGTTACTCTTTGGCTCTGAACATGTTGCAGCATAACAGCACTGCAGGCTGAATTTAGATTTGATCTAATTTGCATTTCAAATAATTCCCTGAACATCACCATTCTTGATCTTGTTTGCTAATTGATTTGTGTGTTTGCTTGTCAGCGTGAAACCCTCTATTTCTTGTCAATTTCTAAGTGGGGTTGAGGTGCACAGGCTTGCCACACCAGGAAAACATTTAGCGTTTATGTTGATGTTTGTCACCTAATGGGCTCTTCAGATTGATGTACAGTACAGATGCTTCTCGGTGGCTGCTTGGAAAAGGTGAGTGAATGAGAGTGACATAAGATCCTCTGCACACAAGGACTTGTGTCAGTAACTTCACACTGTGCTCTCTCTCTCACATCCATCTGCAGTGACCGTGTAGAGGTCATTGCTAAGCATCGCTCTTTGAAAACCAGCAGACTCAGCAGAGTGGTCTCTGAATCCTGAGCGTAATGCTCTAGTCAGACTTTCACTTTGCCTTTTTGCCTATAACATGCATCTGTATGATTGAACCGGTAATGGAAGTGAAAAGCATAACGCCGTGTCTCTGGTATGAGAGTTTTAACCACCCCCTCTTGAATTTCACTTAATGGAGTCCCATGCTTGAGACACACCATTTTCAAACAACATTTGCATTTTCCATGAGCGGAAGCTCAGACATGTAACACATTTTAATCGAATCACTTAGAGTAATGTTGTCTGGCTTTGCCAAAGTAACACACTCGCACACAGCAGGACCTGATCCGGGCCTCAGTATTTGACTGCACTTGAGATCTGCACTCTGATTGGACACAAGGTGGCAGTGAAAACTTATGCTGATGCCTATAGTAGAGTGTGAGAGGCAGAAAGAGAGAGAGAGAGTGCAAAGGGAAGAGGCTGCTTCCTGCAGAAGCCACAGAACTTCAAGGGGAGGAAAGAAACCGTATGTTTGCATGGCATGCGCTAATTGAAAACAATTACATTTTTCATGTAGACCTCAGCTGATCCTGGATCACCGGAGAAGTGTCGGGTGGAGCATCATCCGCTGACCTGCATCAGCACCACTGACTTCAAATCAGTGGAATGGCATCTGCTCAGCGCTATGGCCGTTCAGACCGGGAGATTGCCAATGAGATGCAGAGGCTGCAGGGTAGGTGCTTACGCATGCTTTCTCTTAAAGGTGACCTCGCCACTGTGTAGGATGACACAGCATATATGCACTCAAGATGTTATTTTCTTTAAAGGCTGTAATGACTTCTGTATGGATTCTGACGTGGATTGTAATGTGTGTGCATGTTTTGTTTTATGTCTGCAGCTGTGAATCAGTATGATTCTGTTATTGTTATTTGGCTGCCTTGGGTCAGTACTGTACATCTCTCTGCAGCAGTGTTTTGTGAGACTTGTGATGTAATTACTAGGAATTTTACAGCCGCATGCAAAGTTTACGCATGGTTTCCAGTTGGTGCTTTGCAGGGCTTATGACGTCTCCTGTTGCAAAATTGTCCTTGGGGATACTTTCTGTCCTGGCGCTTGAGATAGTTTGTGTTTATGTGGATGCACTTTCAGTTTCATTTTTTAGAAGTTAAAAAAATAAAAAAATATAGATGCTCTTTAGATTAAGAACTGAAGGCCAGTGCATCTTTGGTCAGTTTGTTAATGACCTGGATTGTAGTGCTTGTGTGCCCTTTCTGTGGACTGGTTTTAAGATTGAATCAGAGTCAGTGAATGAATGGAGAAATGGGATTAGGATGAAGAATTGTCCAGAGGAAAACAGCAGGAATGAAGAAAGAGAGGGTTTAAGAGCAGAAAAGCTGACTGTGGAGGTTGTAGTTCATTCTGCAATAAACAAGGTACAGTGTTTCACCTCTAAAGAAAATCACTGATATTATGAAATGCTCTGTCATAGCATTTCATAGCGTTTTAAGTAATGTTTTAATATCAATACCAATTATCATCATTTACATAATGTTATGTTATTCCAAATCTGTACAACTTTTGATTTTTGTCCTGTAGAACACATATAGAGCGATTTTGGAGATTTCTTTTTCTTTTTTCCTGCAACAAGGATAAATAGGGACAGAAGAGTTAAATTCTTAAGTATTATAAAACTATCATAAAAGTGAACCAAATAATTCATGCACAATATTTTGTCTGAAAACATTTGACCACTTTATGTGATTATTAAATAGAAATTTGTATTGTTGTTCACATTCAGATAAACAACCATTTGCCCCAAACCAACTGTTTAGTTGATATTCAATTCCTAAATACAGTTAATTGTTCTTTTGAGTTGGGTCTTTTCCATGAAGTTTAGGGTTTTTTAATTATTATTATTTATTTATTTTTATAATATTTATTCTACAAGTTTAAAGTAACTTTAAAACTCTTACATTTTTTGTAATTTAGTAAAGCAAAAAAGATAAGATTTCAAATTTAAATATTTCTGTTTTAGTAATTTTAGTGCTTTAGCTTCATTCTATTTTGTTATTTCAATTAGTTGCCAAGGCAACATTTCTATTTTTTGTCTTTTTCAAGTAATTTTAAATCAAATTTAATTTATTCACCATAATGAAGTACCAAGACATTTTCACTTGACATTGCTGTCTATGGAGGGTTTGAGTAAAGTAATGTGTTTATGCGGTTTAAAGTGGAAAAAACACATTATTTTCCACATACTTTACATTATTGTATCTCCTCTAAGCCCCGCCTCAATGGGTCAATTTGTACAAAGCTCATCATGCTAAAAAAGGGAGGTGTGCTCTGATTGGCCAGCTATCCAGTGCACTGTGATTGGCCCGAATACCTTAACCATTGAGTAAAGTGAAGCTGCAGGCCCAGAGGCCCAACTGCACTCTCCCCAATTGTAACATCCGTGGTCTGTTTAGTTCTGTTTTTGTCTGTGTTTTTTGTATTCTTGGTTTAGTTTCGTTTTCATGTGTTCCTGTTTTGGTTTCAGTTTAGTTTCAGTTTATGTCTTCCTGTTTGCCCTTATTCGGTCCTTCCTTTGTCATTTGTGATTATTAGTTGATTTCCTTCCACCTCTGTTTCCCCAGCTGTGTCATGTCTTGTAATCAATGTGCTGTGTATTTAACCCATGTCTTTTGAATTCAGTTTTGTCCGTCGTTGAATGTGTTTGGTGCCTTCTATGCTTTGTGAAGATCTTTTGATTTATTATTAAAAAAGGAAATTTATGTTTATTGCAAACTCTACGTCTCCAGCGCTCTATTTGACCTACACCAGACGTTACACCAATATCCAATTTTCAGTATTTAATTATAGTTTAGATTTATAGTTAGACAAAATGTCATTTAATAAGTAATATACTAACCCAATAATTTTTTTCACCCTTTTTTTTTGTATTGTTTACAGCTCGGTGACTTATTGGACCTCATGAAAAAGAATACAAAAATAAAGTTTGGTGTGAGAAAATGACTCTATGACACTGTTATTTTGTATGTAAATATAGGGGATAGAGGATGTTCCTGTAACTGAATACTAAAGAATGTGATAAATCCTTAATAATTAGGAAAACTATAAATGACTATGAAAATATTTAAGTAACTAAACAATTTCTATTTACAAATCAAATTAATAAAAATAAACCAGACTTAATGCATTGAATCATAACCTATGTGTAATATTTTATATTGTTATTGTGTTGCACCAGCAAGCATAGAGTTAATGCGGGGGAGTACAGGAAAACCTGGAAGTGAGAGACAGTTTAGTTCGGCTGGCGGCGTGTCTGTAAGCAGTTGCTCTTTGTTCTAATTAAAACCGAGGACACACAAACTGTCTTTTGTCTGTCTTTTACCTGCCGTTACAATATAATAATACATTCAGTCATAGCGTAATATTTTATAGTTGGAAAAAGTTGCAGTCTATCAGCAATTTAATTCAGGTTAGGTAATCTTCCAAACAGCAGGTGGCACTGTCTGAAAAAGCGACAGGTCTGGAAGTGCAGGTCTGAGTGTGCAGTTGGGCCTCCAAGCCTGCAGCTTCATAATGTTGCAAGCATTTGGGGGAAATGCCACGCCCCTTACCAAAACGTGATGCCGCGTCCCGGCGCTATCGATAAAACACATTACAAACCAGTGGGCACATAATTACAGATTATCATGACTTAGTGCTTTCTTTTTACGTGTCGCATTGCGTCGCAGCTCATAAACATAACACCATGTCTGCATTAATGATCGGAGAAATGACAACAGTTCAACTTCATATTCAATGTGTAAAAACTGTTAAGATGTTGTACCCACTATCAGCCTGACTATGATCATGATGTAGTAATCTGTTGTTTAAACTACATCACTGTTGCACACTTTACTGTATTTTCTTTAGGTAACATGTTAGAGACTTAAGTCGCCCTAGAAACCAGAAGTAGAGCAGTGTGTTGAGTGTCAGACCAGATTGATGGTGTGTAAAGATGCTTGTGGGGGGAATGAATCATGTGATGCTAACTATGTTATTTAGTATGCCATTATTTTCTTCCGCCTCATTGGTTGCAAAATTAAGGCAGGGCAGGAAATGGCCCTAATGACGTGCTCATGTGTGTGTCTTCATGACTAATATAAAACAGCAGTGGTAAAGCTGTCACATCATGACAGTGCTTAAAGAAAAAAATGGTAACGTCTTTAAAGTTAAAGTTGTTTTAGAAAGAAGTGTCAGTCATATAGTTGTCATGTTTGGTTACTACAGGCTCTATAAATAGTAATACATTACAGCTACTTTGGGTTAGATAAAAACACAGTCAGGCAGGGGAAAAAAAGTGAATTGAGTTCAGTACATAACGCTGTATGTGTGAAGATTAGGTACCCATAGAGGAGAAATCCATATTTGTTTGTCTGAATATGATGATCAAATGTAATGTAGACTATACATAATCCATTTTTCTTGTCTTGCGTTTTTATGCATAAAATACATTCATTTTGCAGTTGAGTTGAGTTTTCCCTCTCCTCCTGAGTGAGCAGATTAGAGTTGCTAATCAGACCAATTTGATCCCCTGCTTTGATCAGATTAGATTACCATTTCTGTGTGTGACACTGAGAGCTTCCCTTCCTGCCTTAAACAAAGAGCTCATCAGCGGCAATATTCATTGGGTTCAAAACATTTTAAAGCATCATTTAAATTTCCTGTTTTATTTCTGAAAACAGAGAAGTAAGTCTGGCTAATGAGCACCTGTTTTCATGATGGGAGAGCATGCAGGCGCTGAACGCTTACACATGGGCCACATTAGATATCCTTAAGATGTTGTTTATTTCTATTAATCATAGCATGTCATGGATTTAGTTAGATTAAAGTGTACTGACAGAGAATGCAGGTAATAAAAACAGATTATTTATTTAACTATGCTGCAATTTTAACATACATTTAAATTAGGGTTGTGCAATATGGACAAAATAATCATGTTGCGATTTTTTTGAACTAATATTGCGATTGCGATTTTATTTGCGATTTTGGCAACTGTTTTTGCTTTTTCAAACAAGCTTCATACATACATTGTAAATGTATTCAGTGCACAAGAAGTGCATAACAAAACAGATTACCTAACCTCAACTCTAGTTAACATACTAACTGTACACAGTAGTACTAACTGCTTGATAAACAAAACTGTAATAAATTGTCTTAAAAACAGACAACATGAAAAAAATTCCAGTCATATCAATAATTAAAAACTAACGTAACTCAAAACCAAATTCTCCATCATTCTGCTTGTTCCCATATCTGTGGTCGTGGCGAAGTATATTACATGCTTGAGCTCGTGTTCAACGCAAGTCGTGTGTAATGCGTGCGATATGGCAGCTGGTATCTTTTGTCAAGTGTTTGTATTAGTCTTCGGATTCGGAAGCCGTCTTTACTGACGATGTGCGCAGGCATCATATCTTTGCATATATGATAGGTCATTGCGTCTGCAATTTCTTTACATCGGTAAGTTTTTTTTTTTGGGCCATTTTGATCCTTTTTCATAAGGCACGGCGCTTGCAAATGCTTGAACCACGGATACTTGTTCAGTCAGTTCGGGCTGGCTTTGATGTGTGCTTTTGTTTGTTTCGATAGACTTTGTCGACATGCATTGATCATGTTGCTTTAAGTGTTTGTAGTATTGCTCCTTTTCATTGGAATAACTATTTCACAAGTCTTGCAAATTACCTTGCACATCCTCTCTCCTGAATCCAAAATACTCCCAGACAACTGCCGTTGAATTTCTCTTTGGCACCAAATCATTTTTATTTTGAACTCCATCCATATTTTATGTTCTTTCCTCCTGCTAGCCTATTCGGTTCTCTTGCTCAGCTTCGTTGTGCGCGGAGTAAGCTCTGATTGGTTAACATCTTTCCCCCACTCAGCTTAGCTGTAATTACCCGGTGCGCTGCATTGGTTAACGTATATTAATAGGTAAAATCGCAGCCTAATGCAGTTTAGAAATCGCGATTTTTATTTTTTATTTATTTATTTTTTTGTGGTTAATTGCAGAGCCCTAGTTTTTAGTTTTAGATTGAGTTAGTTAGCCAAGGTACAGTCATTTTCATTTGCTTAAAAGTTTTTTTATCTCTTATTTATATTTTTATATATGGAAAATGTAAGTGTTGGGATGAGTATATATGTTGTTTTAGGAGTCTTAATTTTTGCTAAGAATAAAAATTCCTATTACTTTTATTTGTAATGATTTGTGTGTTTCAAGATGAGCCTGGGTTTCAGACCCCTGTTTTAATGTTACTGTGCTCTGTACTCATCTAGGCTGGCCTGGTTACTCGTGACAACCCTGAGCAGTTGATCATTGCTCTGGAACCAGAGGCTGCATCTATTTACTGCAGAAAGCTTCGTCTCCACCAAATGGTTGATTTGGGCAATAAAATGTCCCTGAACGGTTACAGCCCAACTGAGAATGTTGGTGGAGGAATGACGCAGGGTAAGACCCATACTGTCTTTTACTTTGATACAGCTGCACCAAAAGCATTCTGCTGTAAGGATTAACCAAATCATACTCATATTGTTCCAGTCATGCTAAAATCTATGTTACAGTCCTTAAATGTTTGTTAAGTGTCATTTTGTCTGTGTGTTTTGATGGCATCAATCAACCTTTGCAGGTTAAACTATAATAGATTAAACTATCACTGAGATGAGAATTACTCCTAAACTAGAGCTGCAGGCTCCTGCAGTCCAACATGCCTATTAAACTCTCACCGCAGCGAGGGAGAGAAGGTGATGATGCATGCAGAAAATAGAGGGAGAGAGTTGATGAAGGGAGGAAGAGATGAATAGCTTTTAATTAACATCATTTTATATGTCCAATCTGTGGCTTTTCTGAACTTTTTTTTTTTTAGGGAAGGTAAAACTTTTATTCAGTAAGGACTAGTAAAGAGACATATTTGGCTTTAGCTAGTTTAATCAAGTTTCTGCTTGCATATATGAAAATATATTGCATATATATTATGATTCAAAAGTTTGAAATTTTTCTTAATAACATTAATAATATTCAGCAAAGACACACAACTCAAGATTTCCATTTTAAATGAATGTGTGCATCAAAGGATTTTGTATGAATAAAAAAATAAAATAAGTTTAAACAGTTGTTTTATTAATCTGTTTTACAATATTACTATTTTACTGTATTTTTGATCAAATTAATGTAGCCTTGGTGAGCATAAGAAACTTCTCTAACAAAATATAATCTTAAAGACGCCAAACTTTTGAACCTTAGTGTATTTGCTACCATGCATGAACACACAATGCTGTTTTTGCTTTATTTCAATTATGGGCACCCTTTACTTTCCCAGGGGTTGATGTTTGAATTGAATTAATAACAATAATAGTTTTTATTATTGTTTTATTAATCTCATTCATTCATTATTCACTTTGCACATCCCTTTTAAGTGTGAATAGTGTGATGTAAAGGAGCCCACAGGCTCAGAAGTGCCCATAGCTGAAGAAACAGCCTAAAACATTCGGCAAAAAAATGCTGCAAACACATCCATGATGTGGTATGTCTTGCCAGTTATGTCATACATCAAAGTAAAATGTAATCACATTGAATCCAGTCATAAATGTGTTTGGTATAGAGGCAGAGAATTTCTGCTGTACACTCTCTTGGGCTTCAGGTCCATTTCACTTCACCTCCATCGCCCTGCTCATGTCCTCATTACAGACTGACAGTGCATGCACTTACACAGTGGGCTTTATATTAAAGAAATATTTTGACCTAAGTATATATAGTATGCTTAGTATACTTAAAGTATATATATTTTAGAAATGTCAATGAAAAGCCTTTTTTCATGTGCGTTCAGAAGGTAACAGTCATTTGGAGCACAGCTGAATGGTGATGCCAGCATGAGAAACAGCTTTGGCAAATTCACAATCCCCCTGCATCATAAATTTCTCCCTCCCTCTCTCTTACTAAGTTTGCATGCACATTTATTCATAATCATGTAATCGTTTGAGCACATGCCCTGCATTTCCTTGAAAAGAAAACAACTTAAATTATAGCAAAAAATTGTTGTCATTGTTTTTTGACAATCTGTTTCTTAACCACATTAGTTCAAATGTTAATTATCATTGGTTGACGTCAACGTGTAAGAATCTGGTTATTTTTTTTGTCCAGTTCTAAGAATGTTCTTTGGCCCATTATGTGTCTATCGTTTCTGTAACAAACTATATCAGTGTACATGCATTTACCTTCGTGTGACATCAGTGACCTCAGTCTGATGACATCAGCAGCTCTTCAAGCACATCTGTAACTCTAAACCTCTGCACGTACAAAAAAAGTGAGTGACAAAGCAAGAATATGATCAGATGGATTTTGTACGTTGAAAATAGCAGTTAAAGTAACAAAAAGTAAGTTAAAGTGCAACTAAATGATCATGATGCATCAAAAGGAAGTGATTCGACCTCTCTCCATATGCTGTTCTATAAACAGAGGGAGAAAAAGAACGAAGGAAGGACAAAGGGAGTAGTGTGGATTGATTATTTTTGTAGCAGTAGTATTTGTGCTCTGATAGCCTGTATATTTGATATTCAATGGCGAGCATTGAAAATGTGGTTAATTTTACTTGGCGGTGAGAGTCTGAGACAGGAAGCAATTGTGTGTGGCGACCCGGGGTTTAGCGGCACAGAGGGGCCGTCTGTCTGACAGCCATAGATCTACTCTTTCTGTACTGGGCAACCAGAGACTGACAGGAGATTACAACGGCTCCCTCAGAGGGATGTCTCGCAGAAACTATTGAGCATCTGGATGTGTTCTTTTCCTTTATTAAGGAAGTTCAAAAGACCCTTGGAGTCAGTAAGATCATTTCATTTTTTTGAATGTAATTAAGCATCTTATGTTCACCAAGGCTGCATTTGTATGAAACATGAATACCCTTTACATTTATTCATTTAGCAGACACTTTTATCCATAGCAACTGTCAGTTTAGAAAAATAATTATACATTCGAATGCATTTAAATAAATGCAATGCTGAATTTTGAGCTTCATTTCTCCAGTCTTCAGTGTCACACGATTCTTCAGAAATCATTCTGATATGCTGATTTGGTGATCAAGAAATATTTTATATGTATATTAATAATGAAAACAGTTATGTTTTAAGTTTTCATCATAATCATAATTTTTTTCAGATTTTTTTGTCTACTTTTTTGATCAGATTAGTGTATCTTTGCTCGATAAAAGTATTTTAAAAAAGTCCTTCTGAACCCAGACTTTTGAACAGTAGTGTAAATTTTAAGACAAAATGTTATCATTTAGGAGTCAATGAAGAATCGATATTACTCTGAACTTACCTTACTTTTTAAGGTATTACTACTTTGATATTTAGATGCTTCCTTGTGAGTGTCTTTCAGGGTTGTACAGGAATTTGAGCTGAGGGTCTGTTGTGTTGTTAAAACACTGAGTGGTTTCGTATCCCACGCCCCATCAGAAGCTGTCATGTACTGGAAACATGTCTGCTGGTCCATTTCATTGTTTTCTGTAGGTTTGAGGAAATCTCAGTCTCCATGCGGTCACTCTCCCTTAGAGCTTACACTTCCTGTTTGGGAAATGTTTACAACTGCCAGGATGGCCATTTTCCTCTGATGTCAACAGACCAACTGCCGTTTATCAGGCCAGAACAATCTCCCCCTCCACAGTGAATGAACAGAGACTTTTACATTCCGCTTGCAGTCAGGAAGTTCACAGAAGTGAAAAAGAGAGGAAATAATTGTGGAAAGAGTATTAGAGACGTACATTGAGCAAAGCTATACATACTGTAGCAGGTTGGGCTGGTTTTATCAAATTGAATAAACTAGATTATAATCAGTGCAGTATTTCATTTGATTTAACAGTGTCTGTATTACAGGCAAATGCACAAAAACATTTTTCCCCATTGTGGAGCAGATTAATCCAGTACAGGTTATTTTGTTTGATTTCATCAGGAAAAACACACACAAATATTTTTTCCATAGAGGGCAGTTGCATGTGTGAACATTTCAGATGCACAATATATTGCTATCATCTCAGTTATTTGATTTTGGATATTTAATTGTGAAAATCTAAATCTTTTTTTCTTTTTACATAGTTTTACTATCAACAATGTTAAATGTAAATGTAGCAAATATAACAATAAATATACAATACTGTATATTATAATATTGATGCCTATATTTATTTTTTTTATTCTTTTACTTTTCATTGTTTTAGTTTTTTCAGAATAACATGAAAGTAATTATGAGCTCATCAGTTTTAACCATAATTTTAATATCATGTATACATAAAATGTAAGTTTCATAAGCATAATCCTTTACATTTATCTTTTTTTTTTTTTATTCTTGCATCCCATTAGAAGTTTTATTTATTTAATTTTTTTTCCCCAGAAGCACCCTGCTTCAGCCCATGTTTCTTTTTCATTCTGTCGCCTTGCCTATAGAACTGTCACATACACAGACACAAACAGCTTCACGCTGCCTTCCCTCTCACACACACTTCCTGTCTCTCCCTTTCAATAACCAGCCAAGGAGCATGTGCGCCGTAACCGACAGAGCCGCACCTTTCTGGTGGAGAATGTCATAGGAGAGCTCTGGTCTGAACTCACTGAAGGTAGAGTCTGTGTCTTCTCACACGTTTGTTTTTTCTTGTAGTATTTTGCTCCTGCTGTTTCTAATGCTGCTGTCATAAGTTATGAAATCCTCGAGTCTCAAGCTCTTAGGAAGGATGCACACTAGTCTCATCTCGGGTGTACAAAGAAAGCCATCACATTAGACGCGTTTAGAATATTTACCCATCTATAGATGCACTGAAAAAAAAGGTTTTATGGATTTAACTTGAATTTACATTAAGGAAAAATTTTGAAAAAAATGTATGAACTGTAATAACAGAAAGAAACTTGGACTGACTAATCTTAAAACATTTCAGTGCCTTTGTTTTATCTTAAGGTGCACACCAATAATACTTTTTTATAAGGGATGTTTATAAAAATGACTTAAATGTTCTTATTAAACTATGGCCTGATCCTGACCCTGTCTATGATACCAAGCTAGAATTTAACAACATGAGATGTCCCTAAATGTGCATTCATGATACAGACAATGGTTTGCTTTTTTACTGTAAATGATAAGGTGACATTAATGTATTGTAAAATTACATTAAATGTCCCATTAGAGAGAATATAGTTGTTTATTATAAGGGTAACTTAACCATAAAGCGTACTTTTTTTTACTGTTACTGTTTTTTAATACTTATGATCTTGTATGAGCTTTCAATTTTTGTGTCTATTATGCAACGGATAGGCTTTGGGTGGTCCCTGAATGTGCCTACTGAGACTAGATGCACCCTTGCTGAGAGGATAAGAAGATGCTTGAAAGTTTGAAATTCCTGCCCTTATTCTGCTGTCTGAATTAGCAGCTGCTCAACCATTAGCCTCAGCACATTTTGCCTATTCACTGCTGGAATAACCCTCACGCAAAATAATGTTTTTCAAAATCATTCCAATTTCAGTCGATTTTCAGTGTTGAAGGGGCAGTTCGCAAAAAACAAGAAAATTTACTCGCTTGCAATTTGTTCAACCCAATTTTTGGGTGAACTGTCTCTTTAAATAATATCATACTGTTAGTACTTAGTAATTCCAAAGGCGTCCACTTGAGTTACCAACCAGTGAACCCTGAATGTAGGTCACCGTTCCCCTGACACTTTGCAAAAGCACTCAGTCACATCCAACATCTGCAGAGAGTTCCTGAAAGACTGTAAAATGTCACCAGATGAGATTTAGATCTATCCTGATGAAATAGTTTTTGCTGGTGACCCTCGATTCTGTTTCTGCTGCTGTCTAGGTGACCGGTATGTGGTGGTGGATTGTGGAGGAGGCACGGTGGATCTCACTGTGCATCAGATCCGGATGCCGGAAGGGCATTTGAAGGAGCTTTACAAAGCCTCAGGTATAAGACACAATTTATGACCTCCAGTTTGAGATGATCATTTTGCTTAAAGTTTTTAGTTACTGTAAAAAATGGTCTGTTATTTTAAAATATCATTATGTCCAGTTATCTGAAATAATTTTTTATCTTTCCATTCTCTCTGCAGGAGGTCCATATGGCTCTATCGGTATAGATTATGAATTTGAGAAGCTCCTGTGTAAGATATTCGGACAGGATTTCATTGACCAGTTTAAGATCAAGCGTCCGGCTGCCTGGGTGGATCTGATGATTGCGTTTGAGTCTCGAAAGAGGGCAGCGGCTCCTGACCGAAGCAATCCGTTGAATATCAACCTGCCTTTCTCTTTTATCGACTATTACAAGAAATTTAGAGGACATAGTGTTGAGCATGCACTGAGGAAGAGCAAGTGAGTGTCTTAAACACTGTAATACAATGCAGTCTGGTCAAGTTTCACCTTCCGCTGATTATTTCCTTCAAACTGGCATGTTGCTTGAAAAATGTATGTTTTTTCCCTTTTGAAATAGAAAAAGAGTTAAACAGATTGAAATATGCAGTACGCTTACATAAAATCACAAGGCATTTCTGTTTGACATTTTGACTTTTTTGATAATATTAATTGTAATGTTAATATCAATATTAATTTACATCATATGTTAATATGAATATTTATATGTAAATTCATATTTCCATAATATCCTAATGTATTATGTTGTTTTGTTAAAAAAAACTAATTACATTTAAGGCTGTAAAATCAAATAATCACTTCTAAAATCAAAGTGATATTTATATATAATTATATTATATATAAATATAAATATATACATATACACAGTGCACATACACATATTATTTAAACACATCATTTTATTTTGGAAGCAATAATCAATTTTACAGCACAACCTTTATTAGATCAAATGTTAATAAAAAAATAATGTATGTATTTTAATATTTTCATAATATCCTAATATACACTATATTACCAAAAGTTTTCGCTCACCCATTCAAATGATCAGAATCAGGTGTGCTAATCACTTGGCCTGGCC